>JAYKKM010000040.1:810000-1407500 GCA_035772405.1 Chrysogorgia sp. JL179-B06
CATGATAACTTATTGAAAAATTCTGCATATCTTTACCATTATCACATTTCATGTCATTGGATACATCCAGATGCACCTGGATTTCAAGTGATTTCATTACATAATCTCGAGGATATATAAGCGTTTTCAATAAGTCATTATGCATTGTGATGTCATAAGTATGATCATTTACATAACAAACAAATCTTAATATCTCAAGAGTGAAGTTGTAAATGGTTAGTCTTTATAGTTTCAAGAGTTCTTTCAAATAAAAGAGTTATTTTACAACTGAATTTTTCATGAGATGAAAAGTATTTTATGGTTGCCAGTGAGCTTAGCACTTAGTTTCTCTTACTTGGGAATTTTCGTTTTATCTTGTAATATGCTAATAAAATGTTCTTTGAATGTCTTCGTTCCTGCAAGCTTTTCTGCAGTTTTATCAACTTTGAATGGAATGATAATATGTTCACTACCAAACGGATCTAAACAAGAAATAAAAAAACCCAACTTTTTCTTATCTATCATTAAAAAAAAAACAGAATGAAAACTCAATTGTCGCTACGGGAGAAGGATGTTACATTACACCACAATGTTTTGCGAAGTTAAATTATTGTTAAAGTGCCCCTGACATCAAATTTTTTTATTGTCTTATTTGGAAGAACTTTTAAAATGATAAAGTAACTTCTTTTGAAGATTTTCGTTTCTTCGCTTTCTTTTTGAGATATATCAGTTTGTTTGATATGCAAATGTCCGGAATTTACGTCACACATGCATAATGACTTATTGGAGAAATGTGTATAACTCTTTCATTCTCGAACGAAATCCTTTAAAATCGAGACGTTTGGTGTTGTGGGAGAAACACGCACACGTGTTATTCGCACTTTAGTGTTTTTATTTGATGAACTCAAAGATATATAACATTCTCTGTTATAATTGATGTCAGGGGCACTTAAAAGGACATTGGCAACAAAGATTAAGTTTGTCTAATATGAAAGAACTCGTAAAACGATAGAGTAACACCTTTTACAACATTTCCGTATTTTACTTCGTTTTTGAAATATTTCAGTTTGTTTGATATGTAAATGAGATGGTCTCTGACGTCAGGTGCAGGGTAGAGAATTTTCACTCATTAGAATATTAGTTCCATCTTCAAGTTGTTCCACAGATTTACTTGAAAATGTGCGTATAATAACTCCTCATGATAATGAACGTTGTAACCTTAGCAATCACTGAGATATAAGACATTTTTAATGAGTGAAGATTCTCTACCAGCACCTGACGTCAGAGACCATCTGATTTACATATCAAACAAACTGAAATATTTCAAAAACGAAGTAAAATACGGAAAAGTTGTAAACGGTGTTACTCTATCATTTTACGAGTTCTTTCATATTAGACAAACTTAATTTTTGTTGCCAATGTCCTTTAACAGAAACATACTACTTATAAGCCTCGCTTGCTCATCTGTAGATCTTCGTAAACACTTACAATGGCGTGTGGTGAAGAAGGTATAATTAGAATCACCAGCGCCAACTTTTGTGAAAGCGACGACCTCAAAACGGTATTTAGTTTGCTGCCTTAAGTGGTTGATATCCAGGAACGTTGCTGATTTATTAACGACTTTTTCACTGTTATCGTCTTTATTGTCGGAAACACGCCACATCACCTAAAAAAACGATAAACACGAAATGATTGTACGTCATTCTGCCGTATTTTACGTACTTTAGTCGTATTTATTTGGGTCTTCCTGAACAAAATCATAATATATATGTCAGCCGAAAATTTCATCTTCATAATAATAATAATAGACGTATTAGGAGCATTATACAATAGTCTCAATGCTCTTACTACAATATATTAAATATACTGATAAAATTTATTACAGTTTCATTATAAGATAAAGCCTACTACATATATTACACTATAAACACAAAAAATTATTAATTTAAAAAAAGAATAGAGTTCATGGAGTTTTTCTCTGTCAAACCTACCAGATGTGATGTCACAAAAGGCATTTCAAACCAGTTTTCTTTTGTTACTTGCCACAAAAATGCCTCTTGTGACATATCACATTCGATAACTTTAACAGCAAAAAAAGTCCATGAAGATGAAATTTTCGGCTGACAATATATATTATGATTTTGCTCAGGAAGACTCAAATATTACGAATATGTAAAATCCCCCAACGTGAGATAGGCATTTTAACTCCGCCATATGGGTGTGAAAGCACATGGCTGACTACAGGAAGGCGTCAAGTGATGGTTAATGCAAAGGGAGTGGTAGATATACTGTGGAGTCCCAGGGAGAAAAGACCCCATGGCGCGGGGCACATTGAATAACGAGACGAAACACATAATGGTTTCGTTTACCTTGTACTTTGTAATGTCGCCATTTGGAGAAACAGGACGTTGCCATGAAACGCGAACTGAAGAGGATGCTGGCCACCTGTCTGCGACTTCAATTCTCGCTGGAGCTCCAGGCGCTTGAAAAAATTGTTTTAAAAAAGAAGTTAGGGGGCGGTTGTTGGACGAAGTTGAATAAAAACCTCTCCCTATGTCTTTAACCTATATCTATATAACATGACTTACTATCTTGGTCGGTGGTCACAGATACGTAATTACTGTCGGAGCTGATGGAGTCTTTGTTGACAGTTTTAACAGCAAAAACGTTTGTTGTGTAGGGCTTTAGTCGCTCTACCATGGCTGTTGTTTTAGTTGTTTTCACTGGAGGTATTCCTGATTCAGGAAAATGCTGATTACAAGACAAGAATGAGAGATAAAGTGAGTGAAATGTTTGCCATGTATACCCCGTTTCCCATATAGTACTGGAGGAGACAAAAAGACATATATAAATCTATAAATGCATCATCAATTATGAAATCTTACCTGATACACTTCATAGCTTAATTTCAAACCATTTTTGTTTTGAGGTGGAGTCCAGGAAAACATTACAGACGTTGAGGTTTGAGAAAGTTTTTTGAAATTTGTAGGAGGTGAAGGAGCTGAATAATAAAAATTGTATTTTCAAATTTACTGCGATGTGCGCATTCGCTTGAGAGCAATGCAGAAATTAAAAGAATGGGTTAAGAGCTGTTTTTATTACGGAATACTTGAAAAATTAATTCAGTTATTCTCGGCTTCCAACGGTAAACAAAAATAGCTCCCAAACGAATGTACTTTTTACATATTTGTGATCTTTGGAATCTCTTGAGAAGAATTGCAAAATATCTTGTCGTGCGAACATTTCATCTTCATACCTTTTACCCCTACTAAAGTGATTTACTATTCACAGGAAATGACGTCAAAAGCAGGGACACTCAAAAACATTGGACACTGATTCAACAGTGAGATACAAAGAAAGTTTGGGAATTGGGCGAACAACAAATTGTAAAAGTTATTACACAGAGTTTCAAGAGGAAACTGAGGCAAGCATGGCGGGTTTCTCAAGAGAGTAGAGAAGTTGGAAGAACAGTGAAAGATATTAACTTACGTGCCATCAAAGTAGTAAATTTGATGTTAGCTGGAGGTCCTTCGTTCGTAGACACGTACGCAGCAATGGCATACGTATAGTTCGTGTATGGCTGTAATCCTTGAAAGGTATACTGCACATCCGATGTAGTGTCAATCAGTGTTCGTTTACCTTGGCCGTCCACAGAATAAATATGATATCCCTAAAAATATGAACGGTTACGTCTCCGTCACATCATATAATAAATTATAATAAAAATTATAATATAATTAATTTTTTAATTAATGGTAAATAAATTTAATAAATAACTATAAATAATTAAAATGTTTACATTGAAAGAAGTTTTTAAAAAAAAACCCAATAAAAAACTATATTTACATTTAAAAAAA
Source organism: Chrysogorgia sp. JL179-B06 (assembly GCA_035772405.1). Taxonomy (NCBI): domain Eukaryota; kingdom Metazoa; phylum Cnidaria; class Anthozoa; order Scleralcyonacea; family Chrysogorgiidae; genus Chrysogorgia; species Chrysogorgia sp. JL179-B06. Next base: position 813,837 of record JAYKKM010000040.1, read on the forward strand.
ACATTTGAATTTCAGAATGTCTGTTCGAGTGTTTTCAATTAATGTCTGAATCTAAGTTGCTTAACTCAATGTCTGTAGCATTCAAAGTTGGTCTATGCCACGGGCTCCGGGAACCTCGCACACAAAGAATCAGAGCTCTCATCTGAGCAAAGCAAATTTTTGTGCGGAGCCAGTTCATTGCTACCCCTGGAAATATAAAACTAGTGGTGTAAACGAGGCATGCTCAACTTGTACACACCGCTGATTGTATTGGCGTTTCTTCTCTCGTTCGTTTCTTGAAAAAGCGGCATTCAGGTTCTGGTTCAAATGTGTCTTGGCGTAAGGATTAAAAACCCTAACGTCAAAGAATGCCATTTCACATCTTTCCCAGAACCCTCTTGCAGCTACATCCAGACGAGCATCATCAGCGATATTGGAGCCAGATGGCAAATTCTCTCCTGTCAGAGGTGTGAGAGGTGGTTCCACTCGGACATCATATGCAACTTCATCTAAAAGGTTGGCAAATATATCTCGTAGCTCGTCATGGCGTCGGTGAATAAAACCGCCCTTCAGGCATGAGATTGCATGATCTACAGTGAACTGTTTCCCACAGGCACAATGCGATGGTAGTCTTTTCATTTTCCAACGATACCGTAATGCCAAAGCATCAAAGAACTGCCGCTTACTTAAAACATAACCTTCTTTCTTTATGGGCAGGGCTGTCAGCCAGCTCGAGGAACCTTTCATCTGAGCGATATCATTAGCACGAACCTGCTCCTTAGACATGTCTACTCTAAGTTGTTCCAGTTTCGCTTTCTGCGTCTCTCCTTTCTCACGGACAATTCTTCCTCTATAGTTTTCCGCTGGAGGAAGTTGGGTGTTATCTGCACTGTTCTGAGTAACAATGGCGGCGACTTGCTGACTGCAGACCAATATGGAATTTTGATATTCTGTCTTGCAGCACTCCACAAAAATTGGAATACCAAGACCACCTAACTTGACAGGCAGCGACAGCAACACTCGTTCTTCAGAGGATACGATAAGACCATCTGTGATAGCTGGTATCAATTCATTAGTTATCACTTGGTCTAGTTCATGAAGTATTGTGCTTAAGTTTGGTATTGTTCTGATAAAATAGTTGAGGCGTCCACAGAAACCAGCGATGAAAGCAGCATATGCAGCTTGCGGTTCAGTCTTCGCAATGTCGGCCAATAGACGAACCAATTTGATCCAGTTGTCAACCTTTTTTCGAACATACTCCATCTGTCCATCAGTCGAACCAACAAAACCTCCAAGGTATTCATGACCTTCAACTGTAATGTTAACATTTGAGGTAGCGAAGATAACACGAGCCTCTTCAAGAAGATGTTCTTTCACCACTAGCCATGATTTGTCAGCTCGTGGATTATAACCAAGTAGGGGACCGTATTCAACGATGTTGTTCCACCACGTTAGCAGCTGCTGTAATTTACCTGCACCAGCGAGATCATCAGCAAAGGCTGCCTGCGTCACCTTAGAATCTGGTTCCTTGATTTCACGAAGTAATGGTGTGATACCGATCGCATATATTGGCATAGCAATAGGATCACCCTGAGTAGTACCCTCAGCAGACGAAATTTCCTTCCCTCCTTGGACAAATAAACGAGATGGACTCTGGTAGCAGTTGATGGTATAAATTGCCAAAACTGGACAGTAGTATAGAGAGTGGCGGTACGAGCTCAGTCAACGTCAACCGTAATATAAACACCAAAACATCGCCAAATTTGTGTCGAGCCACAACTTAGCGATGTTTTAGTGTTTATGTTTTACAGTTGACGTTGGTGAGCTCGTACCACCACTCTCTATACTATTATGGCAATCATTAGTCAATCTAAACACCCCTCCCATGTTTTCTACTCAATTGATAAGAAATACTAAAATAACGATTTTCGCTAAATTTAAAGCTAGAATGTGTCGTTTCATCATTTTCACGTCTTTAAAAAGTGGAGAATGTCGTTTCAACGTTTTCGCGTATTTAAAAAAAGGCATAGTGTGCCACTTCAACGTTTTCACACATTTAAAAAAGTAGAAGGTGTCATTTCAACATTTTTACATTTTTGTTCAACAAACTACCGACACGTTCCACTGTTGTCTCACAAATTCACGCGCGAAAAAAAACCACCAGATTTTGGTTCTAGTGGTGATGTTTATCCAAATGGATAGCGAAATGGTGCTCTTTTGATTGGTCAACAAATAGCCGGTTGTTTTGCAAATTAGTCCGTTTGCTCACTGTTTTCAATGTTTTTGTGGCCATACGCGTAGGAGTCGACACCATTTTTTAAGAGGTATCGTTTATCGTCAAAACAGGATAACGACACTTTATTAATTTCGTAGCTACCTAGCTGATGTTTGACACTTCTAATGGTCTTCATTGTGTGTCGCAACTGTTTCTGCTCAAGTAACACACTTTTATAATCTTCGTGTCTGATTACTTTTTTAATTATATTTTTTCTAATACCTTTAGCGGTTTTCCCACCGCCTCCACCCTCTTTCAAATAGCTGTACATTTTACTGCGCAACCCGACGAACTCAACAATTGGCGTTCCAGCGCACTCGTCCTTCATCTTCCCAATAACTTTCTTATTCTCTCTAAAAAAGAATGGGCTGTCTGCGGGATAGTCGCTATTGTCAAACTTTTCGCACTCCATCATAAAGTCGGAATAAACGTCGTCAGTTTTGATTGAGTACAACAGACTGTCAGTGTCAGTGAAGTGCAATCTACAGGTGTCGCTAGAGTACTTTTTCATAATATAATTGTAGTGAAAATTGTACATCAGCGTTTTACTCAAGTCTAGTATGCACATACCCACATATGCAGGTCTATTTAGTGTCAACGTTTCTTTAACCTTATGGACAGCGACTAAGTTCTCGCTAAATATTTTGCAAGACACGAACGTCGGCTTCGAGACAAGCTTTTCTAATTTCTTCGCAGTGGTCACTAATCTTACGTCCACACGCTTCCTCAAGTTTTCCATCGTTTTTCCGAACACACTGTTGTTCATCAACTTGAAGAAGTCCTTCTCAAAAGCGTTCTTAGCCGCAGTTCTTTTGACTGTGTTAAAGTCGATGTACTTGCCTAGCCACTTGGACTGGTCAAACTGCAGGACCCTATGAATCTTATTGATTTTTAATCCAAGATCCATGTACAACTGCAGATTTCCGTAGTGACACACATACTTTTTTTTGTCCATCAAATTAGTCACCAGCTTCTTTACACCACCAACACTCACGTTAAACTTATTTTTGATTTTCGTGCAGTACTCCGACAACATGTCAACGGTTATCTCCATCTTCTCAGGAGCCAACGGGTAGTCGTTGTGTAGGTCATGCAAATGGTCTGGATACTCCAAGTCGACTTCAAGCAGTAAACCCTTTTTGCTATTGTTGTGATAGTCGTGCAGATTAACTTTTTCTATTTCTTTCTCAGTCAACCACTTGAAGCCGCCCGTGGGTAGACTTCGACTCATCGCCCACCCATACAAATTGTTGGCGTCAAGGTACATCAAATACTTCGACTCTTGCTCTTTGTCATACCCTTCCATATACTTATTATTCGCCACGCCATGTCTGTTGCATATGTAGCTCACACCACCTCGCATACCTAATTCTACGAACTGGAACATGTCGATGTCGGACAATAACTCAAGCTCCACTCCAGTCATCTTCAGCATGGCATCCCAAGCCAATCCAGGCGACGTGAAATAGTGACACGGGTCTAATTTATACTCACGATGGCACGTCTTTCTAAAGTTCTCAAAAACGTCGGCAAGCAAGAGCACGTCGCTTTTCAAATACAGGTCGTGGTACCCACCCATATTTTTAACGTCGAAGTAGTCCCACACATCGATGGCACGCTCGTGCATTTCTTCCGTAATGTGCTCATCGTTCAGAACGCTGTAGAAATCATTTTTGGAGGGTAGCTCGCATTCGTTGAATTTATCAAAGGAGTCCATATAATCGTAGGGGTAGACTCCCTTTCTTGTCATAAGTGCTAACCCTGTTTCATGAAACACTTCTGACGTGTATTTGAAAGCGTCCCTTGGTAGGTTCTTCACCAAGTTGTCTAGACCACTACTCATGAACTGAAAGCTGTCCAAAAATACCAAGTTTTTCCCAAGCATGAACGCCATGTACTTCTCCATGTTGTTTGGTATCACATTTATGTCTTGACCAAACTTGCCAATCTCCTGCATAATGAAATGGCTATCGTAGCCGCGTAAGTTATGAAAGATCACAGGGATTTTGTCAGTCAATCTAAAGTTCACATTACAGTCACGATGCGCGGACCCTCTATACTTACCTGACGCGTGACAGTGGTCTCTCACTCTAACGTCAGCGCCAGTGTACTCAACGCTGCAAATATGGCAACTCTTAGCCTCGTCGAAATTCTTCTTATCGTCGTCAGTCAGCACCATTTCTTTGTTAAAGTGACTTTCAGATGTTTCTTTACAATATTCAACAATTTCTAACATCTCCCCAATGAACTTATTAACTGCGTTTTCACCGCGATACACTTTTACTGGCTTACTGTACTCGTTGTCGTAGCAACAAACTAATTTATACCCATAACCACAGTCAACGTGTCTCTGGTAGGCATTTGTGTAGCTACACTCGCTTGACAGTCTTGTTGTGTGCACCTTCTGTGTGATAGCCTCGAAGTCTGCATACACCACAAATGGTACATTTAATTGTCTGCTAAAATTCTCGTATTTCACTTTCGCACCTTTTTGCGGCATTTTAATAGCTTGCTTCCCATTGATGATCAAACATACTTCAATGTGGCTTTCAAGCACGTCCTCTCGGGTGAAGCACTGCAAACAATACCTACAAAAGTGCTTTCTCGCCTCATGCTTTGTTTGCCGGTGCATGAATTTATTAAAATCGCGAATGTAGACGTAGTGCTTGTTACCTACGTCATTAGTTATCAACAGTAGGTCCATGTGGTCAGGGCGCGCCTCCTTAGAAACGTACACAGGGAACGGCTGCTTATTTTCATACCCAAAAACATTTATGCTAATATCGTTCACCTTTTCGATCTTGTTGTAGTCTTTGAGTGTGACTGGGAAGTCGATTCCGTCATAATTCAGCTCACTGACATGCCTAGCGTACTTCGACGTTCTATCAGAGTTTTTTCCAGCAGGGAATTTATGTGCGAGGTGACACCATCTAAAGCACTCGTTGTCATCACCGTTATTTACGTTTATCAAACCCTTCTTACTGTTACGCAACTCCTTTGGCAACGCAATGTAGCTACTCCCACGCAGAGGTCTGTAAATAGCGATATTGACGTAGTGCGCATCTATTTTGTCGATAGTCCATCCAGACCCCTCAGATAACCACCCAGCTATCCGCGTCAAAATCTGCTCCGACCCACGATTGGCGACACCCTCGATGTCGTGTTCATTAATGACGACGAACGTTTCGCTGTTAAAGTAGGCAGTTTTGTACGTGGTCTTATTGAGTTCTAAAACTTTCTCAAAAGTGACCTTGACTGTCTCTACCACTTTCATTCCGTTGGTCTCACCTAGTTCACGTCTCAAAAGGTTGATGACAGCGCTTCTACTACCATTCACCTGATTGATGTCTCTATCGTTAACCACCTCAACCCCATAGGACCTTGTGAACCCTCTCAGTGCTTGACCCAACAGCCGTGGGCTATGGTCTTCAACTGTGGGTTGTGCCTCCTGGTTTCTGACAAGACGGTTGTGTGTCCGACTACCAACGTTAACTCGCCTGTTTGTCAGCGGGTTAATAGTACTGACATTTGTCGTGTCGCTAAAAACACCGTCCTCTAACAAGTCGATTGTAGACTCGCCCATGAACGTTGACTGCTCTACCTGTTAGTGGATTTACAACGGCTGCACCATTTCTAACAAGTGAGTTTTCTGTGACGTCACCCATGGCTTCTATATACTACACTTGTTTTTTTCCTAGACCACTCGTCGTAGTAATTGTCACCACTTTCACACCATCCCAGCTTTGGGTACACCACCCCAAACAGATTGTTATCAAACAAGTCTTTCACCTTCCCGTCTTTGAGGTCTGACACCTTCTTGAGTGTCTCAACTCGTCTTCTATGACACAACCTAATAATGTAGTACCCATATCTGCTGACATTTCTACCCTTGATCAAATTGCATGAGTGCAGCACATTGACAACTTTCAGGAAGTCCTCTTTTATCAACTCAAGGTGCTCATACTTCACAACGTTCCGTAGTCTCCTCCCCATCCACCAAGACCGTTTGTGAACGCTTTTTAACCGAGTGAGTCTCATGTCGCTGTAACTCTGAGTGTAGCCCCATTCGGTGTCGCCACACTTTGGACATGCGTACCCACCACAGTCAGTCACATGTTTCACAACGTCACAATCCGAGCAGTAGTAAAGCCTGAAGGTGCCTCCACACTCAATTTGCGTCTCATTCGCGATTTCGTCAATTGTTAAGCCATAACTCATCTGCCTCATAAGTTTGTCCATCGCTTATACTACTCCAACATTTTTTTATTGAGTTAGCACCCACACTACTATTCCACTACCCAAACCTAGCGCGCTAACAAACAACAATTGGTATTCCTTCATTTCCGCACTCGGTTGATAGTAATCCGCAATCTTCGGGGAGTCATCAGTGAACACTCGTCCGCTGTACTGAATAGTCATTACGCTTCTAAGTTCTTCCAACGCGTGGTTTGTGTCATTGATGTCAGCATTAGCATCAGAGAGCTGTTGTCGCAAACGCTGAATCTGATCTTTTTTAGCGACTTCATTTTCATACCACACTTCTTTCGCACTGGCTAACTGTTCCAACGCATGGTTGTGTCTTTTCATCTCAGCTTCATAGCCTGTGTGATTAAACTTTGAAAACATAAAGCCAGCGCCTGCAAAAGCCACTGCATTAAATATCCCTCCAGCCACGACACTCACCATTAACTTACGTTGATTTGAATGGATCTGTCGGTATCCACTTTTTCGATTGCATCCATTTCACTAACAGCGTTCCTGCACCAACAGCTGCAGCAAGTTTCACTGTACCTTTCACTGTCTCTGGTGTTCCCAATGGTTCTCCCAAAGCCTTTTTAGAAATCATACTCACTGCCACAGCACCAGTCGTGACAAGTAGCGCGTCGTACAATTCGTTCATAAGTTCTTTTCGATCGATCGCAGCCATATACATTGTCGTGTGTTTTGTTCAAGAATCAAATGTGTCTAACGCTGGACGACAAGCTCTACGATTTTCTGACGCGCTAACCACAGTACTCACAGGCTCCAGTTGCGTTTCTTTTTCACTGCTAATTGTGTACCACAACGAAGCAGCAGCAATGATAACACCAAGTGTTCCAACAATGTAACCGTAGCTCCACTCACCACCCTGTTCTTCATTGACTATCATTTCACGCATTTTCTTTTCTTTCGCAGCTTTCGATATCTCAGCCAACTTTTTACCAGCAGCGACGCGCTTTGGGTCCTTCACCTTAACACTTTTCACATCAGCTGTGATCTTAGCTTCGACAGCCGTCTGTGAGTCTTCAACCATCTAATACACTATCACGTGTTATCTTACTCACAGTTGACCTCACAGGTGTCTCACAGTTGACCTCACAGGTGTCTCACAGTTCCAGACCAAAACGCACTAAAAAATTAGGATTTTTTCTGAGAGTATAACATAATGACTCAAGCCCGAGAAATCAGCGAAGAAGATATTGCCAACATGTTGAGAACAGCCTTTATCAGTGTGCCCACCCTACAAGGCGCCTCTGGACCTATCGTCTTAAACGAGTACTTCTCAACATACACAATGTTCGACCCCGACCCTGAAGGACCACCAAAACGGCTTGGCTCTCAGATCCGCCATACGAGGTATCTTCTCGACGCTTGGATCGATCTTCGAGAAGACAGAGCCAACGAGCTTGCTGGTGTGTTAGCTGACATAATCCCTGTGTGGTGTTACTCACCATTCAAATACCTTATGTTAGCGAGTGACGTCTACTTGAACAACCCTAGTGGGTCCACAGCTACATTACTCGGTAATTCCCTCCAAGTGTTCTTAGCGACCCTTCTATGGAAACCATGCCCAACCAAAGCCAAAGCGTGGCTAGATCTCGCCGCAAACCGCGACGTTCACGTTTGCAAGGTTGGGTGTAATGAGATACTGGGTGCGGACGATATCAGGGACCACGTACTCTCACCCGCCCACAGACACTTTGCGAGAAATAAAAACGTGTACACCTGTTACCCATGCGGTGTGGCCACCAACGACCCACTGCATCGCTTGAGACATGAGAGCTCGAAGACTCATCTTGAAAACTTAGAGCTCCAGCGGATATTTAACAACGAACAACAGTTGCCGCGAGAGGGGAGAGCATTTCTCTGGAGGTATAGTAACCATGAAGAAAGTCGGTAGACTAGAAATCGTGATTGGTCCCATGTTTGCAGGAAAAACAACAGAGACTCTTCGTAGGTTAATCACGTTAAGTAAGTCGGGGCTCAAAGTCCTGTACATGAACAACGCAGGCGACACCAGACGAACTGACCACGCGTTCTCCACACATCGTCAGACCATTGTTGTTGGATCAGACAGTTTACCTGCGAAGTTAATCACCAACCTTCCGAGTCCTCCCGAGATAGTCGATTATGACGTCATCGGAATTGATGAGGGCCATTGGTACTCTGATCTACTCCCAGTTATTCACGAATACATTAAAGCCGGCATTCATGTTATTATTTGTGGTCTCGTAACAACGGAGCACTTAAAAAGACTTGGTGAACTTGACACGTTGTTCCCAATGGCAGACGACATCACATTTCTAAAAGCGTATTGCGCCGTTTGTCGCGACACTTACGGAACAACTGTTGAAGCGCCATTCAATTGGAGATACAACCCGGGACCATCATTCGTTGGTGGTGCTGAGCAATATCGCGCAGTGTGCAGACGTCATCATCCTTCCACACAAAATTAAGGGTGTTCTCGGATACCCCACTTTTTAAATTTAGACATTGGTCACATGAAGCGTCCAATGTCACAGAAACATTTTTTCACACAGTGGTCAGAAGGTTTGTGAAATAAATAGAGAAATCTTCGCAGACATTTTTTACTGAGTTAAAAACGTCTTTAAAAAATGCTAGAGCAGTTGTCACTTCAGACGTCGTCTCAACAACGAGAACGAGCGCTAATTCGACTCATTACTCGCTGTCTAAAAAGTCTCTTTACAATAGCGTCTCTCGTGGTTACTCAACGCTGATTTATTTTTAAATTTGCGAGGGCAGTGAGAGCATTGAAACCCAACGTCAAAGAGATATTTTATCACTGTGGTAATAGCGTCGTCATATGAGTCGCACAAGAGTGTTAGATAACCAGCGGATTTATATCTGAGCAACAGAGACTCCTGCTCTTTGGACGTCTTGCCTGTGCCACCTGGATTCTTGAACTCAATCACGAGTCCGCTATGCTGTCGGTTTGCATTGGCAATAACTAAGTCAGGTGTTCCACGTTGGTAACCTTTTTTCCACGAATTTATTCTCTTCGCAGAAGTGTCTTGGTTCTCACCACAAGCGGCTATCAAAATAGCTTCTGGATAATATCTCCTAAGAAAACCAACAACTTTCGTATGAAGGTCGAACTCAGTGATCATTTTAAATTGATTGTGTTTGAGACCAACGTCAGCTAAACTTTTTCTAACGCTTGGCAAGACCTCTGAGTGCACCCACCTTCCAAAGTGTTTCGCACGTTCCATTTTACTCGAGAACACCAATGAGTAGACCCCAAGTTCGTTGATAAACGAGGCTTGTTCCATCTTCATTTTGCAATCGGGTTCGACGTGGTCATTAACTGCGTCTTTTGGTCGAGCGTAACCTAGAGCACTTGCGACTTCTCTTGCTTTGAACCATATTTCACCGTTGTCCATGACCGTTGTGATTTGGTGACCATCAAAGTCGAATAATCGAAGCGCTGTGGAAGTCATCACTATATTATAGCCTCGCAAAAAAAAAGACTACTCGACATAGGTGTCAGGTTTTTTATAGATCTGGTTTGTTGTGTACCAGTGCAGCAAATACGTTTTATTAGTCCTCAGTTTTCTACGTTGTCTGAAAAAGTCTCTAATGTTACAAGCCAGTTTTCTAAGCCAACCCATTACATAACTTAAGTCACGTCTCCTACCACTCCTACAGTGTCTGACTCTGGTATCATAATAGGTTCGCCATAAGTCTTTTTAGACCTCATACCAATCTCAGCGTGGAGCTCGAGAGTAACGTCACCGCGGCCAAACGATCCACCAGCTTTGAACATGTGATCAGTCGTCTTATTTATTTTGTATATTTCACGTTCTTTTGAAACACATGCTCCCATTTACTTTACACCATATTCCTTCATCATTTCTCCACCCATGATTATGATGTCTCGGTTCGTCATGTAACCACTCACAATTTTCACACCGTAGAATTCTATCAACGATGGGTGTGCATAGGGTGCGAGTGGTATTCTTGGTCGGTGTATCCCAAAAATTGTTCCATAGGGCGCGCCTATCTTTTTCATATTCGCTACGAAGTCTGAGTCGGTTGACTTAACGTTGTTGACTCTGACATGTGAATTGCTCATTTGCCAGTGTATTGATATCATATGCGTTTTACTTATGTCAACACCACTCGGAATAGTGCATATGCTCTCCATCGCTGGGATGCTACCACCATACGCGAGTCCATTAGTCATACCAGTCTTGTACCCTATGAACTTGTCCCAACTACCATCGTCGTTTGATATAATTGTCTCCCAATTTGATCCAGCGGTTCTCATGGGTAACCTCACTACGACAAAAATGGAGAGATCACACCATTGCATACTGGGGCAGTTAAAATGGAGACCTGACTCAAGTGGGATTGGTGTTAACACAGGTGATAGAAAACTTTGACTCACACCGCTGATGCCGACAATAGGGCCATAAGCCGGGTTGTTTTGCACTAATTTACTTGTTTCGCCAATGGCTTTCACTTTGTTTGAACCATTGGCGTGAAATTCCACGTTTTTCAAGGCGTGTGTGCTAACGTTGAAGTCAAGCACAACGTTGTAGGACTGACTCTTGAGGTAGCTTGATAGCAATTGCTCTAGAGTTCTTTTATTTGCAGCGTCTGAGTCATCGACTGGGTCTGCTACGTTTTTTATCGCTGAGCCTTGCATGTCTATTATTCCAGACATCCTCCCACCGGTTGCACTTAACTTAGGATCTTCGTCCAGATGCCTTTTCGTTCTCTTTAGTATTTTATCGTGAGGGTCGTCAGACTCATACCCATAGTTTAGACTCATTACTACTTCAAGGTGTATTTGGTTAGCAGATAGCCAGAGACCGCTGAGAACCCTAACACTATCGCCAGCGTTGTCGTGGTGTCTGACTCACTTGTGGTGGTGGTCACTGTTTTTCTCACAGGAAGTGGTGTCACGTTTTCTTGGTAAACTTTTTTAGCCACAGTCGTTGGTACCACCACCACACTTTCTTGGTGAGCTTTTCTCTTCACAGTCGTTGGCGTTACTAAGTTAGTCACCACATTTTCTTGGTGGACTTTTTTAGCCGCAATCGTTGGTGTTGTCGCATTCAAGCGAGTGTTCACTCCAAATCTCATGGACTCTGTAGCAATCTTTAATAAGTTGTTGTACCCAGCGATTTTGTTCTTGAGAATCACCACATTACTTGGCATCAACCATGTACTTGGCGACACTGCAAGATTTTGGACAACGTTGGTGTCTCTAATCGATTTATTCATGTTGAGAATCCATGTCGACACGTCATAGTTGATAACACTGTCAGAAAACAACTTTCGGAATTCTTGTTGGGTCTCTAGACTCCCTGCAGAACCACCGACGACTGATACACGTGTTCTCGCTTGCGCACCAAGTGTGGAGTACACAAAGGCCTCTATGCTTTGATTTAGATATTGCAGCCCAATGTTGGTAAAGCCGTCTGAGAGTCGCGCGACGTATCGTTTGTAGTCGTTATGGGTGTCGTTGAGTGTGAAGACTCTAGATTCGCCTAAAGTGCCATCGCTCAGGACTTTATTCTGGTAATAATGTTTTCTGGGAATCTTAGAAATCTTACCATACAATTCGGAAGCGTTGAATTCTCTACTTATTGATTTCATTGTCTCACCACCCTCCATTCTTCTGAGAAGTCTTCTGATGGTGAAGTACAAATGAAATCTCATCACACTTGTGACCACAGGGTGAACCTCTTGTGACACTGATAAATGCTGCAACGACACTCCACAACAGAAACTAGCGCAATACATCGCAAACACAACGCGGTAGTAAGATTCGTTGTCATCCCACTCTGATTTTGTCTTTGACGTGGTGACTCGCAAGACTGGCAGCTTTGACATGAAGTAGCTATTTTGGTTAACAAAAACTTTAAAGTTATTCACTGGATAATTTAACACATTTTCTGTTGGATAACCACCCCAAAGTCCCCAGTGGTTCTTATGACCTTTTGGCAGTGGTTGGATAGTTCCACCACCTTGCCATATTATTGGGAACTTACTATTGTGTAGCCACTTCCACATGTTTTTATCATTTTTGAAGGTTGCGCTGGTTATGTCTGTGCTGAGGATGTCGTTGTTTCTGAAATATATGTCGACACTCATGATTTTACCGTCTTGTGAAATATTTGGATAGAACTCGAATTTGCTTAAAGTAGCGTGGGGGTACTTTTTGATGAGGTCTGCCTTTGCGTCGTGTGTAGCCTTCGACGTGTTAACCATCGCACGTTTGTAGTACTTCCCATAGTAGTTATGAAGGGCTTTCTGCATATAATATACTGTATGTTATACATGACGCGAAAGTTGACAGTACTCATTGAAGGTGCGGAAAAAGTTGTGTCCTTTGACAACGCGATGATGGTCATACACGATAACCCGTACATTGTGGTCAAGACAGCCACTGTGTTTTGGGACTACCATAACACAACAAACGACGACAGCATTCAGGTCTTCACGCTGGATAACTCTAGGGTTGGCTCTTTTAAAAAGATTAAAGTGGGTGAAGGGTACTTTAGCTTCGACGCATTGGTCAAAGTCTTGAAACATGAGTCTAGCGAGCTTAAGGTGGATCTTGAGATAGAGAAACTAGTGCCCACAGGCAAGTGTAGGGTTAAGGTTAGTAGCTCAGCTGTGTTAGACACCATTGGGCCTCTACTTGGTTTCGCGAAGGGTGAGGTGATTCAGAATGACTCACAGTGGCACACTAGCCCAAACGAGGTCGACATGTACAGAGGTCTGAAGTACATAGAAGTTTCGTGTGACGTTGTTGAAACGGAAAGTAATGTTGGTATTGATGGGAAGCGCAGTGATGTGATCACAACGTTACCAATACCCACTGAACAGTCTTTGAAGGGGTCAGTGCAACGCCATGTGGATATTGAGTCAAAGGTGGGCATTAAAAAAGGTGTTTACTCAAGTATGACGTTTCGCGTCAAACCAAATAACGACGATCTCAAAATTGGCGCGGTGTTATTGGAACTGTATATTGTGTGAATTATATGGAGCTTGGTGTGGAAACAGAGCAAGGGTTGCGAGACATTTACTATAATCCTAAGACGGGGTTCAGTGGTGCAGAGAGGTTGTATCAAAGTGCGTTGGGAGACGGATTGAAAGTAACTAGAAAAACAGTGAAAGAATGGTTGACAGCGCAGGACACCTACACTAGGTACAAACCCATTGTGAGAAGGCATAAATTCCGTGCGACCTTTGTTGGGTTTCTTGGTGAAGAGCTCCAAATGGACTTAGTGGACATGAGTAAGTACTCAAAACAGAATGGTGGTTATTATTGGATATTGACAGGCATTGAAATATTGAGTAGATATGCTTTTGGTATTGCAGTTTATAGAAAAGACACTAAGAACATGACTAAGGCTGTTGGAAAATTGTTGAATGACTTTAAAGATCAGTTTGGGACCACACCTAAGTTAGCGCAATTCGATGATGGACTTGAGTTCTACAATGTTGGTGTGAAAAGTTTGTTGAAGGAGCGTGACGTTAAATATTTCAGCACTAAGAGTGATAAAAAGGCCTCTGTTGTTGAGCGTTTTAATAGAAGTCTCAAGAGCATTATGTGGAAGTACTTTTATGCCCGTGGAACGTACAAATGGATTGACGTTCTTGACCAGTTTGTGAGCAATTACAATGGTAATGTGAATCGAAGCATTATGATGAAACCGAAGGATGTCAATAAGTCAAATGAGGGTGAAGTGTGGACCACTTTGTTTGGTCATCATTTTGCAGACACCCCATTGCCAAAGTTTAGAGTTGGTGAGTCAGTGAGAATTAGTAAGTACAAGAGTGTGTTCACAAAGGGCTATGAAGCCAACTTCACTGAAGAGCTGTTTAAAGTGGTAAAGGTTATTCGTGGCGATCCGAATGTGTATGAAATTGAGGACATAAGTGGTGAACAGATTATTGGTAAATTTTATGAGCAGGAATTATCGCTGGTCAATAGGAAACACGGCGATGATGTGTACAGAGTTGAAAAGGTGTTGAAAAGAAAGAAAGTCAGAGGGAAGAAGATGGCGCTGGTCAAATGGTTAGGTTACGAGAGCAAACATAACTCATGGATACCAGAAAGTGATATTCAAAATGTAGGTTAGTGTAACATGGCTAAGAGTGGCTTCGACGACCTCGAGACGGAGGGCTTTGATGAATACAAAGATATGAGTAATGATGAACTAGATCGCAGTCTCGAAAGAGCCACTCAAGATCTTGAGCTAGCTCGGGGCGATCTAGGCGTCACAGCCGATGAGGAAACTAGACTAACTAGAGTGGAGAGTGGACTGAAGCGCGAACACGACATAAGACTTCGCCAACACATGGGGGAGACTACTAACGATCTCGTAACGCGGAGTGGTGGAGGAGTGTATCAACATGTGGAGAGGGTTTTTAGTGATCTCGCAACGCAGACTATTGACAACGTGAGAGATCGTGAAGACGTCGTGAGGAGTGTGCCATTGTTAGACACCACACACGCAGAGCACGTCAACATACCTGGACTAACACCAGTCGAGAACCGTGAGTTGAGCGCGCTACTCAATCCAAGCGAGAATGTGTCGCGTGAGTCTAGAATAGGCGACACTGGCGCATTGCAAATACGAGCGGACCGTTATCAAAACTTGATAAATGAAGTGAACAAAAGAATAGCGGAGCTCGCAGTAAAAGACCTCACGGCTGTAGAGAACGAAGAGTTCGTCGATCTAGCTGAAAGAGTGATTGGACTTACACAAGCTAGAGACATACTTATCGAACAGCGGGAAATAGAAGAGGTTAGAGAGCGACAAGAGATCGACATTGACAGGTTTCAGAAGTTCAAGAAATGGGCTAGAGAAAATATGGTTGGGATGAGTGCTTTAGCGATTTCAGTGGCAGCAATTGTGACGACTATTATTATCGCTGGGAGGATTAACGTTATGAAAGGCGCTATGGTCACGAGGTCATTCGCACAGGCTGTTAAAAACGCGATAACGAAGATGGGTCCATGGGCTGTTGGATTAGCTAACTTAGTTTGCGACGCGCTGGTGGTAGGCGCAAGGGGTCTTGCCTGGCTAGCTCAAAATCTGTGGGTGTTTGCGGTGACATTCGCGTGGCTTGCGTACAATTACCTAAACTAGAAAGCAAACGTGACTCATGGACACTAGAAAGCGATATTCAAAATGTGAGCTAATGTAATATGGCTGAAGGTGGGGAAGTTTTTAACGAGATTCAGATGGAGGACTTCGATAGACTTGATAGGTACACCAGTGATCAAATAGATGTCGAACTTAAAAAACTCTATCTAGATTATCATTCAATTACCGATGAGTACGCTGATGGCGACGACATGCCAGACATCGTGCGTATCAAGTATGACAAATTGTATGAGAGAATGAATAAATTGCAGTATGAACAGGATAGAAGAGGGGCTAGAGAAGAAGAGACGTCGTTTATTGACGATGGTAAAACGGTGACAATAAGGGGGACCAACACAGAAGTCCCAGCGGTAGAGTTTGTTGAACAGGAGTCGTACGGTGACGTTAATGACACAAGCTACAGTATGGCTCTTGAAGTGGGGTCAGATGATCTTTACAAAAGATTGGACAAGCTAAACGCAGTCAATAAAGAGGTGGTAAAAAATCAAGTAGAAAGAGTCAAGGCGATAGGTGAGAAAATACGTAAGTTACACAAAAAAAAAAGACTCGGTCATGACGACGCGTCAAGGAAAATAGCCGACAGATCATATGTGACGGACTCAGGGTCTATTCTTTTCAAACCGATAAACAAAGATGGTAAATATGGAAAACCCAAACGAATTCTAATACCTGTGGAAAACGGCTTGATCTACAGTAAAGATGCGAGTAGTAAAAACGCGATTAAGCAATTCAAACAGTTAGTTAGTCAAATCCCTGAGAGTACAGAAACAACAGCTGTCACAACAGAAGTGATCCCAGACGATTCCCCAGTGATTGAAACAAGAGTGGAGCGCTATAACATAGCTGGGCTATCAGTAAAAGAAAACCGTGAACATAGAGGTATACTCAACCCAAGTGATAGTGTGTTGCGCGAGTCGAGAATAGGCGACAATGGCGCATTGCAAATACAAGCAGACTATTATCAGGAAGTGATAAATGAAACGAGTAGGAGAATGACAGAGCTTGATACAAAAGATAAGCAAAGTGGTCTTATGAGTGACGAACAGCTAGAGTACGACGGTTTGCTTATTAGAGAGGTGGGACTCACGCAAGCCAAAAGAGAAGTCTTAGAACAGCGAGAAATAGAAGAAGTTAGAGCACAACAAGAAGTTGACATTGATAGGTTTCAGAGACTCAAGGAATGGGCTAAAGAAAATGTGGTCGGGTTGAGCGCTGTAGTGATTTCAGCGGCTGGGATTATAACAACTATTATTATCGCTGGGAGATCTGCTGTTATGAAAGGCGCTATGGCAACGAGGTCATTCGCACAGGCTGTTAAGAACGCGATAACGAAGATGGGTCCATGGGCTGTTGGGTTGGCTAATTTAGTTTACAACGCGTTGACGTTGGGTGCAAAGGGTCTCGCTTGGTTGGCTCAAAATCTGTGGGTACTCGCGGTGGTACTTGCGTGGTTTGCTTATGATTATTACAAGCTAAAACGGTAGCGATAAAACATATGTAAAGGTATATGAACGCCACGTCAGCAGAGTTGAGCCCTGGTTTTAGACGAGCGACCATGGGTGTCATAAAAGGGGTGAGAACACAGCATGTAATCACGTTGAACCCTAATAAAGTCAGTCCTGGTGAGGAACTTTACATTGACATACCGAAGCTCAAGGTAAGTAGCTGTTTGGTGCCTGGATCGTTGGGTCTAGTGTTCGACTTTAAGAACGCGAACGCTAAAAGCTGGTTCTTGAACAATGTGAGCAAGTTGTTGGTTGAGAAACTTGTTGTGAGACTAGCTGGGGAGACTGTGTACGACAACAATGGGGAAAATTACACTGGTGTCTATCGCGACCTTTGGGAAAGTGTTACTGCGCGAGACCAAATGATTGACTATGGTATTGGTGGTGAGAACTTGAGAAAGTTAATTTCTAAGGACGACAGTGGCGCGGCAAGTGGGAACGTTGCTAAAGTTAACGACGCGTTAATGTTTGGTGTGATTGGGACGAAGCAGCGGATTAAGCTTGGTAAGATTATGAATGACCACGGGTTGTACGCTCCTTTTAGCATGAACAACAACTTGCAGTACGTCATCACGCTTCCGAAGGCTGCAGACATCATGGTGGCGCAATCCGGTAGCGCTGTGGGTGGATACACTCTGGAGAACCTCGAGCTTGAGTACGAGACGATTGACAATCAGGAGCTCGCTGACGAAATAGCGTCGGGCTATGCAAGTGGTCGTAGTTTGTCATATGAGCACGTTACGTTGATGAAAACCACCGAATGGGATAAAGGTACGACCATTGTGAATGAAAACATTAATCTACCAAGAAAAAGCATGAAGGCGATTGTGTTGCTATTCACGAATAAGGTGCGAACAGACAGTGAGGAGTTTCTTTACCCAAATATTGAGAATATTAGAGTCACGATTGAAGGTGTGCCAAATAGTGTGTACTCGCAAGGCATCCCAAAGTCGAAGTTCTATGCAGAAGCGAAGCGACTGTTCGGGTTGGGTGAAGAACACGCTCAGTTCATGACCATACAGAAGTTCTATAAAGATGGCTTCGCGTTGGTCATTGACTTGAGGAGCGTTCAAGACAATCGCAACGTCGCCACTGGTAAAAATATTGTGAACACACAATCTGGCGTGCTTCTTGAGATCACTAAGAAAGCGACGACTGCGAACGTCATGTGTAGGGTGTTTGTGGTAAGCGATGGGTTGGTCAACTTTATGAATAATGGGTTGCAATCAATCCAGTATTAAATCAAACGTGGGTTAATGGAGACTCCGTTTAATATGTTAATTGTTGGTATGACAGCCTGTGGTAAGACGCATTATTTGCTGGAAACATTGGAATCTGAGTATTGTAACAAATTTGACTACATTGTGTTGATTTGTCCTACTTTCGAGTGGAATAAAGCGTATCAAGATTGGAAATATGTGCGCGACCCTGACGTGCTAGCGATAGACTGCACACAGGACAGTGTCGACGCTGTTCTCAAGTGTGTAACAAATGTTTTTAAAGGCACTAACACTCTGATTGTGTTGGACGACTGTGCGAGCTCTCAAGATGTCAAGAATAGGACTAGTCAATTGGTCAACTTAGCTTTTAGTGCGCGACATTTTATGTTGAGCGTTATTGTCATCACACAACAACTGACGTCGATCGCAAAACCGTACAGAGAAAATATTAGTAAGCTCGTTTGCTTCTACTGCCCGAGTAGGAGTGATATGAAGGTCGTTATCGACGACTACCTTGGAAACATTAGCAGAGAAAAATCGTCGGCGATTGTGACCGCATTAAAAAATAATAAGTACGCTAGACTTGAAATCTCACTGCGCTATCCATACAGTCACGAAGTTGTTATTCCGCAATAAAATATGGGTATAAGTAATAACGCGATGGTGAAACGCAAAAGTGAAGAAAATCCTACGATTGAGGAATTAGTTGAGGAGACCGCTGACACTTCGACTGTGGAAGATGACATTGACGTTAGGAGATCCGAACTTATTAGACTGTCCGGTGACGGCGTGGTGAGTCAGTCCGAAGCATACATTAAAAAAGCGTCCGCAAAAGTTATTGATAAGATATGGCGCCAACACGAGTTGAAGAGAATGGAGATCGCAAACGCTTTTCTCACCGACTTGCTAATCAGCAAATTCGCTAGCTTACTAGATGGGTTGAACGCTATAGAGAATCCTGACGAACTAAATGACGAACTACAAAAAGATCCGTTACTAAAGAAAGACGTCGAGAGCATTGTCGCGGTTGTGACACCATACGTGCCTTTCTTAGGCTTGTTGTCTGGAGGAATTATAACGTCGAAACATGTGTACGATCACCATTTTAGGAGCGAGGTGGTAAACACTAAGAGTAGTGAGCAAACGGACTAATTTGTAGAGTAGTTGGCTATTTGTTAGCTAACGTTGTTAGCCGATCAAAAGAGCACCATTTCGCTATCCATTTGGATAAACATCACCACTAGAACCAAAATCTGGTGGTTTTTTTTCGCGCGTGAATTTGTGAGACAACAGTGGAACGTGTCGGTAGTTTGTTGAACAAAAATGTAAAAATGTTGAAATGACACCTTCTACTTTTTTAAATGTGTGAAAACGTTGAAGTGGCACACTATGCCTTTTTTTAAATACGCGAAAACGTTGAAACGACATTCTCCACTTTTTAAAGACGTGAAAATGATGAAACGACACATTCTAGCTTTAAATTTAGCGAAAATCGTTATTTTAGTATTTCTTATCAATTGAGTAGAAAACATGGGAGGGGTGTTTAGATTGACTAATGATTGCCATAATAGTATAGAGAGTGGTGGTACGAGCTCACCAACGTCAACTGTAAAACATAAACACTAAAACATCGCTAAGTTGTGGCTCGACACAAATTTGGCGATGTTTTGGTGTTTATATTACGGTTGACGTTGACTGAGCTCGTACCGCCACTCTCTATACTACTCTGGACATAGATATTGGATGTTATGCAGCAATACCTTTCGATTAATCGAGTTAAATGCATTTGCTGCATCAACAAGGAGAATGGCATCAGACTCATCTTGGTCGAACGCTTGCGTCATGGCATGGACTGCTGCTTCACACCCAGATCGTTGTCCAGCACAGAGTTGCTGTGGACCTGCGCATTGAACAATCTGTGACTTAACTGTGGCAGTGACAGTTTTTCCAATTATTCTACGAATAACTTCTCCGATTCCAATTGGACGCACACCTGGTAGTTTATCCAGCGGAATTAATCTGCATGACAGATATGCTTCAATATTAGTTGACCCATCCTCCTGAATCTCAAGTGTACGTGTTGCCAGATTTCGTGCCATGGATGCAATAGATTCTCGTAATTCTTTCCCTGTATAGCCATAGTTTTTCGAAACAAGAATATGTCTCCATCCAAGAGCATCTAACCCGGAGGGCCCAGCAGCACCTTTAGTATACATAGCTGCTCTTGCTACAGATGCTTCATCTATATTCGCAAAAACTGCTGGATCAACAAACGGGACTTCGCCTCTGATTAAAGTTGACTCATCAGCAGGTTGAGATGCAGGATGTTTCTTCAACAACTCTTCAAGGACTTCGTTGGAAAGGGAGAGCACACCTCCTGAGTTGGTCTCATCGAGTAGTCGCATTGCAGCATTCACTTTCCCCTCCAACATCAACTTGGAGAAAATCTTGGAAACTTGCTCTGGGGTACGAGACCGTCTCGTCGAACGACAACTTTCTTGAATATATCTAGCTTCTCTGACCAATTTATCAAAATCACCTGCCTGCCACAGGATCATACGTCTAGAAAGACTAATTGAATGTTCTTTGGACTTGGCTTTAAAACTTGGCTTTTGGAGCAAAAGATGTGGCATTATCATCACCACTTTAAGTGCAACAGTGTTGAGAACTTCGGAATTGTTGTTCCAAGCATCAATTAATCTTGTTGTTTCGCGGATGTAACTTTTCCCAGCAGCTCCACTTGGCAATAAGAAAATGTTCTTTCTCCACTTTACAACTTCTTCATATACTGCATTAATGACTTGTTCATTTTATAATTAATTATTTATAGAATAATAATAAATTATTTATACAATTATATATAATTATAATTAATATAATTATTATAATTGTAGTTTTGGTTTAATTACGCAATTATGATTGTGGTTTAATTTATTATAATTAATTAAATATAATTGTTAATTAAATTAATAATTATATTTAATTAAACATAATTGTTAATTAAAATTACATGTGGAGTCACGTGCGTTATTGGGTCTAAAACTCGTATAGTACACGTGCTTTATCGGGTTTAAAACTCGTATAGTACATACACATATTTATTAAAGATCGGTTAATATTAAATCTGTGGCATAGGTACAATGAATACCTTGGGTGAGAATAAAATCTGAGAATCTTTTTTAATTTTTGGTGGGCTCCACACTAGCTTGGCTGTTCTCCTGGAGATGTCCAAGACTTGGAGGTGTGTTGGAGGCTGAGTGGGCTCTAAATTGAGACAAAACAAAGCCAATACAAAACTAGAACAGAACTTGCATACGCTAGTATGTAGTACAGTAAAAACCCGCATAAAAGAACAAGTGGATTAAGAACACTCAGGCTGAAATTTGGTCAACAAAGTACCATATACATAAGAACAAATTCAGCCTGACAAATGAAAAAATGTTCTTATATAAAAAATGGCTGCCAGTTAGATTAAAAAAGCCTACTAGGGTAGATCAAAATATATGTGCTGCACCATTGCACACACAGAATTTCACAGCAGGGATTGGAATTTCCAGAAAATTTGGCAATTAATTTTTTAGACTTGCCTAATTTATATAATTAAATGAATGTAATCATATTTTTTCCTGTCAATTACATTTTTTATTTGCTGTAGACACAACATCAAAGTAGCATGACCGTTCTGCTGAACTGTTCTTGTTTTCATCATATATTATATCAATAAAAACAACTACATCCTCAAAGAAATACCTTTGAATTGGTCACATTGGGGGGGGGGGGGGGGGGGAGCTGGTGCATTTTGAATTTTGCTTAGATGACTTTTGCCAAATTTCGTACTACCCCTCTATATTGTTTAAAGCACCAAAACTGCTACCCCTCCCGCAATGTAATTATATTATTGCCTTAATTTATTCAGTTAAGGCTAGTATCATCCATTCATTTAATAAAACATTGTGATTGCACATTAATTTCATCTGTTAGTAGTCTATGTAGTATATAATTTCCAGAAACAATTTTAAGAACACCTTAAGAACATCTTCAGGCTGATTTTGCACAAAGTTCCCGATATATAAGAACAAAATCAGCCTGAACCGAAAATCGCGTGTTCTTTTATGCGGGTTTTTACTGTAGTTTAGTAATAGGATTCTTAAGCCTGCGATCTTAGAACATCTCTGAATCCTAGACGATATAATCGTAACTCTAGAATGAATAAACATAGCACCAAGTTACGACATTCGTCAATATTCACGTCATGTGCTTTCTACATACTTGATATGTCCAGGGTTGTAATCTTTTAACACATTATGAAGGAAGATATTGTAAACCTTTTAACACATGAAAAGGGAACGAAAGGACGGGGAAGGGAAGGAAATGAAGGAAGGAGAGAAAGGCGATGAAGGGAAGAAAGTGAAAGGAATGAGAGAAAGGGGACGAAGGGAAGGGAATGAGAGAAAGGGAACGAAGGGAAGGAAATGAAAGGGACAAAGGGAAGGAAGGAAATGAAGGAAGGAGAGAAAGGCGATGAAGGAAAGAAAGTGAAAGGAAAGAAAGTGAAAGGAATGAGAGAAAGGGAACGAAGGGAAGGAAGGAAATGAAGGGGACAAAGGGGACAAAGGGAAGGAAGGAAATGAAGGAAGGAGAGAAAGGCGATGAAGGAAAGAAAGTGAAAGGAAAGAAAGTGAAAGGAATGAGAGAAAGGGAACGAAGAGAAGGGAATGAGAGAAAGGGAACGAAGGGAAGGAAGGAAATGAAGGGGACAAAGGGGACAAAGGGAAGGAAGGAAATGAAGGAAGGAGAGAAAGGCGATGAAGGAAAGAAAGTGAAAGGAAAGAAAGTGAAAGGAAAGAAAGTGAAAGGAATGAGAGAAAGGGAACGAAGAGAAGGGAATGAGAGAAAGGGAACGAAGAGAAGGGAATGAGAGAAAGGGAACGAAGGGAAGGAAATGAAAGGGACAAAGGGAAGGAAGGAAATGAAGGAAGGAGAGAAAGGCGATGAAGGAAAGAAAGTGAAAGGAAAGAAAGTGAAAGGAATGAGAGAAAGGGAACGAAGGGAAGGGAATGAGAGAAAGGGAACGAAGAGAAGGGAATGAGAGAAAGGGAACGAAGGGAAGGAAGGAAATGAAGGGGACAAAGGGGACAAAGGGAAGGAAGGAAATGAAGGAAGGAGAGAAAGGCGATGAAGGAAAGAAAGTGAAAGGAAAGAAAGTGAAAGGAATGAGAGAAAGGGAACGAAGAGAAGGGAATGAGAGAAAGGGAACGAAGGGAAGGAAGGAAATGAAGGGGACAAAGGGGACAAAGGGAAGGAAGGAAATGAAGGAAGGAGAGAAAGGCGATGAAGGAAAGAAAGTGAAAGGAAAGAAAGTGAAAGGAATGAGAGAAAGGGAACGAAGAGAAGGGAATGAGAGAAAGGGAACGAAGGGAAGGAAGGAAATGAAGGGGACAAAGGGGAGGAAGGAAATGAAAGGGACAAAGGGGAGGAAGGAAATGAAGGAAGGAAGAAGAGAAAGGCGATGAAGGAAAGAAAGTGAAAGGAATGAGAGAAAGGGGACGAAGGGAAGGAAGGAAATGAAGGAAGGAGAGAAAGGCGATGAAGGAAAGAAAGTGAAAGGAAAGAAAGTGAAAGGAATGAGAGAAAGGGAACGAAGGGAAGGGAATGAGAGAAAGGGAACGAAGGGAAGGAAGGAAATGAAGGGGACAAAGGGGAGGAAGGAAATGAAGGAAGGAAGAGAAAGGCGATGAAGGAAAGAAAGTGAAAGGAATGAGAGAAAGGGGACGAAGGGAAGGGAGAGAAAGGGGACGAAGGGAAGGAGAGGAATGAAGAGAAAGGAAGGAGAGGAAAAGAAAGAAGGGCAGGGACGAAGGGAAGAAATGGGAAAGAAAGTGAAAGGAAAGAATAAAGGGGACGAAGGGAAGTAAGGAAATAAAAGGACGGGACGGGAACGAAGAGAATGAAAGGAACGTAAGGGAACAAAGGTAGAGGGAAACGGAAGGGAACTAACGGAATGAAGGGAAGGAAGAAAGGAATGAAGGGAATGAAGGAAGGTATATACTCACTATCAAATCCAGTTCTCGCTGATATTGCTTCACAATAAGGTCCAGTGCCTCTCATATTTACAGCTGCAACCTTAAAACGACCATTTTTACATTAACATTATTTATAATTTCATGAGTTGATGAGAGAGTACGAGAGTTGATGAGAACATGCGATTTGCTGAGTGCACAAGTTAGTGAGAGTTTAATTCTCATTAAATATGATCTTCATTTAACCAGAACCTATGGTTCTGTTAATTACCTCGAAATGATAATCGGCATAAACATCCAAGTTAGAGAACATTATCTTGAGCTGTGTTTTGGGAAGGATGGACACTTTTGCACCCGTAACTTGCTTATAAAATTTGTACTAAAATAAGAGAGGACATATATATATATATATATAGAATTGAAAAGATACAGCTAGCTTGGTGATCGTTTTAATGTTTGCTAATCAAGATGTTAATATTGAGGAACAACAGCACCAACAACCACAGTACCACCACCACCACCAACCACCACAGCACCACCACCACCCACCACCATCTTCTTTGCTCTTACACTGTATCCAGTAATCTCTCCATTAAGTAATTTTGGAGGCTGCCAACTCGCTTCAACACTTGTACGTTGTACAACAACAAGCCTTACATTGATTGGGGAACTAGGAACTAAAACAAAACAAATAATTTCAACACAAAATTATTATAGTCAATGTCCTTTTTTTACCTACAATTATTGTAGTGTTTTGAGCAATAAGGAGCAGCTCTAAACAAACCCTGGCTACAGGAGCAAAACAGTGACTTACGGGTGGCTGGTGTTTGTATTTTCTCCAGATCAGACGGCGATCCATAGCCTTGCTGCGCCACAACGGCAACTTGAACTTGGTACTTGGTATAAGCAGTGGCATTTAAAATAAGATATTGTAGAACGTCACTCTTAGTGGTGACCTCCACGAGATGTGCATCTTTCTCTTTCCTAAAATAATATGAATAATAACTTCCCCAATACTAACCCTAATACTAACCTTAATACTAACTCTAATGCTAACCCCAATGCTAACCCCAATGCTAACCCCAATGCTAACCCCAATGCTAACCCCAATGCTAACCCCGATGCTAACCCCGATGCTAACCCCGATGCTAACCCCAATATTAACCCAAATACTAACCCAAATACTAACCCCGATACTAACCCCAATATTAACCCAAATACTAACCAACCCCAACCCCCAGTCCGTTGGGACTTCCACAAATCCTCCCTCGGCTTTCGCGGCATTTAATCACTAATTTCCCTCACATCATGGTATTACTTATGATAATTGTAATTATAATGATTATTCATATTACTTATAATGATTTGGGATAAAACAACCGTGTAGGAGATATGTTACCTATACGTGACACGATACCCAACGATGATATAACTTGGTGCAATAATAGCGTTCCATTGCACAAGTATTAAACCACCATGAATAGACAATTTAACATTTTTCACTTTAAGACCTACAAAACAAAAACGAAAACTCAATTGCAAACTACCTTGCAAACTACATTAGCAACAAAAATTAAGTGTGTGAGAAAAACCTTTTACAACGTTTCCGTATTTTACTTCGTTTTTGAAATATTTCAGTTTGTTTGATATGTAAAGCCTGACCAACCTCGTTCCCAGGGCATTTTACCTCCACGGCGGAAGGTCGGCGAAAATGGCCCTGGGATCGGCTGGTCCATTCTATAATCCGATTGACTTGTCATAAAACTCAATTAATTCAGCCGAGTATAATTTATTCATCTAAATCTGAATGCTGTCTTCAAATTTT
Source organism: Chrysogorgia sp. JL179-B06 (assembly GCA_035772405.1). Taxonomy (NCBI): domain Eukaryota; kingdom Metazoa; phylum Cnidaria; class Anthozoa; order Scleralcyonacea; family Chrysogorgiidae; genus Chrysogorgia; species Chrysogorgia sp. JL179-B06. Next base: position 840,073 of record JAYKKM010000040.1, read on the forward strand.
ACAGCAAATTAGAAGTGATAGCTTTCGCTAAATTGTATATATGCTTCTTCATACCTTTTGTAAGAGATAACCATAGATGTATGGTGGATTATTAAGCTTGTTAGCTGCTTTTATGCCGACGAATGCTGACATGAACAACTCTGAAGAGCATTGAATATTTCTCAATTATTCAGGTCAACAAAGTAGACAAAGGCAATGGAACAAAGACCACAAAAATTATCATATCTAAACACCCAGAAATTCTGGGTGTCATGTGACTAGCCGATCCCAGGGCCATTTTCGACGACCTTCCACCGTGGAGGCAAAATGGCCTGGGAACGAGGTTGATATCAGGACAAGACAAAAGGCAAAACAAAGGAATGAAGTCAAGCCTGCGACATAAAGATGGACATAATCATAATCATAAGAAGCATAAGGCAAGCATAAGAAGAATAAAGCAAGAGCAAAACAAAAGAGGAAACAAAGAAAAATTCTCGTTGTTTTGTCTTCGTACGTCCCAGAGGAAAAGTCATGCTTTGTTTTCATTGCTTATGCAGTTATGTTGTTCGTTGTGAACCAGGCTTAAATGAGATGGTCTCTGACGTCATGTGCAGGGTAGAGAATTTTCACTCATTAGAATGTTAGTTCCATCTTCAAGTTTGGTCCACAAATTTACTTGAACATGAACGTATAATAACTCCTCATGATAATGAACGTTGTAAACTTGGCAATTACTGAGATATAAAGATATTTTTAATGAGTGAAAATTTCTCTACAGTAAAAACCTAGATTTTAAGAACCTGTTAGGCTAAGATTTTCCATTTAGACCCTTTACATAAGAACCTGTTTTAGGCTAAAATTTGAAAGCAGGTTCTTATTTTATCAAATAGAGTCAAAACTAAAAATGTATAAATCAAAGAAAATAAACTCTACAAAGTAATGAAAATGAGCCAGAACCAGACAAATAGTGTGTATATGTCTACAGTTGTATACGTTATTTTGTTCCATTGAATTTACACACAGTAAGCTGTAAATTACACACAGTGTAGCTTTAAAGTACATATAGGGTTTATATTTGCTTAGATTGCAGTCATTTAGAGAAAATTTATGCATAATTTATATAAATAAAAGTATGGCCACACTTACCAAAACCAAGTCGCTTTTTTCTTAAGAAAATAAGAACCTGTTTAAGAACCTAAATAGCCTAATTTTACAGTAAACACCATTTATATCAGAACCTTTTTAGGCTAACTTGGAAAAATCTAGGTTCTTATACGCGGGTTTTTACTCTACCCATGAGCACCTGACGTCAGAGACCATCTCATTAACATATCAAACAAACTGAAATATTTAAAAAACGAAGTAAAATACGGGAAAGTTGCAAAAGGTGTTACTCTATCATTTTACGAGTTCTTTCATATTAGACAAACTTAATTTTTGTTGCCAATGTCCTTTTATCAACTATGCCCCAGGGGTTTATTGATTTTGAAATGAACAGGAAAGGCGTGGAAACCTAAGAACCTAAAGAGAACATTCTACTGCATGACTTACCATTACCAACATAAAAATTAATAGTTTGTGGAGCATGGCTAACCAAATTACGAACAGTAACTGAGATGGTCTTCCTAAGGAAATACAAAAATTTAAATTAAATAACAGGCAACTACAAAGAAACTACATGTAATTATTAAAGTGCATGTCTATCTCACGTTTGGGTATTTTACATATATTCGTAATATTTGGGTCTTCCTGAGCAAAATCATAATATATCATGTCAGCCGAAAATTTCATCTTCATGTAGTTTTAGGTATAAACTGGTTTGGAATGCCTCTTATGACATCACATCCGATAACTTTAACAGCAAAAAATTAAAGTGTCTATCTCACGTTTGGGGATTTTACATATTCGTAATATTTGGGTCTTCCTGAGCAAAATCATAATATATCTTACCAGCCGAAAATTTCATCTTCATGGACATTTTTGCTGTTAAAGTTATGGGATGTGATGTCACAAGAGGCATTTTTATAGCAAGCAACAAAAGAAAACTGGTTTGAAATGCCTCTTGTGACATCACATCTGGTAATTTTAACAGCGAAAAACTCCATGAAGATGAAATTTTCGGCTGACAATATATATTATGATTTTGCTCAGTAAGATCCAAATATTACGAATATGTAAAATCCCCAAACGTGAGGTAGCCACTTTAACTCTGGCTATAAAGGTATTTACGTCCCAGGCCTATTATTCCCATATTTCTGGCCGCGCGGAATTTGTTGCATAAAGTTCATCATGTTTGATTGAGGTTTTGGTATGGAAAACAACATGATATTAAGTTTTAACAACAGAAACCTCTTTTTTAATCCTTTGCCAGCGAAAATATCAAATAAAAACTTTAAGTTGTTAATCTCTGAGCTCCAGACATACAGGACTAGAAAACACACGAAACTCAAAACACACGAGACTCAAAACACAGGACTAGAAAACACACGAAACTCAAAACACACGAGACTCAAAACACAGGACTAGAAAACACACGAAACTCAAAACACACGAGACTCAAAACACAGGACTAGAAAACACAGGACTAGAAAACACACGAGACTCAAAACACAGGACTAGAAAACACACGAGACTCAAAACACACGAGACTCAAAACACACGAGACTCAAAACAAAGGACTAGAAAACACACTCAAAACAAAGGACCAGAAAACACACGGGACTCAAAACACACGAGACTCAAAACACACGGGACTCAAAACACACGAGACTCAAAACACACGAGACTCAAAACACACGAGACTCAAAACAAAGGACTAGAAAACACACTCAAAACAAAGGACCAGAAAACACACGAGACTCAAAACACACGAGACTCAAAACACACGGGACTCAAAACACACGAGACTCAAAACACACGAGAAATAATTATAAGTAATTCATGGTAGTGAGGTGTATTAGCTGTTAAACCGCCCGCTCGATGAGGGTCATTAAGCAAAATTCATTTTACTTAATGACCCGAATCAAGCGGGCGGTTTAACAGCTAATACACCTTACTACCATGATATTACTTTGTAATACCATGGTTGTCGAAATTTCATGTTATATATCAAATTTGCATGCCAGGTGAGAAGAAGCTAATACTACCTCTCATGACGTCATTCAAGGTTGTATTAGTTCTAATACGACCTCTAGATTGTATAAATTAATCCAAATGAGGTAATTTAGTTATTAATTCAACCTGAAAAGACAAAAGAAATTGAGACAACCATGGTATTACTTAACTAACACAATTATTGTCACTCACGTTCCAGTGCTGTTAAACACCACTGAATGATACGGAGAAACTGTTTCAACTGAATGAGTTGACCCAATCAGCCATTTGTAGTGTAGTTCACCCATTTCATTCTAAGAGAAAAAAACAAGAATGACGGAGTAGAAACACCAAGCAAGAATTGAAATATTAATAAAAACGAAGTTTTTAAGAACTGGAACTCGTAGCCAAATTGACAGCTAGTTTGAATCTTTAAGGTAGCAAGATCCCTCTGAATACATTTTTAATACCATACAATATAACAATTAACCCTTACAACCATTTGATAGAACATATGACAAATAATATTTCCACCCAAAAAGTTCGCATAAAGTATGCTAATTAGCTGACGAAATGGCCGCCGATTGGTCAAAATCGGGATATACTTCAAACAAGATTTCTCAGGCAGTTTTAGAGATAAGGTCCTGAACGTTTCTGAATTTATAGCTTATATACTGGTGGTAGCATTTTCAATATAAACTTTCAGCTATTTTCTGACATGCTTTTTTCTTTTTTTTCCAATTTTCACCACCTAAATTATATTAATTATGTCAGATAATTCAACAAGTATGAATCAGATTCAAAATTCCTACCACCATTCCCTAGATATTCCTGTTAGGAGGCTGTGGTGAAAATTTTATTGAAATATATGGGAAAATGAGGGAGAAATAGTGTTTGGAAAATGGCAAATTTATTTGAAGTATATCCCGATTTTGACCAATCGGCGCCATTTCGTCAGCTAATTAGCATAATTTATGCGAACTTTTTGTGGGGAAATATTATTTGTCATATGTTCTATCAAATGGTTGTAAGGGTTAATTGTTATATTGTATGGTATTAAAAATGTATTCAGAGGGATCTTGCTACCTTAAGCAGCTGTAGATACATGTTTTGAAACTTTCTGAAGTTTGTAATACTTATCAGTGTTCGCCAGTATAACGAAGTAAATTTACTTCGTTACTTTACTTAAACACAGAGCGAGCGCATAAAAGGGAGATCTCCCCCCGTCTTACGCACGAAAATTGAAATTAAATGGCAACTGTCAAGTCGGCAATGAGTGAGTGAGTGAAGTGCATGGATTATCCTCCTTCATTCAGAAATTTGTTACCCTAATTACCCATATATGAATTAAAAAAAGCACTAGTGTCTTTATTATATACGGTATTGCAAAAACATATAAAGCCTTTTTGCAAGTCAATACAATTTAAATTTAGAACTTTTTAGCAGCAGTTGTCTGGCTTTCACCAGACAGCGGGTTCCATATTTTAGTATTTTCACTGTCCAGCGTCGTGCAAAAACAAAGTTGTTTCTCTCGTCAAGTCGTCATTAGGAAGTAATGTTTAGACATTAATGGAGATATTCATTATCCGAACATTATTGGTGTTAGAACTGTCTTACAACTACAAGTGTGGATATATGAATAAAAAAGCGAAGGATATCATCTGCATTCAACAACAATAACGGTGAGACGCTAAACATATATTTGCACTGTCTAGACCTAGTTTTTTGGGGGAAATGAATACATCTTTTTGTTGTTGCTCCCTATGATTTCTACACAATTATTGTTCGTTAAGTTTCTCCAATAATTTATACCTAAACTGGCAAGGGCTACCCGATTCTTGATGAAAATATTACCTATAAAACTAAAAATAACTGGTGTCCTTCATGGTTGAATATTCATGATCGACTTTTCTGGCTGCATTTCGTTGCATGGTAAAGTAATCACGGTGTCTTTTACTGCTTGTTTTTAACTTACCCGACAGTCTTGTTTGTTGTCTATGGTTATTTATCTGAGTAAAGTTTGTTTCCGAAATCTTTCGTCACTATAAAACTGTTTTTGCTTCTGGTGGTGTAATTGACATTTTTCCGCACGTATGTACACTTGTATGTACATTCGTCTAAAACATGTTTCCATTTTCAAAATGACATTTTAGAAAATATAACACAAAGGACCACTATATTCTCATACGTTGTCTGTGTCCATAGAGTTCGAAAGCTATAGCCTATACGGTATATTACGGGATGTTTTTGTTGTATACAGGATGTTTTTATAATTGTGTTTTCCTGTGTGTTTTCCCGAATTTTCCGTATTTTTCGCTTACCTTAGTTTATTAAAACAGTAATTTTTCGACTTATTGAAATAGTAATGATGTATTACACTTGAAAAATGACAAACTCGACGTTTAAACAAGGGGAAAGTCCAATTTTTTAATATTAAAACAAGTAAACAAGCCTTCACTCAATGTATGCACCGGAAGTAAAATTAGTCGTGCGGACCAATCAGATGTGTTTGGCTGAGCTACTCAGCCTCTACTTATGCGCTCGCTCTGTGTTTAAGTAAAAAAATCAGTATTTACTTCTAACGAAGTATATTTTTCAACAAATACTTTTTACTTGTAACGAAGTAAAATTTTTGTTAAATAATTACTTTTTAACTTCGTTACTTTTTGTTTTGTTGGCAAAGTAAAAAAGAAATTCGGAACGCGGAGTCGCGAAATACTCGGTCCCCCCTCTATCCATCCGCGCTGGAGATGAGAGTGGAGAAATCGCGTTAAGTAGATTTTGCATGTGCACATGATTGGCAATTGTTGAGTTGGCGCCGCCAAACAGCGCCAAGACTAAAGTACAGTACCATATTATCAATTGTCATGTTGGTTAGTGGTTCGAGAACATATAGTTTGTTTCAGAAGTACTTTTCTGGAATATTTTTTGCCATACTTTTACTTAAGCAAGGTTTTCAGGCCATACTTTTACTTTTACTTAAGTAAGATTTTCAGGCCATACTTTTACTTTTACTAAAGTAAGATTTTCAGGCCATACTTTTACTTAAGTAAGATTTTCAGGCCATACTTTTACTTTTACTTAAGTAAGATTTTCAGGCCATACTTTTACTTTTAGTTAAGTAAGATTTTCAGGCCATACTTTTACTTAAGTATATAAACTGAAGAGTTACTTTTTACTTTTACTTAAGTATACAAAATATCAGTACTTTGCTAATAGCCTCACATGTGAAGATATATATGTTATTTACCGGCTCGGATGTCCGTATGAAGAAATATTTCCCAAGCTCGCAAAAACGGCCGCAGGCCGAGGGACGTTTTTGAGACCGAGGGAAGTACTTCTCAATACGGACCGACCAATTTTAAAGTCAAACACTTACCGTCTTAGTACCAGGTAAAAAAACAGCATCGAAGTTAACTTTCTCAAACACACTTGGAAGAGTTTCAGGGCGTCGAATAATTATATCGGCGGTCTTTATTTCTCCTACAAAATAGTATTTTTAATAGTTATATTTTTAAATATCGCTTTATTAAACGTACTGACCATGGTGATTGGTAATAAATTTAGAATGTTCTACACTGCTTATTTATAAACACATTTACCAAAATCTAACAATGGCGTAATGTTGGAGCAAAGGATGAGAAAGAGAAATGAGTTCTTAGAAGAACTGTTTAAAGATTTGAGAAATAAATAGGCTTAAAATAAAAGAGCACGATGCATTTCGGCAGACAACGTATCAAGTGCTACGTCTGCTGATAAACTGAAACTTAGAGCGTATATTTATAGGGAAAGAGGTAGGATGATGTCACCCCGATAGGGAATTGAACTAAAAGTATACTCCAACCAGTATAAATATTGAAAGTAATCTTACTTTAACGCCCGAGTACTTGGAAAACTTACTGCATTATCGTCAAGTTCAAACCCCTTAGAAATGTCTCGCACCAAATATTTTTATCATTGCTTACTTTGCACTGCCACTTTGATTTGCGTAAGGATACTATTTTTTGAGTTGGAGATTTTTAAAGTAACAGTGAAACGCCCAGTCCTGAGAAGTAAAAAAAGAGAAGCTATGAGAGGCTTCATTTCATTCGCAAACCGCATCGAAGCGACCAAGCGTGAACTGCAAATAATTATTGATGAGGAAAACCATCCATGTTCTAAGTTTATTACTGATAATAATAATCATAAATATAATCTTAGATCAGGAAGTATATACAAGCTTGCTGTGCCACTCTCTGGAACTGAAAGACATAAACAATCTTTTTTACCACGCTCGTTAAGATTTTCTAAAATAATTCTTAAATATTTCTAAAAATGATAATTTCTTACACTGTACATTTGTATATATATATTTCATATTCTTAGATATCCTGCAACATTTTTATATTCATTTATCTACTGTAAAACCATTGTATTTATCGTCTAAAGATGGTTATTAATAAAGATATTATTATTAGTGATGAACTGCCAAGATTTTTAGTAACGAAATACTGACGTTTCGAGCGGAGCCCTTTATCAGAGTAAAGGCTTATACTGTATACATGTCAAAAGGATGTCACTGTCAAAAGTAGAAAGTGGACCTGTCATTTCTCCCCCCCCCCCCCCCCCCCCCCCCTTCAGTCTGTTTGCTGATCGACTGTAAAAATAGTAAATGATTTGACTTTTCGCATCTCATTAATTATTAGTTTTGTATCGCCTGTGTATTTGATTATCTACTTTCTACTTATGACACCCTTTTGGTATATATATATAAGCCCTATTTATTTTATTTCATCTCGTCTTACTCTGATGAAGGGCTCGCTCGAAACGTCAGTATTTCGTCACTAAAAAATCTTGTCAGTTCACCACCGTTTCACTTTGCTATATATCCAAAACACTGTCTACGCAGCACTCTACTTTTATACATTATTTAATAAGCCATATGGTTTTTATTTGGCCTTCCTCACCACTTGTAACATAAGCTTTGTACGATATTATGTTAATTATTGTGTGGCAAATTAATAGATTGAAATGAATTGAAAAAAAACATAATACCAAATGAACTTACGTGCTCCTCAGATGATGGAATGTGTTGAATTTCTTTCCAATGCCACTGTACTGTGATCCATCAACACGCCAGCTAAGAAAAATATTAAAAAGGTATAATAGCTGGAAATATAGTATACTGATAACATTACTGGCTGTTATGTGTTCTCCCCATTTCTAAATGAAGCATGGGTTCCGAAGTGACCAATAAAGAAACCTTCCAGATTTTCGGCTTCTGTAAGTTATTTTTAAAATCCCTATCTCATGTTTGGGGATTTTACATATTCGTAATATTTGGGTCTTCTTGAGCAAAATCATCATATATCTTGTAAGCCGAAAATTTCATCTTCATGGAGTTCATCACCACCACCACCACCATCAACACCACCACCATCAACACCATCATCGGCATCATCATCATCATCATCATGATCATCGGCATCATCATCACCGGCATCATCATCACCGGCATCATCATCATCGGCATCATCATCACCGGCATCATCATCACCGGCATCATCATCACCGGCATCATCATCACCGGCATCATCGGCATCATCATCGGCATCATCATCATCATCATCGGCATCATCATCATCATCACCGGCGGCACCACCACCACCACCACCACCACATCAATTTCATCTTCATTGAGTTTTTCGCTGTCAAAGTTACTGGATGTTAAAGTTACAATTAATGATTTCTTAAATGTATGTAGGAATACCTGAATTTGATGTGTGGTAGATATCCATTTCTCAAAGTAGCTGTGAAAACCACTTGACTATTAAGAGCTACAGCAACGACTCCATTCTGTATGGCTGGTATAGTTTTTACAACAAGACCAATCAATTCTAAAAAAACAGATATAAACTTAATTAATATAAACTACTTTATTTGCGTGTAAAATAAGGTCAAAAGAAAACTTGTCATATCATCCACCATCATCATCACCATACAGCATCACCATCGTCATCACCACCACCATCGTCACTACCACCATCATCACCACTACCATCGTCATACCAGTAATGATGGTGGGGATGGTCATGGTCATGGTGGTGATGATGATGGTCATGGTGGTGGTAACGATGGTGACGATGGTGGTGGAGGGTGGTGACGATGATGATAGTGGTGACGATGATGATAGTGGTGGTGATGATGGTAATGGTGATGATGGTGATGATGGTGGTATCATCATCCATAATCACCCACCACCATCACCACCCATCATCAACCACCACCATTACCACCACCATATAAACATCAACAAAATTATCTTACTAGAAGCAGGACATGGCGTCTTCACTGGAGAAAAGTTCTCTCGTGTAACGTTGTCCTCAAGGCAATTATGTCCTTGGACCAAGACATACCTACGAAATAACAAAATATTGAATGAGTTTTGCACGATTTTTTCATGTAGTACTACCGTTGAAGCGATATCTTTGGTATTTTAGACAGAACATTCTCGGTTGTCGCTGTAAAACTCTGGAATTCATAGTGCCTGTCTCATGTTTGGGGATTTTACATATTTGTAATATTTGGGTCTTCCTGAGCAAAATCATAACATATCTTGTCAGCCGAAAATTTCATCTTCATGGACATTTTTGCTGTTAAAGTTATCGGATGTGATGTCACAAGAGGCATTTTTTTAAGTAACAAAAGAAAACTGGTTTGGAATGCTTTTTGTAACATCACATCCAGTAACTTTGACAGCGAAAAACTCCATGAAAATGAAATTTTCAGCTGACAATATTTATTATCATTTTGCTCAGGAAGACCAAAATATTACAAATGTGTAAAATCCCCAAACGAGAGAAAACTTTTATTGGTTATACATGTAGTATAGTTTTGATTTTATAATGAAATGTAATTAGTTTATAAGTAACTTAACTCTTTCCTTACGGCTGAAAAACATCAAAAATTGAACGACCACGTTGTTCTATTGATATCTCTTGAAATAACCATAACTGTTGCGAAAGCTATACATTTTCTGGAAGCCCAATAAACCGGCTTTTACTTGTTCTTTTAAATTTCCCGAACAAAACACATTATGTTAATATAAATTAGCATTAATTATCATAAATCAGGTTGAAAAATTTACATTTTTCCAGAAAAGGCCATCTTGCACGCCCGCGTAGCATCTTGAAAACTCAAAATGCCACCAATCGCAGAGTTGTTTATGAAATCAAATCAAACTTGGCGTGTGCGTGGATTTCATGTTCCTGGCGCTTGTCGAATTTCAATTTTTAATCTTGCGTTACCGTGTGCCGTGTTTTCCGATTGACGATTTTGCGGGTCTTCAGTGACCCATTTTAACTGCGCCCGTAGGGAAAGAGTTAAGTAACTTCAAGAATGTATTGTTGTAAGAGCATTGGGATTATTGTATAATGCTCCTAAAACGTCCTTATTAAAGTGCTTATAAACCCAAAATGGGTTTTTGGTGATTCGGATAGAGCATAAAAAGTTAGTTAATAAGTTCTGGATTAGTTTTTGCGTTAAGCTTTTAGTTTCGGAGATATAACGGCTCAAACATGCAAATCGTGCCATTTTTTTGAAAAAAGTAGCGCCACCAAAATAACACACAGGGACCTGGATCCAAGGAACCCATCTTCAACAACAACTAGGCTTTTGTATAGGAGAAGACAGCTATCTTAAGAGTTTTTATTGAAAAATGCCCAAACGATGTGTCTTTACGATGTTACCTTGTCTACTCGAATTGTAATATATTTTTATAAGTATTGAAACATAACACGTTCCTCGGATCCAGTCTCCCAGCCTGCGCTACTTTTTTTCACAAATTGTGACGTTGAGCCCTTATATCTCCGAAACTAAAAGTTTAACGCAAAAACTAATCTAGAACTTATTTACTAACTTTTTATGCTCTATCCGAATCACCAAAAATCCATTTTGGGTTTATAAGCACTTTAAATTATCGAAATTCAATTACACAACATACCCTCGTGGTTGCTGATAGAATAACCCTTCAGGACAATGTCGGGGAATAAGTGAGACACCAGCCTTCTTTCGACACCCTCCAAGAATTGGCTCAAAGTTGTAATCACTGAAAGAAAAAGATCACAGCATTACTGTAGGAAGAATGACAATTAAGGAAAACATGTCTGAACTCTTTCATTTTTTTAAAAAACATTTTTTTAAATTTTTTTTTCGCCCGCAACCAGAACAAAAATTTCTCTAAAACTAAAACGATTAGAAGAAAACTAATACCCATTCTCATGTAAGGCGACAAAGAACTTTCATTTAAGGAACACATGTTTTGGGGGTGGAGTGTCGCTTGGGGTGGAGTGTCGTAAATTGAGAGAGCTCTATAAGCATTGCACGATTCCTTAATCGTCGGCAACGATCTTAACAACTATCTATAGCTCTAACCTTTTGACAATCAAGAACAGCTTTTGAGAGATACTTACCAGCGATAGTCAAGTCTTCGACAAAAACACTTTTCGTAAGTTATCTGTGTCACACGCTTATAATTCTTTCCTGTCAGACAACGTCTGCTTGCATTTCTCTGTTGGACCTGCTTGATTACACAGCCCCCAACACCAACATCAGTAACATTTATGACTTTATAGTCGTCTTTCGTGCATGTATTTCCTACAGAAAATATAAAGCAACAGGGGTATTACAATAAGTTTAATAGAACACCGCTTGTGAATGGCTGCTTGTTCCATTTGTCTAAAACTAAAGGTAAGATATCCCCTTTTATTTGTAATAAAGACGTGTTCGTTCGGTCTACTGATTACGTCAATACACGGTAACATAATCTAGACATCGACGAAGGGTGTTTGACACGAGGATAATTAAGAACGGTTGGCAAAAAAAATTAAGTTTGTCTAATATGAAAGAACTCGTAAAAATGATAGAGTAACACCTTTTACAACTTTTCCGTATTTTACTTCGTTTTTGAAATATTTCAGTTTGTTTGATATGTAAATGAGATGGTCTCTAACGTCAGGTGCAGGGTAGAGAATTTTCACTCATTAAAATATTAATTCCATCTTCAAGTTTGTTCCACAAATTTACTTGAAAATGTGCGTATAATAACTCCTCATGATAATGAACGTTGTAAACTTAGCAATCACTGAGATATAAGACATTTTTAATGAGTGAAAATTCTCTACCCTTCACCTGACGTCAGAGACATCTCATTTACATATCAAACAAACTGAAATATTTCAAAAACAAAGTAAAATACGGAAAAGTTGTAAATGGTATTACTCTATCATTGTACGAGTTCTTTCATATTTGACAAATTTAATTTTTGTTGCCAATGTGCTTTAACCAGTCGTATCCAGTTATAGCCAGCCATATTCTTTGGTTTAATCAAGTTACTAAGAGGACAAAATGTTTTTTCACTTGCACTTTCTACAAGTCAATTCCCAGGCTTCAGTACACAAGTCAACTTCCAGTAGACATATGTACGTAATGCGTACCTATTTTTTTACATAAATGTAAACAACTGAGTGAAAGGTTGGCCAATGAGATAGAGCGACGAAGGAGCGAGGTTTGTGAGATATTATATTTATATTTACCTAATGTTCGCGTTGCATTGATATGGAATAACCTCCATTTATTACGAACAATTCCTGACAATAAAAATACAACTGCCTTTTCACCAGGTTCTGTCAATATATTCTTTATTTGTATGAACCCAGAATCCACAAGTTTAACATCGTCGAAGTGTTTGAAATCATAGGAATACCTGAAAAATTATAGAGGGAAATGAATACCTCGATATGATCTTTTTTAAAGCTATCAACGGCCTGGCGAAAATTAACCCTGAACCTCTCTACCTGTCCCATACACACCGACAAGACTAACAAGAACCTGCTCGAATATTAACCTGCTACAATATGCAAATCACTAACTCTCCAGCGTTCCTATTTTGTGAGAGCTTGTAGGACATAGAACGTCCTTCCTACCGAAATGTGACTTCAAGATGTCACCTTTACTTTTTTTAAAAACAGTTTCCTAAAATACTATCATGCAGCAGTGGAGAAGTGTTACGATCCTGATGACCCCATCACATGGAAATCGACCTGCACAAAGTGTAACACTGCTCGAGGATTGACTGGATATCCCCACTGCTATAATGCTACGTATGTCGCACGTACGAACTAGTACATAACGTAGCCTTCGCTCTGCCATCCGAGTCCTGGTAGCTCAATGGTTGGAGCGTCAAACCGGAGATCATGAAGGTTGCGGGTTCGATTCCCGTCCAGTGGGGCTCAGAAACAGAGTTTGCGTTTAAGCTTGAGTAGCAACCAATTCACTAAAATGCCTGAACATCTTCATCATTTTGTTCGCTCCTAAACTACTCCTAAACGCTTTGTTTTCTTTTTGACTAATAATGTCATTACTTACTGAAGGAATCTCGATTGTGTAAAGTGAGATGCCACAACAAAGCCACCATGATCACCAAAAGCAAATCGTCGTTTCCCATTTAAAACCTAAACCAAAAGTAAATGGTCACAACTTCGACATCTAATTTCTCATTGTTTTGAGGATCTTTATATTATTTACAACTTTACCATGAGCTTGAGTCATAAAGCTCAAAGTGAATGAAGCTTAAATTAAATTACATTAAATCAGAATGCAGATTAGCAATGTCAATTACATATGAACAAAATTTCATGTTCGATGTTGTGGGAGAAACACGCACATACGTTATTCACACTTTAGTGTTTTCATATCATGAAGGCAAAGATATATAACATTCTCTGATAAGCATTATGCATGTGTGACGAAATTACAGACATTTGCATATCAAACAAACTGAAATATATCAAAAACAAAGCAAAGAAGCGAAAATTTTCAAAAGAAGTTGCTTGGAGATCAATAAGGATATTTAAGGATATTTGTATGTTGATACAGTTGGGGCTTGAAGGGTTAATCCTTACTAGTTCAAAAGATTTTCCTCCATTCCTTGAAATATAGGTATCAGGAGTGATTTTAAGGTTGGCTCCCAAGACACCTAAACGAAAACAAAAAGACATCAAAAAGAGACAACCAATTCATAGTTTTATCTAAATAAGTAAAACTCGAGGACTCAATCGAAATCCTGGGATCACATAAATACATCATACTTATTATTTCACGATTGAGTCGGTTTTCTTTGATGTATCGCGTGCTGTATATAGCTAAGAAATGAAGAAAAAACTAGGAATATCTTTGTCCAAGGTGGAAAAAATAGACAAAACTTTGTTGGAAAACCTCCTCACTCGTGAAATAAGTCAGATAAAGCCCTCGAACGTCGGGATGTATGCTATATACAGCCCTCGGACGCTACGCATCCTCGGGGCTGTATATAGCATCATCCCTCGTTCTCGCGATTTATCTCTTACATACATGAGTATCTCAAAAACATAAAAATCCACAGCACCTGTAGTCATAATCAAACCAAGAGCTGATTCCCGTGACATGAGTGGCGTAGTTCGTGAATAGCGATAAATACTTCCATAAAACAAATTAACGTGAAGAGAGCAGGTAGGCTGTTGGTAAAAAAAAAAACCTTTTATATAAAACACAATTATACAAGCATATTGTACATGTAAACCAATTGAGTATATAAAGAATACAAGGGGAGCTAGTTGCATATCAGGGGCCGCGCAGAAGGTAAAGAAAAAAGGTAAAGAATCTGACTTTCATACTTCGCGAAATAGGCTTAGTTATTTTTAACAGTCATCCACAGCCTACATATGCACGTATAGTGTTTATAAAAGCATTGTTAAGTTAGAATCTGTTTAGAAAAACAGATTGCTGCATGTTTAGCTTTTGAATTGTTTACGTTGGGCTGTCGATTTACGCTGTTGAACCATGCCGTAGAATCGCGCTTGCTGTGCATACATTTGAAGTTATAGTTATTAAATTCAAAGGTTTGGTTAATATTAATTCAATCGATACGTGGATGATGGTCGAGCTCATATCCTCAGAAAAATGATTCTGAGTCCCGTACAGGAATCGAACCTGTAACCCTTGTGATTGCCGGTGAGACGCTCTAACCATTGAGCTACCGAGACTCAGATGGAAAGCGAAGGTTACAATGATGTACTGGTTCGATTGATATATGTACTGCCTATGCGGAAGTCACTATATATCAGTAATCAGTTTTGTGAGGATATGAGCTTGACGATCGTCCATGTATCATCTGTCTACTCCAAGCTCTCCCACATTCACTACAACATTGTGTATATTAACGCATCCAAACATTACCGATATATAGCGACTGCCGCATAGGCAGTACATACATCAATTGAACCAGTACATCATTGTAACCTTCGCTCTCCATCTCCAGGAAATCGCCGTTTCGGAGAGTTAGAATTCAAAAAAATTTCGAGGGGCATGCCTCCGGACCCTCCTAAAGTTAGTCAGTTCTCATTTTAGCCCTCCTACTTTAAAACTCGCTGAACGGGCCCTGTATATAAGAAGTCAAATCATCATCATCAAATATTATCCGTCCATTAATGACCTTGAAAATTACAAAACTCAAACTACAAAATGACTTACATAGAAGCACATTTGGTCATACTTGTTCTTCTGTGGTCCCCGAACACGCTGCCACACACCTCCTTTATCAAAAGTCATCACACTGATCAGATATCGTCCACCCACTGGACCAACCGTCAGTTGTGTGGCAAAGTATACAGACGGAAGACCTTGTACTCGACGGACATCAACAAAACGGTGAGCAACAGCACGTCTATGTTGAAAAAAAGATTAAAAACTCGAGTACAAATATTTGAGAATATATTACTCATGGTAGGTGTTACATATGGGACTCAACCCGTTTTTCCCAGGAGTGATCAGTACCTATATTCTCAGACATAATTTGACGCTACTCTGGCTTTAAAAAGTTTTTTGAACGTAACTTTAAAAGTTACTGTCCATGACCAACGTTTCGACACTCCAATCTAGTGTCTTCATCAGGGGTGATCATTGTAAAGTGTTAGGATCCCTATTTATACCCTCATAGAACCGATAATGACGTTATCTATTAACAAGATGCAAATAAGCTTCTGGTAATAAACCACCGTCATCGCGATTCAATGGGGCGTGGGTGCTATATCCCAAGCCTCCAGACAACGTCTCTGATGGTACCACGATCTTACTCTTAAGTATTTGATCTGATCTTACTTATTTGATCTGATCTTACTTATTTGATCTGATCTTACTACTTATCTCGGACCTTACTTAAGTATTTCATCTGATCTTACTTTTGATCTGATCTTATTACTTACTGTATCTCTGATCTTACTACTTATCTCTGATCTTACTTAAGTATTTTTCGACACATTGACATACTGAATCCTAGCCTAAGACCATCTTACCTCAGCCATTGCGATGAGACCTCAGTATCTGGATTATGATAAAGAACTCTAGGCAGAGACAATGAGTATTCTATGCCACTTATATTTAGAGAAGTGTATAAATTAGTCTCATTCTTTTGATGATTCACAACAACCATGACCACGCCATCTGAGACATCATAAACAAACAATTCCTAGACAGACAAATTCAATTTTTAATCATTATAAAGTGTATATGAAATGAAAATTAAGTTTGTCTTAATTGAAAGAACTCTTGAAATGATAAAGGAACTCCATCTATTGTTTTTCCATATCGCTCTTCGTTCTTGAGATATTGCGATTTGTTTGATATGTAAATAACACACTGCAAACGTCACATTGTAAAAAAATGAGTTGTTGAGAAACCACGTATATTATTGAAATTATTCTGTTAAATCAATCGAAACTTTCACAATATTAGGTGTCATAAGACAAATACCCCTTACATGCGCAGTTTAGTGTGACTTTGTTTGATAACTTTTACAACAACTCATTATTTAATGTGACATAAGCAGTGTGTTATTTACATATCAAACAAATCGCAATATCTCAAGAACGAAAAGCGATATGAAAAAACGATAAATGGAGTTCCTTTACCATTTCAAGTCAGTTCTTTCAAATAAGACAATCTTAATTTTCATTTCATATACACTTTAAAATTTCAGGAAAAAAGTTCTTAATTTTTAAAAATTTTCAAAACAAAGTTTTAATATTTACTCTCAAAGGGCTTTTTGATTGGATTTTTGCTTTCACAAAAGCACCAGATCGCAGATATTTTACATAGAACTCCACTCCTTTATTGCCCTAAAAAATAAAATTGAATGTCACAAATAAAGTTGGGCGTTATACCGGTATTTTTAGTTATTCACGATATTTAGCTGATACCGGTATGGGCCGGGGTATTGGTTCTGACACTATACTGGTATACCGTTGTTATGGTATACCTTAAGATAAACCTGTATATCACGACTATCATCAGTTTATCTTTTTATTTAAACTGCAAGTAAAGTTCACAAATGAGAAACAAACACAATGTGTGTGTGTGTGCTAAATAATAGATTAGATTTTAACTTTTAAACGATCGCGCGAAGATGGATAATGTTCTGTCTCGGCGATTGTGACAATTGCGATTGTGGTTTCCTATCTCTGAGTTCATTTTGGACTTTTCAGAAAATGTGGCGATCGTACTCATCGTAGCGATCATAAAGTCAACTGTTCAACTAGAGAGGTGAAACAGGTTCAAATCCTGGGTCGGACCTCCACTCAAGGTCTTAAAAATAATTGAGGAGAAAGTGCTGTCTTTGTAATAATACCAGCAAATGGTAAGACTTTCAGGTCTTCTCGGATAACAACCTTAAATCGTAGGCCCTCGGAACCCCTATCAATTGGGCTTCTAGCCTGTTGGGGTATTCCGTTCACAAAAGAGTGATAAATCTAATAAACTAAACTAAACTAAATATGAAGACCAGGCTTTTGAATATGGAGTTGAAATATGTAATAAAAGTAAAACACTGATTTATCCATCTAATTTTAGATCATTTAACGAAACAATCTCCTGATAACTCGAACTTTTTTCCATTTTTCCTTGAATGTTTCGGTTATTGGGTGTCAACTGTGCTTAATACTGTAATAAAATAAAAAAGGTAAAAATACAAAACATACTGCTAACTCTTTGGTACAAAACATGTATTCATTCTTGACCAGAAAGTCAGTGATAACTCCACCACCCAAAGCTAACTTATCAGTCAAGGACTGTGGCCTCTTGCAAGTAGTGCCACTGCAATCAACCTTATAACCTTGTTTTTGTCCACCAGAAACTGAAAATAATATATGGAAAATATTACATTGATATTTGGTTCAATGGTTTATGCAATAAATAATATTAAAACAAGAGTGTAGCGAATATGTCATTTGACGGGCTTTGCATATAAGGAACCAGTCACATCGGGCCAGGTCATGTGAGGAAAAGGGGTTTCCATACTTGTCATACGGTCTCCTGGATGACTTTACTGGACTGCCAGGCCTTGGCATCTCACTATACTGCCAGGCCCTGGCAACTCCCTACTTAGTTGGTTGGTGTAATGATTTTCCTGCCTAAGGTATCCCTTCAGGGACTGCAACTCTCCAAACGACTTTGACCTTACAATGACTTTACCTATCCAAAGGGGTTAGCTATAGCCAACTACAGGCCAGTGGGTGACCAAACACCGACTTGTTATTAACTCACTTTAACTTTAGGAGTAAGCTGTTAATTTTTATATTTGCAGACATTCTGCATCGTCCAATCAACTACACACTTTGACGATTTCAGTTTGTCAACTTTGTAGAAACTTGTTGATATGGCCACAGTGAAACAATCTGTGCAGACAGGTTTTGTATCAACGTAATTGTGACAAGTGTAATGTAGTCATCAAACTTGTTACAAGTCCGCAAATCACCTGTGTTCCAAACTTGTCAGCAACTGGGAACAAGCAATGCAATTACATCTTCATAGGAATCAAATTTCTAATAAGGTTGGTGTACTGCTGAAATAGCATGTAAGTTGTCTAACATTTTGAGCAAAGACCCTTTGTTTTGCTCTCTGACAAAGGGCCTTTACGCAAGGCAACTTACACGCTATTTCGGCAGTACTTTCTTAGATATTTTATTTGTATTTCTACACTGCCTATGCAGCACAACACGTTTTTTATGACTCAATTGCATCTTCATGAAACACAAGCTTGCTCAGGGTTGACTGAGACACACTAGAAGAGAGAAAACCCTGGGTACTACTGTGGTAGCTTCAAACCAACTTACCTTTGCCTTCTGCGAAAATATCCGTTTCTTTATCACCATAAGCCTTACTTCCCCTGGATAAAAATAAAACTTAGCATAGATTGCTGATCTATATATAGATTGCTGATCTAGCAGTATACATATATGTTGCACATACGAACTAGTACACAACCAGGGTCTAGCTTAGCCAGCCGTCCAGCTGTCTTTTGGACGGCCAGTTTCGATTTACAAATATAAAACTGTGCAGCTCATTAAAACTGTGCATCTCAATAAATACCTTTAAGTACCGTTTAAGGAGTAAGTTATTACGAGACTTCATTGAATAATTTGAATCTTTGTAAATATAATCAATAACTTATAACATAATTTTTTATTTAACTTTACCTTAAAGTGCCCCTCACCTCAAAAATTTTTATTGTCTTATTTGGAAGAACTTTTAAAATGATAAAGTAACTTCTTTGGAAGATTTTCACTTCTTCGCTTTCTTTGTGAGATATATCAGTTTTCTTGATATGCAAATATCTGGAATTTCGTCACACATGCATAATGAGTTATCAGAGAATGTTATATATCTTTCCGTTCATGAAATAAAAACACTAAAGTGTGAATAACACGTGTGTGCGTTTCTCCCACAACACCAAACTTCTCGATTTTAAAGGATTTCGTTCGAGAATGAAAGAGATATACACATTTCTCCAATAAGTCATTATGCATGTGTGACGAAATTCCAGACATTTGCATATCAAACAAACTGATATATCTCAAAAAGAAAGCAAAGAAACGAAAATCTTCAAAAGAAGTTACTTTATCATTTTAAAAGTTCTTCCAAACAAGACAATAAAACATTTTGAGGTTATGGGCCTTTAACTATTATAATTTTATTTTTGTAATATTCTTTTTCCCTGAAAAGCCCTTTAGGGGGAGTGGAAAATTAAAGTATGTATGTATGTATGTAGTATGGAATAATTTTTAGTTGTTGTATTTTAACTTATTGTAATTTCACCTGGCTTGTAAACGCATTGAGGCTTTGCGAAATGCCTGGGGCAATGCAAGAACTGTAATTATTATTATTATAATAGAACATCAATTCCCGTCTGGGCCTCAGAAACATTTTTCTGAGTTTGTGTTAAAGCTTGAGTATCAAACAATTTACCATATTGAAATAACCAAGCATGCAGCAAGTCACATTTATTTTATTTGCCACTGTCAAATTACAAAAAAACTACGTAAAAAAGGTAGAAACATGGCAGGGTGGCCGTGGGCTAAGCTACTATTTGGGCAAACTATTCTCCATGTCCTGGGATTGTCCATGTCATAGGGCCCCTCCACTGCTGCCATGTAGTAAATTGCATCAGGTGCTGTTTGAATTTAAGATTTGTATTCAGTTTGTGTTACACTGCACACTGTTGTAGTGAAAGTGGGAGAGCTTGGAATAGACAGACGATACATGGGTGATCGTCAAGCTCGTATCCTCAGAAAATGATTCTGAGTCCCGGACAGGAATCAAACCTGTAACCTTCTGATTGCCGGTGAGATGCTCTAACCATTGAGCCACCGAGACTCAGATGGAGAGCAAAGGTTACAATGATGTACTGGTTCGATTGATATATTATGTACTGCCTATGCAGCAGTCACTATATATCGGTAATGTTTGGATATTAATATGCACACTGCTGTAGTGAATGTGGGAGAGCTTGGTACAGTACATCATTGTAACCTTGGCTCAATGGTTAGAGCGTCTCACCGGCAATCAGAAGGTTACAGGTTCGATTCCTGTCCGGGACTCAGAATCATTTTTCTGAGGATACGAGCTTGACGATTGCCCATGTATCATCTGTATTCAGTTTGTTGCTAAAGGATTCATTTAACCGGATATACGAATATATAGCAAAAATATTTCATTACTTGATAGAGCAATGCACTTATGCACAATTTGAAGAAACTAACCAGTAGTAAGCATTAACTTCATTAAAGTGTTTCACTAAATTGTAGGTCTTACTTCCATCTTTTGATAAATAGATCTAAAGAACAAAACATTATTAGAGCTGCATATAAAAATAACCAAAATTTTAAATATTAATTAAAAATATTCTTACATTCATTCCACTTGATGCTATAACTAGAGATGGATTCTCTCGGTTTATTGATATTTCCGTTGGCTCAAAAGGTAGGCCTGAAACCACCTGAATGGATTTCAGTCCATCATTGCTGTAAAAAATTCTTTTATTTTTTTTATCTGGAAATACGAACTAAAGAAAAGATAAAACTTGTATATTATTTTTTCTCTTTAAAACTCTAATCAATAAATCTTATATCATATATCATAAAATAAATATAAATTTCTTGGAGGTTATAGTTAAAGTGTCTATGAAGTGAAAAATTCGCTAGCATTTTTTTTTCTTTAACGGACAAAGTAGCACGGCAAGAGCGTACACTGAAAATTTCAAGTGAATCTGCTGCATAGTCTTCGAGTTATCATGATCTGTTAGTCTTATTTTAATAATGTTCTGTCGAGATGACGTCAGCACCCGTGTTTGTCTGTGTTTACCTATAATTATTGTGGCCATAACAAAAGAAAATAGCTCATTTGCAAGTCAAATTTGGTTTGTTTGTCTGCATTTTGAGCTATTAATAGCAACCAGATGAAGAAACAGAGGTTTTCTGTTTTGTGCTAGAGGTCCAGTAATTCTCCAATACAACAATATTCCTAAAACATAAACCCTAATCCTAACCAATTCCTTGTTTGTTAGAGCAAAAAAATGCTAGATTTTTTCACTTCGTAAACACTTTAAGCTTAAAGTGCATATAAACCCAAATTCGTTTCTGGCTCAAACGAAAGTGGAGATGGATAGGTTTTTTGCAGATTATTTGATTGAGTAAAAATGAAAAACAAAGATTCTACAAGCTCCCATAAAGTTGGATATTTTGATTTCATGACCGGTAGTACGGAGTCTGGGTCGAGAGTTGTTTGTGACGTCTATGTAGTCATTCGTTTTACTTCCGGCCGAGAATTACTATGGTTTTCATAGTAAAAACGTGAAGAAACGTTGTTCTTGTCGAAGCATATTGCCGATGTAAAATTCAAATTCAGGAAGTTATTCTTCGTCTAATAGTTCATATTTTAACGCGGAATACGATTATGAAGTGGAAATAGTGGGAGAAGCGACAGAAGATGAGAATAATGTCATAGAAGATGTGGCCCACGTCGACAGTATGTTGCAGCCATTATGAGGCATACAGTAAAAACCCGCAAGTAAGAACCTAGTTTTTAAGAACCTGTTAGGCTAAAATTTGCCAGTTATACCCCCTCTATACAAGAACCTGTTTAGCCTAAAATTTGAAACAGGTTCTTATTTTCTAAAATCTATATAAAAAGATGTGTACACTTGGGTGAATAAGATACAGATCAACATTTTTGGAGACACAGGTGCCTTATTACTCCAATTTAATACAATGTAAATACCAATGTTGAAAATCAAATAGAATTGTTATTGTTGTAATTACACATAAATACTTTAACTGCATATGGAAGAGTCTTGAATTTCTTTATAAATACTTACATGGTATGCAGATGTTATATTATAAGGAATAAAGGATGAATACCACTAAATTCTATTAGCTACAATGTATTTTTTTCTTTAGAAAGTAAGAACCTATTTAAGAACCTAAATAGCCTCAATTTGTGCTAAGTACCATTTATATAAGAACCTGTTTAGGCTAACTTGGGAAAACGCAGGTTCTTACTCGCGGGTTTTTACTGTATGTTATCCAGCCGAATCAGACAAGCATCGTTTGCGCTTCGATATAAAAACCACTTTCAACATCCGAAAGCTATTAAGGCTGAACCTCGTCGACCGCTTGTGACTCTGTGAATGATGGTATGTGCGCATCTACTCATGATTACAGCGTCGCGAAAAGCTTCTTATAGGCATGTATCGGCGCTAACTGGCGGCGTCTCCTTTTCGGCTTTTCAACATCGGCTTCTCCTCGATCGTTTCTATGGATTGTTGGAACCACAGCAATTCCTAGTTCATCTTCTTCCAGACAAGGCCTTATAAAATCGAAAATCATCTGACGCAAAAAGTATGGAACAAATACGCGACTCCTTTGTGGGTTCCCACTTTGCTCTCTTAGTTTTCACGAAATCATCCATTGTTTTCTTCGTTTCTTCGCTTTATCGTTAGCAAAAGAAATTTATGAAGTATTCCCAACTTTTCAGCGCTAGATTATGTATTGGAATAGCCAGCAACAACGTGTTTACTTTTCAACATGGTTCTGAAATAGACGTCACAACACTACTAGTACCCAGATCCCGTACTACCGGTCATGATTTTTTAAACAATAAAAATTCGTATTTTTTGGCATGTTTGGCAAGCGCTAACAAAATGAGTTTTTCTTCAAACAAGATGTAATATATATCATTCGAATCCTGATGACGTGAAAAATTTAATGAGAATAAAACGAATTTGGGTTTATATCAGTCTTTGATATGATCGGTCACTTGGAACATGGCATTTGCAGTTACTGGACATGTGCCTGAGGCAACTTGATTGTTTACATAAACTTTCGAATTCTAACTCTCTTGTGTTTGGATCAGGCTATATAAACACAAGGAAATATTAAACTAGTATCCAAATATACAAGGCTCCCCCCCTTTTGCTCCAGAAGGGAAAAACAATAGACGGAAACCGGAAGGCTTATTGCCCAAGTGTCTAGTTAAAAATACAGACCATCACGTTGTATGCGCCATAAAAAATTTAAGAGAAGGCCAAAGAGTCTCAAGGACAAGAGAACTTAAGCCTTTCTTTCAAAAAATGTGTTTGACTAGGCGTTATACAAAACCTTTCGTAAGCTATTCTTTCAGTTCAAAGCTAGGTATTTCAAAAAATTTTCAAGGGAGCAACGACAATTAGCTCGACAATTTATATCAACAAGCTCGAAATGCAAATTATTATAAAAGTACTTCGTTACACAGCTGTTATCAAACACGTTCGCTTTTGATACACACTAAAACGTTTCTTTGAGGGTGTAAAAAACCGTGAATACCTGTCAAGAAAGACGTCAGCAGGGAGACAATAGTTAACAACAAAGTGTACTTACGAAGTTCGGCTTTGCTTCGTCATTATAGTACATAATTTCATCCGACAATGTCTTGCTGCTGCTGCTACCGGTCTCAGTAAACTTATCCGTGACATTGTCCCAGTTTAAACCATGGTCATAAGATACGAATACCAACGGAGGTCTTAGTTTTCCACTTTTGTCGTTACCTTTTCTGCAAAGAGCGACGATGGAGCCTGTTGATGCAAGAGAGTCGCCTTCTGTCCATCGAATCACAAGTTGATCGTGTTCACACAAATCTTGCTGTGAAAGTCAGGAATGGTTTAAGCTAGATCTTAATAACTTTGTACTGTTCGTACAGATTCAAAATAAAACACCAACAAGTAATAATCTAAGTAGATAGCTGAGAAGGAATGCATTCAAAAACTTACTGAAGATTTTACGAGAGGAGGCGATTCACGAGTCGCACGTCGAGACCGTGAACGACGAGAGCTGTCTTCTTCGGTTTCATCATTCCTTGAGCTTTCAAGACTTTCGCTTAAATCTTTCGAATCAACGAATGTTCCTTCGTCAAGAATATCAGACTCGCTGCTGAACAAATACTTTGCTGAACTTGATGTCCTAATAGCACGAGTGGACGTGATTAATAACAAACCCAACAATAGTATTACGTGGTCGAAGGTGATGAAATACATGGCGTCCGACTACAATTACACTATACTGTCCGTCACTTTCTCTCTCACTGCTCAATCCTCGTGTCAAATTAATCATACGCTCGGTCTATTTACGCTTTGAGATATACGGCGTGGCCGTGAAATCATATGACCAAGAAGGTCAAGAATATATTAAAATCAACAAAAGAACCAAAACAATAGTACGAGCAACCTTGCCCCCCCTGTCATTCGAATGTTCCCCCGGCCACACCAGCTTCTGTTACTGCACTCTCCTCCAGGCTATTAACATGCGTGTCAACACAAACGCTGAATTTGTCATTGTTTTTCGCCGTCAGGAAATTTCAAGCTCGATTTCAACTTTCAAGTGTATCGCTGTTTAATATGTTTATTCGGAAAACACGTCTTTAGTTTTCACATGAGGGCCAATCAATCATTCTAAATAGCCCACCTATAGTATTACCGAACTCTAAAAAAAGCGCAAGAAGCCTCTGTAGTTTAATAATTGATTTTTTCAACCGACGTTCTGTATGTAGATAAATACGAAGTGTGGAAATACGATTTGCAACGTACAGCACGATAACATCCGTGATCACACATTGAGATATTCTTGACGTTAAAATAATAATCTTTATAACATA
This sequence comes from Chrysogorgia sp. JL179-B06, assembly GCA_035772405.1. NCBI lineage: Eukaryota > Metazoa > Cnidaria > Anthozoa > Scleralcyonacea > Chrysogorgiidae > Chrysogorgia > Chrysogorgia sp. JL179-B06. Next base: position 865,675 of record JAYKKM010000040.1, read on the forward strand.
CAATATTAAGACTTTATGGTAATTGCGCGTTTGATGTTTTCCGCGCGCACCACAGTATCCGGGGAATATCATTATGATCTGACAACAAATATTCCAGGATTTCTCAAAATGGTAGAAATGAGTTTTAAAATCATTAAATTAGGTTAACAGGTTCGATTCCTGTCCGGGACTCAGAATCAATTTTCTGAGGAATTAAAGTTGGACGGATTAAGCGTACCCCGGAAACGAGTTTTCCGTTAGTTTTCCATGAGATATATTCAGGGTTATAGAACAAATAAACAAAAAAACGTTTCGCCACAAGGTCTGCCAAAAAATTATATTGATGTATAAGTCCGACTCCTGCGCCAGTTTTTGTTATTCAAAATACCGGAAACACGAAGGCAATTACGTAGTAAGTTGCATGCTGAGTCACTGTGTCAACATTGTAGAGATGCAAATCAAGGTCCTTCGCTCGAAACGTTAGACTACTTACACGCTATTTCACCAACCTTTTTAGATATTTGAATCGTTTTGAAATTATGTCGTCTTCTTGGGCCAAATAACGCGGTGAAGCGTTCGCCTGTACTACCAACCCAAACAACTTAGATCATAACCCTAAGCCCGCCTAATTGTAGTCTGCGAAAGCAGACTCTGTCCTCACCCCCTGGCGGTTGAGAAAACCGCCAGGGGGGGTGAGGACAGAGTCTGCTTTCGCAGACTAGCCTCTCGCCTTTTCAAACCCCCACCCCACCCCTAGAATTTATTTTTCCCATCCACGGTTCGTCGTACGTAGATTTTGAACGTTATCACGGCCAATATTTGGGATATACTTCATGGTAACAATACATATAGTCTCCCACCGTATTTTACGGTTATTGTTAGGGTTATGGTTAGGATTAGAGTTACGGTTAGGGTTAGGGGTATAAAAAACAGATGGAAATCCGGTCTAGTGTTACCATGAAGTATATACCCAATATGGGATTTACTCGATTTCAATTCTGAAAACAGTTTTGGAATTACCGAGTCTATATACATAACATAAGTGTCTATTATATTACGAGAACGTGCATACCCTTTGTAAAAACGATTTAGAAATTAGTCGGCGATCAGCCAGCCCGGCCCAGCCGCCTCGTCGTATATATATTATTTTGAACGTTATCACGATCAATGACCGTTTTCAATTCTGAAAACAGATTTGGAATTAGCGAGTCTAAATACATAATAGACGTACCTATTATATTCAATACGGTGTAGTCCTAAAATTTTAACAAAGGTGAGAGACAACTAGGGAGGTTTGGGGCGTGGTCGCCGGAAAATGTTGGATTCCTAGGGTCTTTGAAACACCATTCCCTGCATTTTGATGCGCGTTATAAGATAGTTTTATGGTTCTGAAAATGGTAAAAAAACATTGACTACAGGGCTCACTGACATATCTTCCTAAATATAGGAAAAATTAGCATAAAAAACGTATCCTTCAAAAAATCGAATATAAATTAATACTGGGAATGTCTGTATTTTAATTGTAAAAAGATATCAAACATGCCAAAAAAAATTGGCATAATTTGTTATAATACGAAAGATTATTTCGGTCTTGTAAATAATATTAAGGGGGGATGAGCTCCCCCAAATTAAAGGGAAATTTTAACAAGGAGGGCTGAGCTAATAAACCCCCCCACCCCACCTCCACTACACCCCTGCAAATAACGTGACAAAGCGTTGAATAGTGATAGCTATTTTCTAATTCGATCTTTCAGTTGAATTTTTAATACAAAACTGTCAAAACAAATACAACTATGACGATAGTGATGGGATATGCTTGTATGATAATAACATCATAGCTCTGCTAACCCAAAACAACTTAGATCATATACCCCCAACGGCCCCTGCCTAATTGAAGTGCTTTAAAAGTAGAAGATCATGCGAGAGAATATATAAGCTTGTGCATTTTGATAAAAAGATAGGTGGTGGGACCTGCACCGGTGTTAAATATGGTAATAAATAGGATGTTTTGACAATCGACTGGAGTAAATTCAGATACGGCATGCGGCTCTGAGTTGGATGACGTGATTTTACAATTAAAAACGGGTGACGTAAATTTGACACTTAAAACGGGTGTTCCCATTTGGATACGAAATACACGTATGTGGTGTACCGACAGTAGGAGTAGATAGCGATTGTGAATAGTGTGAGATTTTGTGTAATATATGGGTGGGTAATGAGACCTACATCGGTGTTGAATTTTGTAAATAGTGGGCAAACAATAATTATATCATGTGGATAACACTGATGATTGACATGAACAATATGTAGGTGAAAATGGAGTCGAAGGGCGGTGTTATTATATATGGGGCGCCAAATGTAAAAAAATGTTCAGGACAAAAATTTGTTAATTTTACCATTATTTACCTATATAATCCATTATTGGTAAATAATGTTTCTATCTGAGTTAAACAATCCATAGATTATTTAATATAAATAATCTATGGATCGTTTACAAACAATCCCTGGATGGTTTTTCCAATTCTTCGTCTGAATCAATGAAATCCGCCATTTCCGCAAAATATTGAAAAATATATCGAGCGCTCGCCGCTCGGGTAAATTTAGGGATAATATTATATGACTCCTCGTTGCTTCTTTGACTCAAAATAAAGCTAAAACTCTATTATATTGGTTCATACAACAATCAAAGACACACGGGGTACAAAACAAACAATATCATTGGTTAAAAACTGATCAGGACTGGGGCTTTTCCCTTGCGTGACATATGGCACTCTTGGGGAGTAATGTCTCGATCAATTCCAAGCGTGACCAAGTCATCCCCGGGGTGGGGTATTTGTCGCTCCGCGTATCCCATAGTCACAAAGTTTGAGGCAATGCCAATATGGTTGCCAGTGAATTTCCAAAATTCGTTGGCACACTGCGCATTTCATATTAAACGAAGTCCGATCCTTTGCTCTAAAGTTTCAATGATGTAATATTCTGTGTCCGGTACACGAAGTCCACAAACTAACAGCCCCAAACGAACGTGCATATTTAAAACGTAAATGCCAAAAAAATCGCATGCCAACCGCTATTTAACCGTGTTTATTTTAGTATACCATGTGTAGTCTGCGACACGTTTGAGTGCAGAAGATGGCGGATGCGCCGGATGGAACAATTGCTTTGGAAAATTTCGAGGGAAGTTTGTGGCTTCTTGGCTCTTTTATTTGGAAAACTTTTATTATATGCCCGTGGGTGGGGAATTTGCATCTATTCAAGAGCCCAACTTTTGGGGATTTTGTATAATTAAGTTGACTCCACGGCGGGGCCAAAATGTCAAATGCCCGTCAAACGCCCGGGGGGGGGATGGTCACGCTTGGAATTGATCGAGACATAAAGGGGGTTAAACCATCCCTGGATTATTTATAAACAATCAAATCAAATTTGCATGGCCTGTTTACTGTGATTAACGTTAAAAATAGTCACCAATGTTGTGTTAACAATCAAGAATACCAATTAAAGAACAAAGATCTCAGAGAACAATAATCAGCGGTGATCATTTGAACTTTTAGATCGCACCATTTTGACCTGTTTTGACCTGTTCACACGAGTTCAAAAGGCAAAACGACACAGTTGAAAACGTTTTGCGAAAACAGTTATTGCAGATATCGTTTTCAGTATTGAAAACCGTTTTCGTCAATTGAGGTTGTTTTCGTAAGTTTTTGTGTGAACGCGCCGTGAAAATGATACTTTATGAAACGCGTTGGAAATAAAAATACTCGGAAAGACATCGTGTGTACATCATCTTAGAGTATTCAATTTGTATTTCTACACTGCTGTTAATACGCAGCACAGCCTGACGTTGATATTATTTAGAAGTAGCTACATATTATATAGAGTGCATGCTGTGTTGGCATGTTCAGCTACGATATATGAAAAAAAGACTCGTGTTCAAATTATGTTTTTGAAGGTTGAAACGATAATCGGTTTTGATACATCTTATTGTATGTTATAATACGGTAATAACTGCAGCTAAAGTCTTTTCAAGTCAAACGCTTTTCAAGGGAAACCTGCATGAAGTCAGGTAATTTCCGTTTTCTTTGTTTGTGTCCATAAATAATATATTATACTTGCGATAACATCGAAGTTTTGTCATATATGCATAATTAAAAGCATGGCGTGTTGTGTTGATTGCCCATCACTTGTATTTTGTTGTTCATAGTACCTTTTCATCTGCTTGGCGTTTCAAGGAGGTCTTTAAACTTGAAAAACATAAATCACATTTCAAAATCCGCGGCACACCATCTATGATTATCTAACAATTTAGAATTCAGACGAGTTTAGTTGTTCAACAAAATAATAATAATCGAAGAATTCTGGTGTTCAAAAAGACTATACAGTATCAATTTAGCGACGTCATTAGTCATTTATGTATTTCACTTAGTTGCATATGCGACGTGACTGTGTCATCTAAAAGGAACACACATTTCAAACGTAGTGTATTTCGTGTGCCATCAATTTAACTTTTTAGACTAATTAAATCCGTTTTAGACATCATGTATATTAACCAGGTAAACAGGTTGAAATCGTCGTAGTACCACAGACGATCAAACTTGTAGCCTAAAAAAGTTGTTATGCAAACATTCATGGGATTAGGGCCATAATTTCTTTTTAGATCTGAAACACCAATATGTATGACGAAATTACAGGCGCATTTCACGATGCGACAAAAACATGCGACATGCAACAAAATCGCATTTTGTACATGAGACTGCTCGGCATTGTGTGGCAAGAATGTTGAATGATCTCAACTTTCCTGCGACACCATGCAACAGTCACATGTCGCACAAATAAACCTGATTACAAAATGTGATTTTGTTGCATGTTTTTGTCGCATCGTGTAAACGCGCCTTATTCGTCTGACGACCCACGCTAGTCGCTGCCATTCAATCAATTTTCATTTGAGCCCCTGTAGAGTAAGTTCAGTTGTAGTGTTTGAAAAGCATATTTTCAGCATTGTGTTTGATTTGAAATGAAATAATTGCACTCCTCTTTACCAATCAGAATGCAGTAATGTTGTCATGCATATTATAAGATGTAAAATAATAATCTCGTATTCAGTGAGAGAAAGGGCGTTGGTTAAAAACGAAAGGAAAACAGCGAGTGAATCAACTATGTTTGTTGCTCTACACGGCAACAATATTCAGTATTTAAATCTTGATTTAGCAGTTTAAACTTCTCAATGGCAGACTACGAACAAGGTTATGAAGATAACCGTTTCGAGAAAGAAGTGGACAGAATTCTTCACTGCCCGATATGTATGAATGTCCTCAAGGATCCAGTACAGTGTCATCGCCAGCATTTATTCTGTAGCCCCTGCATTCAAAGACATCTACAACATTCGAAAACCTGTCCCACATGTAGAGAAGACCTGACGAAGGAAACCTTGGCACAACCACCAAGAATTGTCACTGAATGGTTGTCCGTTCTCAAGATCCGTTGTGATTTCGCTGCCAGAGGTTGTCGTGAGTTGGTCGAGCTTGAATTCCTCAAACGCCATGTTGAACGGTGTGGTTATTCACCAAGCAAGTGTGAGAACGATGGATGTCCAATGATTATCAATAAGAATGATAATGTTATGCAACACATATATGTAATCTATTATTATACCTATGAACTTTATCTTGATAAAACATTTGCGTCGACCTAACTGAATACCGGCGCCTAAGGTTTATTTAAATGATAGTATCTACAATTGTCCTGTGACAAGGTACACAAATCCCTGTCGCATTTATAATTACTATCTTGTCATCAGTTTCCTTAAAAGCTTCCTGTTGTCTTTAGTTAGAATGACTTTACACAGGCACACATTTGTTGATTTAGGTTTATTAAATCTAGCATGATTATCATTAGATTTATACGAAGAAGAAGCTTCGAAATATTTACATTAGTTGTTTACCTACATTTAGTAACGAACCTTTAAAGTCGAATTGCTTCTATAATACTTTATGAAACTGTAAAATAATATATCAATTATGTAGCTCATGATATCTCCTATCTTACCATGTCAATTTAGTTAGCAACTAAAATTATTTACTATATGGAAAACCTTTTCAACCGATTTGCCTTGGTCAACACATTCCAAGCAACGCCTTCAAAAGATCGAGCCAAGCAGCCTGGTATCGAATCATCTGATTGGTTCATCACAGATGATCATGTCAATCTTTCCCAAGTCACACAACTATTATAAAAGAAGCTGTTCCTCTCACAGTAGAGACAGAATATCCATTAGATACAGAGCTGAACTGAACAGAACCCAACCAAGAAGAGAACCTAGAGTCAGAAGACCTTTTTGGACCAATTGAACCTTGAATCTTATCTTGAACTTATCCTGTGAACAGAACGACAACCGTATAAAGAACTCAGCAGATCTAAAGAATAGCGAAGTAAAACAGAACAAAGACACGAAAGAATATCCTGAACATTTGAACTAACTTTATATTTAGTAGATTCCTTGCATTTGTTTCCTATATTAAAGATCCTTAACCTCACGCTTGTGTGTTCTACCTTTGAGAAGTCCCCTATATAACCGACTGGTGGAGGTTGTATAACAATAAAGAAAATCACGAGAACCATGTCTGTGGTTTTCGAAAGGTGAAGTGCGATGATTGTGGTGAAGAGGTGCTGTACAAAAAATTCAAGACACACGGATGTGTGCTGAAGAAGGAGATTGACGAAGTAAAGATGAATTTAAACCAGATGAAGACAGAAATTAAAGATGAGCTTGGTATGATCAGGCAACAAATGCAATGTAACCAAGAAGAAATTATCCAAGAAGTCAGAGGAATGACGGCAGGAATGATGGCCGAGATGAAAGAATTGGTGAATAATGCGACAAAGCAAGCAAATAAAGCAAATGAAGAGACGAAGTACATCAAACAAATCATTGATGGACATCATCGTTTCGACACACGAGAAAATATTGTGGTTGCTGGAGGATATGACGGGAAATCTAGCCTGAACTCCGTGGAAAGGTTTAGTTGTATCAAAGGGACCTGGGAACCACTTCAATCCATGAAACAAGGACGTGGTGCAGCATCTTCATTTGTTTACCAACAACAAATGTTTGTCGCAGGGGGAGTGGATGATGATGGTAGGCTGGATAGTCTTGAAAGATTAAATATCGACGAGGAACGAGAACAATGGTTAGATGTTGATGCAAAATTACCAGTCAAGGTTTCTTCACACGCCAATGTTTTTTATGAAAATCGTTTGATTGTAACAGGAGGATACACCGACAAAGGAGTAGTCTCTGGTGGCATTTCTGAAACTCTACTCACCCCGCCGTATTCTTCAAAATTACTGTGTAAAATGCCACAGCCAAGACTATGGCACTGTTCACAGCTATTTGACGACAAGATCATGATTTTTGGAGGAAGGAAAACCTTGGAGGACAAGGAAAGTTTAGACAGTGTTTTGCTTTATAATATAACTAGTAATAAATGTGAACAAAAGGCGCCATTGCCTTTTGCTGTGAGCAGTATGGCTAGTGTTAGTTTGAATGATAATGTGTTTTTGATGGGAGGTGTAGATAAGGATGATAATGTGTTAAATACTGTTATTAAGTATGATGTTAAGACAGGAAAGAGTGAATTATTACCTCCCATGAAGTATAAGAGGTATGGATGTGTAGCTGTTGTTACAGGCAATGTAGTTGTTGTAATGGGAGGCTATAATGAGGAGCAAGGACATCTTAATTCTGTCGAATATTTTAAGTTAGATCGCTATGCATGGAAAGAACTCCCACCCATGATTGAAAAAAGGTTTTTCCCAACTGCTGTAGTTAAAGCTGTTGCTTAGATAGTAGATAAATGGTTGTTACAGCTTGCTATGGCCTATGAGTAAAATAACTAATGTTATTTTTTAGTTAGATTGTAATTATATTTTTGATGGAAAACTAAAATGTGTTCATAAAATACGTTAGTTCAAATCTTAAACAACTTTTGTTTTGTGTGATTTAAAAACATAGCAGACAATGAACTGATATCTCCAATGAAAAATGTAAACAAGAGTACATTTATTGTAATAGAAAATAATATTGTTGTAATTGTAGTTTATATATAATCATGAACAAAAACAAAGGTGATAATTCTGTAGATTATTTTAACTTAGATTGCAATGTATATAGAGAAACCTTTGCAGCTGTAATAAAACCATACATATTATTTTGTTCTCAGTAATTTTATGATGTAATTTTGTGATATGATTTTGTGATAGTATTAAAACATTTCTCCCCCAAGGGAATGAAAAGGTTGTGATATGATTTTGAAATAGTATTCAAAACATTTCTCCATGAATTACTGCAATATTTTTCAAAAGTATACAGTACCGTATGTATGCACTGCTCGCTGCAAACTCGTACTCGGCGAATTTTTAGTCCGATAATATCGGACTGGTAGTAGAATTGTTAATCATACGATATTTACAGGTAGCCGTCGAGTGCCGATTCTCGTTATGCTGTTTCGTTTTAGCTTTTCAGATTGTCCTATTTGTCTATTAGAACTAAGTTTGCTCTTCATACGAGTTCTTAATCTTTTAGTGAATACTCGTTAGTTGCTATAAGCATTGCGAACAATCGGCATAAATTACAGAACACACAATTTGGCGCTGATGCACAGACGCCAGCGCCACCTTTTTACGCCCGCGAGCGTCTGTATGCAGGCTAGAGAGATACCAGCCTTCTTGATGAACGATCCGCCATTTTTTCCGAATTGTTTATTTCCGGCCAGAGCCTTTCATTCCTCGCGCAGTCCAGAAGGAACGCAGGCTCTGGTGACGTTAACCACTGATCTCTAAATAAAGACTGGATCGAGCAACTACCATCTTGTTGGGACCACGTTATATAGTTTTACTATAGGCGACAGAGGTCTCTAATATTTTAAGATGCTAAAATGAATTAGTTGTCCAAGGTTTTAACATATAAATATAGAACACAAACTACGGCTCCATAACTATGAAGCCGGAATTAGCAGTAACTATGAAGCAGTAACTATGAAGCCGAAGTTACACACAGTAACTATGAAGTCAGAATTAGCGCGTGACGGCCATATTGGAGGGACCACTTACGGTGGTCACTCCAATAGGAGGCTGAGAAATATTCCTGGCTTCATTATTATTGTAATGGAGCTGTAATTTGCGTTTTAAATTATGGGATAACCATGCTTCATTTTAGCATCTTAAAAGATCAGAGACAGAGAATCTCTGTCGCCTATAGTAAAACTATACAACGTGGTCCATTCAAGATGGCCGCTACGAAATATTCCTGGCTTCATTTTTTCGCAGCATCCAAACAATAGTTGCTCGATCCAGTCTTTTATAAACACACAGGCTTTTATAATTACGCATGCGTACTAGTAATAAACGAATCAATTGAATGTATGTATTATATTTAAAAACCTTCACTATACTTGCCAAACAGAAATAGCAATCAAAAAGGATGGATCATGTGTCTGTCAAATAGCACTGGATCGGGAACTGATACACAACTTGAACGTGACTTCATTCACTTGTAATGAGTTCGATAATTCCTCTGATCAAGATGCTTTGCTTGTCTTTTGTACACCTGTTGTTTAACGTCAAACACGGATGTCTAATCTTCTCTTCCAGCATTTTATCTAACTCCTCGCGCAGTTTCTGTGGAATAATATAAATGTAAAAATATTGTTGGGATAGTGTAAGTATTCTTCAGTTCACTCTCGCCATCAGTGGGTTGATTAGATCAATATATGCAATGAAGTTGTAAAATACCTCTTTTGTTTGATAGAACTCTTGAAACTATAAAGACGAACCATTTACAACTTTTTCATATCTCACTTCACTCTTGAGATATTAAGATTTGTTTAATATGTAAATGATCATACTTTATTATTGAAAAATTCTGCATACTTTACCATTATCACTTGGAATCGTTTAATGATTTGCATATTTGATGTCATTGGATACATCCACGCACATGCACTTCAAGTGATGTATCTTGTGAATTATTACAGGACTCCGATGACAGATTTTTTTAAGATTTCAAAAAAGCTGCGTTATGTAACGTAATGTAATGTATTATGTAATGTAATGTATTATGTAATGTAATGTAATGTAATGTAATGTAATGTATTATGTAATGTATTATGTAATGTAATGTATTATGTAATGTTATGTAATGTAATGTAATGTAATGTAATGTAATGTAATGTAATGTAATGTAATGTAATGTATTATGTAATGTAATGTAATGTAATGTAATGTAATGTAATGTAATGTAATGTAATGTGATGCGATGTGACGTGATGTGATGTAACGTGATGTATCTTGTGAATTATTACAGGACTCCAATGAAAAAAACACTTTGGCGATGACGGGGTATCCATATTTAAAGTCGACACTCCACCCCCCAAAAATAAGAGCTGCTTAAATGAACGTTCTTTGTCGCCTTACATGAGAATGGGTATTAGTTTTATTCTAATCGTTTTAGTTTCAGAGAAATTTGGCTTTGTTTATCGTACTTTTGTAAATTGAAGGCCGTCATTTTTGTTCTGATTGCAGGCGAATGCGGTCGTTCCCATTAATTATTGACGTCATTGAGTGATAAAAACACTACATAAAGAAATCCTTCACAATAGACTAAGAAAACGTTATTGTCATTGTTGTATTAAATATGTTATAAACGGGGTAGTTGGGACGTGAAAGATACACACCTTGACTAAATTCGTAACAGTTTCACGGCAATTAAATTTAATCCAGTTATCGACGGCGACAATCTCTTGATCATCATCACGAGCCATTGTTATTTCTCCACCAAAGAAAAGTAAGGAATATGGTGTGACTGTACTACAATCATGAATAAAGATCTGGGAGAAAAATCAAATACAATTCATGGTAAGAAAACTGGGTCCAACATTTTTATCCAATCGGATACAAGAACGTAGTAAACACGTCCCGCCACAGGGAGCCCAACTCTGACGCCTGTGATGTGTTTCTATGTTTTATTCCATATTATGGAAATTCTGATGTTTTATATTTAATGAAAGATGAGCGACGCTTATGAGACCGCGTACAATTCACATAAGCGCCGCAGTTTTATGTGTTGCTCATCTTTCATTAAAAATAAAACATCATAATTTCCATAATATATAATAAAACAGAGAAAGACAACCTCGTACCCAGGGCATTTTGCCTCCACGGTGGAAGGTCGTCGAAAATGGCCCGGGATCGGCTGGTCACATGACACCCAGAATTTCTGGGTGTTTAGATATGATAATTTTTGTGGTCTTTGTTCCATTTCCTTTGTCTACTTTGTTGACCTGAATAATTGAGAAATATTCAATGCTCTTCAGAGTTGTTCATGTCAGCATTCGTCGTCATAAAAGCAGCTAACAAGCTTAATAACCCACCATACATCCATGGTTATCTCTTACAAAAGGTATGAAGAAGCATATATCCAATTTAGCGAAAGCTATCACTTCTAATTTGCTGTAAAATTTAAAGACAGCATTCAGATTTAGATGAATAAATTATACTCGGCTGAATTAATTGAGTTTTATGACAAGCCAATCGCATTATAGAATGGCCAGCCGATCCCAGGGGTAAGGTACTACCTACAGGAACAAGGTATATGATTGGTTCTCTGCGACATTGCATTTTCTTCCGTTTTAGTTCGTAAACTCTTCATTTCTTCAGTGATTAGTCATGGAGGTTTAGGTTAGGGTCAGGGTTAGGGTGAGGGTTAGGGTTAGTATCAGGGTTAACGTTAGGGTTATGGTTCTGATATGAAAATATGCATGATGCACGTGCTAATTTATGTACGAAATTCAAAGGAAAAACTGCGGTGATGCGGTGATGGAATGTTGCAGAGAACCAATCATACAGCTCGTTCCTGTAGGTACGACATGACCCGATCCCAGGGCCATTTTCGCCGACCTTCCGACGGAGGCAAAATGCCCTAGGTACGAGGTTGAGAGAAAGAGACAAACACATCATAGGCGTCAGAGTTGGGCTCGCTGTGTTCCCGCTGGTTAGCCTTCTCACTTGTTTTTGTATGTATGTATTGACATACTATTGTAATCAAGCAAGGCAATGCTTAATAAAATAAAATAAAATGAAAAATAAAATGAAAAAAGCTTGAGTTAATACATGCAAAAGAATGTTTCCTCTTTGCTATATTCACCTTTGATGATTTAATTTTTTCGCGATAAATCAGCCAATTACTATTAAAGGAAACCTGTGTAGCGTTCACGGACTTCGGGTGAAGAAGAACTTTCTGTTGTCGGCCATCTTGCTGGATCGAGAGGTTGGGAGACCTGGTAATGAAAGATGAAATCAATCTAAATAAAGACTAGGTCGACCATGTAAACTAGTATTGTTTGTATGCTGGGAAATATTAATCCAACTGCGCTGCGGCTATCTTGAAGGCGTATGCAGCTTATTTTGTTAGGTACACAACATGCCTGCCATATTGGTGTACCTCAACAATAGAATTTTAAGTAGCTTCTTTTGTTAGGTACACTAACATGCCTGCCATATTGATGTACCTCAACAATAGATTTTTAAGTAGCTTCTTTTGTTAGGTACACCAACATAGCTGCCATATTGGTGTACCTCAACAATAGATTTTTAAGTAGCTTCTTTTGTTAGGTACACTAACATGGCTGCCATATTGATGTACCCCAACAATAGATTTTTAAGTAGCTTCTTTTGTTAGGTACACTAACATGGCTGCCATATTGATGTACCTCAACAATAGATTTTTAAGTAGCTTCTTTTGTTAGGTACACCAACATAGCTGCCATATTGGTGTACCTCAACAATAGATTTTTAAGTAGCTTCTTTTGTTAGGTACACCAACATAGCTGCCATATTGGTGTACCCCAACAATAGATTTTTAAGTAGCTTCTTTTGTTACCTCAACAATAGATTTTTAAGTAGCTTCTTTTGTTAGGTACACCAACATAGCTGCCATATTGGTGTACCTCAACAATAGATTTTTAAGTAGCTTCTTTTGTTCTGACCTGCGGGAGTGGCTGACGTAAATAACATTGGGATAAAGTCCAGCGCAAAGAACAGCTTTTATAAGAACTTGATTTTCTAAAAACAAGAAATAAAAACTTCAGAGACGAGTTAGATATCGTTTCATGGCTAATTGATCAGCCTCATGGAAAGTCTGGAAAACGTGCATGTATATACATCCGTATTACTGAACAGAAACATTTGAGAAAAATAAATGAAATAACCGAAGGGAAAAGACACGATACATAGACAATCAAATCATCAGAAAATAATCAGCAATAATCAGTCCGACCAATAATCAGAAGGTTACAAGTTCGAAGGTTACTTACAGACCGAGCGACGAGGTCTGTTAGGGAGCGAGGTCTGTGAGGGAGCGAGGTCTGTGAGGGAGCGAGGTCTGTGAAGGAGCGAGGTCTGTGAAGGAGCGAGGTCTGTGAGGGAGCGAGGTCTGTGAAGGAGCGAGGTCTGTGAAGGAGCGAGGTCTGTGAGGGAGCGAGGTCTGTGAAGGAGCGAGGTCTGTGAAGGAGCGAGGTTTGTGAAGGAGCGAGGTCTGTGAAGGAGCGAGGTCTGTGAAGGAGCGAGGTCTGTGAAGGAGCGAGGTCTGTGAAGGAGCGAGGTCTGTGAAGGAGCGAGGTCTGTGAAGGAGCGAGGTCTGTGAAGGAGCGAGGTCTGTGAAGGAGCGAGGTCTGTGAAGGAGCGAGGTCTGTGAAGGAGCGAGGTCTGTGAAGGAGCGAGGTCTGTGAAGGAGCGAGGTCTGTGAAGGAGCGAGGTCTGTGAAGGAGCGAGGTCTGTGAAGGAGCGAGGTCTGTGAAGGAGCGAGGTCTGTGAGGGAGCGAGGTCTGTGAAGGAGCGAGGTCTGTGAGGGAGCGAGGTCTGTGAAGGAGCGAGGTCTGTGAGGGAGCGAGGTCTGTGAAGGAGCGAGGTCTGTGAGGGAGCGAGGTCTGTGAAGGAGCGAGGTCTGTGAGGGAGCGAGGTCTGTGAGGGAGCGACCCATAAATATATATCATACAAGACAAAGGAGTTTGAAAGATATTTACTTGAGTTGTAATTAGCATCTTCATCTTTTGGATTGTTGGAGGATATGAATCCAATCTGACAAAGATGTTCAGCAAATTGTTTTTTCATGTTTTTTATCATCTGTAAAAAGAAAACAAGATAATATTGTTATTACCATGGTCGTAGGAAGCAGGGGGGCGGGCGCCTCCTATTCTACGGAATGAGGGGGGCCGAGCCCCCCCCCATAAAAATTCGACGTGAAAGCACGAGTTTTCTGCTGCCAGTTAGGACAGACGTATGGCGCAGAGGAATATCCCATCTTTACATCCGACCTAGTGTTTTCTTCGCTATAATTCTAGCTAGAAAATCAAATAAGCAATTACTGCTGATGCCTCAGATTGCATCAGAATTTATAACCTCGAAGCATATAGATTTCAAAAAAATTGCGGGCTTGCTCGTACACAAGTTTCAAACACAGACCAGTTCAACCATGTGCAGCTAGTTTCCAGAAACTAGTCAGATATTGACGAAGGAATTAAAGGTTGACTAAAATTATCCTGTTTATGATCATAAGATTTTGTTGTAAAACTGACCTCAAAATGCAATAAATCGCATTTCAGAGAGCGAGAAAATCTAAAATAGCATTGTGAAATATTTCATCGAACCTGAAGTATTGAAGCAGAGAGAAAGTTATCCCAGCAAAATTGAGAACCATTTCCGTGTCTTTCAGCGGATTCCCATGCCTGAAAAATGAATGTTTCTTATCGCCTCATAATGTTACGGTAATACTAGTTACTAGCACAACCAGTGGAGTGGTCGTCATGCAAATAATTATTTCCTAACATGAAGCCTATGTCATATCTGACCTCTATATATAACTGGACTGCGGGCTCTCCCAACAAGTGTCGTAAAAAAGATGACGTCAGCTACAGTCCTTTTCCCTTTAAATTGTTCATACGTCAGTCCGAGTGTTGATAAGTGTTGAATGGTTTTTAGAAAGTTGTCTAGTCATAAAGAACATCTGTTACAGTTTGTTGAAGGGTTTTTTGTTGAGTTTTGTTTTTGAAGAGGGAAAATACAGTACTGTGGTTGGTTTTTGGTTACTTTTCGTTAGATTAGGGTTAGGGTCATCCCTTTTAGGAATGCAGCTGACGTTATTATTTTTACGCCACTTTTTGTGAGTCATTGATAATTGTGCCCGAAGTCCAGTTATATATAGAGGTCAGAGATCTCGACCATGATCTCGTAAGTACTTCATCTTACAGGGATATAGTGAACCCATACCACAAAACAAGAGATTAAGGTTAGAAAACTCATTAGGCGGAGGGTTAGGGTCTAAGTTGTTTTGGGGTTAGTGGTTATTTTAAGTAACAAAATTCCCCTTAATTTCTTGTCTAGTGGTATGGGTTCGCTATATCCCATGATCTAGTGCCGACCGGATTTACCTCAATGCGTTATACAGCGTTAAATGATCACTCTGAGTTTGTCTTGAAGTTACATATAGAGGTCAGTGATGGTGGAGGCTATTTCAGATACGGTAGAGCACCTAGTCACCAGGACTTTGGTGATTGTTTATATAACATATATGCTTCGTTCTTTAAAAACCCCGCTCTGTTTCGACTTAGAAAACCAGGGTTGTTAGAAGCAGGGTTATTACTGAATCGAAACAGAAATTTAAAGCGGGGTTTTTAAAGAACGAAGCATATATGTTGTATAAACAATCTCCAAAGTCCTGGTGACTAGGTGTTCTACCGTATCTGAAATAGCCTCCACCGTCCGGAGGTTAGTTACCTCGAATGCGTTATACAGTGTTAAATGATCACTCTGATTTTGTCTTGAAAGTTTTCGTCGACACTCGTCCGCTTCTTTCTCTTTATTCTATACACCATCAAACAAAAATTGAGAAAATAATTACAAACAACAGCCACAGGAGAAAAAGAAATTTTCGCGTCCATGCCCCTCCGTTCATCCTCCGTAACTGCGGAAAATATGGACACCATTGAAAATCAGACGACAGAAACATCAACTTATTTTTATTTTTAAATGTATTAACAATCTTATAGACTTCGACTTTGAACTAACCAGAAACAGCAATATTCATCACTACAATACAAAGACCAGTAATAACCTACACCTGCTTAAAGCCAAGACAAACTGGGGAAAACAAAAATTAATCTACCTAGCCTCAATGAATTTCAATAACCTGGACATCAAAACAAGAAACACAGACTCTACTAAATTTTAAAATTTACTAAGAAACTAATTGTATTACCTTCTATATGTATTGCATTGCGTTTCATCGCATTGCGTTTCGTTGGATTGTGTTGCATTGCGTTGAATTACATTGCGTTGAATTGCATTGCGTTGCGTTGCATTGCGTTGCGTGGCGTTGCATTGTGTTGTACTGCGTTGCGTTGTACTGGGTTGCACTGCATTGCGTTGCGTTGCATTGCATTCTGTTGCACTGCGTTGCGTTGTTGTGTTACATTGTGTTGTGTTGCACTGCGTTGCGTTGCGTTGCACTGCGTTGCACTGCGTTGCATTGTGTTGCATTGCACTGCATTACATTGCGTTGTGTTGAAAACTCAGTTGACTTACTAAAGGTATGACGTAAGGATCACGGAAGCTCATACCAGACGCGATGGTGAGGACTGGGTCCAAACATGACATCATGGCTCCAAACAGAATAATTTTACCAATCCTTGGCTGGACAGGCAGGCGGGATAAGTGATAGCCAAGGGGAGTGAGGTTTTCGTAAATATCAAATGCATTCTAAAATAAAGATATATCAATGTCATTTTTTATTATTAACATTACTGAATTATCACCAACGTAATCATTATCATCATCATCACCAACATAATTTACCATCATCACCATAATTATCGCTACGTTCATTATTAACATCTCCACCATCGCCAACATCGCCATCACCACCAACATCATCATCATCACCATCATTATTACCATCACCACCACCATCATCATCACCATCATTATTACCATCACCACCATCATCATGATCACCATCATTATTACCATCACCACCATCATCATCACCATTATCACCATCATGATCACCATCATGATCACCATCATCACCACCATCATCACCACCACTATCATCATCACCATCATTATTACCATCACCATTATCATCACCATCATCATCATCATCATCATCACCATCATCATCATCACCATCATCATCACCATCATCACCATCATCATCATCATCATCATCATCACCACCATCATCATCAATCACCATTATCATCATAACCACACCACCATCATTATCACCATCATCATTACTATCATCATCATTACCACCATCATCACCATCACCACTAACACCACCATCACCATAACTATCGCTATCTTCATTATTCTTAAACACAACACTTCTTACTAGTTGCCTCAGTGTTATTATAGCATGTTCAATGGCTTCGTGTGAAGGTGGTTGCAAAGCTTTGCTTAAAAACGGTTCTGTCATCCCACGTTTCAAACTCTAAAAACCACAAAAAACAACATGAGAGAAAGACAGCAGGTTCTAAAATGGCGTAAAACGTCCTTCGTAAAAATATTCAGTTAAAGTGCCCAAAACCTCAATATTACTGATATATATTCTACATGAAGTGAATAGTTGAATGTCAAAATATTTTATGATTTGAGCTTTGTGTTTATGTTTTATAAAGGTTTGTTTTTTGGAAATCTCAAGAGTGAAGTGAGATATGAAAAAGTTGTAACTGGTTAGTCTTGATAGTTTCAAGAGTTCTTTCAAATAGACACTTTAAAGTGACACTACGATGAAAATTCACCCCCGTTTTTAGATTTTCTTTAGCATAGAATAGTATTTCAGGGTGGAAAGTGATCATCGATGTAAAAAAAAAATTTTAAAAATGGTATTTTGAGCTCTGAGATCACTACTATTTAGGCCACCATTACTACGTAACTTCAAAAGGTAATATTGTTTGTGACGTCAGATTCTCAATGCTACGCCTGAATTTTAGTCGAGGTTACTTGTTTTCTTGGAGAAGTAGATGAAATGTCCAGCCTTTCAGACGAAGAATTTGAAAAAACGACCTTGATAAAATTTACTTGAAGAATTAGCCATGTGGAGTCTTCGCGTTGAGAATCTGACGTCACTTCGTTACGCTGGTCAGGAACATGAACGATTAATGGCGAACAACTCCAGATTCGGAGTCAGAAAAATAATACTTGCCATCGTCGAATCGCAAAACGGTTTCGACCGAGTAATATTTAGAAGCTCTGCTTTATAAATACGTAAAAATATTGATAGGTACAAATTTGATCGTAGTGGCACTTTAAGTATTTCCAAGACTAATAATATCGAAGTTCTTTTGTTACTTACCTTAACTTGTAAGCAAATTTCTTCTAAAGGAGTGCGAAGGATTTCTGGCGTTTGATAATCATCCATTTTGTCGTAATGAAACTCGGTAAAAAGGTGAAAACAATGACCAGATTGAACCCTGAAAATAGGGTTTAATATTTTTAAATTATTATTTAGACTACGATTCCCGCCTTGATCAAGTAGCTTAGCCAACAAAAGGAGTTTGTTTTTTGGTTTTTGCACGAAAAAAAGCAACATAAATAAATAAATAAATAAATAAATTAACGGTTTAATAACAACATTATCGCACCTATTAGGTGAATTACAATGTTCTTTACAATAAATTAAATAGGGAAAGAGTATAATATATACAATTTACAAACTAATCTAAAATATATAAATGTATAATGAAGTTTATGTTTAAGTCTAAAAATTTAGAAATTCAAAAATTAGAAGTTCAGTAAGATCAAAGGTTCAAAAACAAACGAGACAAGAACCTAATGATTGTAGCACATTGCCGGAATAAAGCTTTTTTTATATCTTTCAGTGCGGCACTTAGGTAAGGTAGAACTATTGTTATTGCGTAGCGAACGCCCATGCATGCTCCCGCGAGACACAGGGAAAAGGTGGTGAAGTTGAGAACTTGGATTACAGTAACAATCTTTTTAAAAGTTTTCAGGCAAAGTTCATGTCTTCTCTCATCAGTACGAATACAATTAGCGTTTTGTAGAGCATCGGCGTAATGAACACCCGGATAGATGATACGAAAAGCCCTCTTCTGAATAAGTTCAATGGCATTAGACTGACCCTTAGTAAGGCTAGTATGCCAGACAGAACAGGCGTATTCCAGGACTGATCTCACAAGAGAGATGTAAATAAGAAGGAGGTCACTCGGTGGAACACCATTGCGGCGCAAAATACGTAATATATATAAGCGTTTGGAGGCTTTTTTCACAGTGACATCGACGTGGACGTCCCATTTCAGCCGATGATTTAAGGTCACGCCCAAAACTTTAAGAGATAGAACTTGGTCATGAGACTGGCCATCGATAGAAAGGGGCGTGATAACCGGGCTCTGACGAAGGAAATTTACAGTCATCTCTTTACACTTATAACATAGACACACTACCTTCCGGCTCTTCCTTTTCGTTGTATACACGAAGCTTTGCTGCACCACACTGGAAGCAAGGTCTCCAGTTGCTTCCCAACATCAAAGTTCTACAGCAGAAACAGACGTATTCCTTTCAAGGAAATGACAGTTTTATTCCAAAAACTACTTTATTTTTATTTATTACGCTTCGCCAGCTGCATAAAATCAATATTTAAAATCAATATTTCTAAAACGATTGTAGTGTCTGTGTTTAAGTCAATCATAAGGAACAGCTCTCATCTCTAAGCGAGTTACCGTCGTCCTAATGACGTGAAAATGTTCTCAGCGTTGTAAACAGAATTGGACGGCGTTGAAATTACTCTTGGGAATAAAAATTATTCATTATTTTTGTTTCGCATAAAGATTCTTTTGTTTGAACGACGTCGCCGTCCAAGGTTGCCGTCGTAGAGCTTAAGGTCCCTAGTATAGACTCAACAGCGTAGGATACCAATTAGACTGCGAACATAATTGCATTTTGGGCAAATCGTTTTCCATATTTGCGGATCTTCTGGGTCATAATGGTCCAATGCCCTGATATAGTATTGTAAGAGGTTGCATTTAAAGTCGTTTAACGTAACACGGTAACTCCCTTCAACAGTGTTTCGTTCGGGAGGACATTCGCATCCTACATGTTTGTGTGAAGAATGAGTGCTGGAAAGTTAGTGTTCTGCATTTTCTAATCAGACGGTAGCAGATAATACAAGAGGTTTAACTACATACCTTTTCTTTAGTTTTCCCACAGTCAACAACGAAGACAACATCGTCTATTGTGATGCTAAAAACAAAACAAAACAAGTAAAAAATTGAGCGCGCGGTGAGAATTTTACCAAAATAAACATCTTATTAAATCATGTAACCTTATGAATAATCTACGTGATACCTTGTTTCAGCTAAGCTAGTGGAAAGAATGACTTTTCTTACACCTGGCGGCGGTTTATTAAAAATCTATTAACGAAATCAATTATGTGAATAATGAAATAAAAGTGTTGTACTGCGTAGGGAATGTTAAAATACAAATTATGGCCAAGGGAGCGTTCGTTATTTATCGGTTATACCAAAAAGAAACAAGTTCAAACCAAAAAACAAGTTTTACCAAACTTTTAAGACACTGAATTTTTCTTCTACCCAATCACTAGATGGATTGTTTTGAGGCAATAAGAAGCTTGTGTGTAAATAGGATTAAGGTCTTATCTGTTTGTACAAAATATTGTTAGTTTTAGCTGTTAGTCATTAGGCTTTTTTATCTGAAGAGTGCCACATCTCGTAGTCAAATTTGTTGAGTCGTTTCATCTTCATTTAATTTACTCTGGGTATCCATTGAGCACTCTGCCAAATGTTATTATAGTCTACTCAACTTTTATATATATATATATATATATATATATATATAATATATATATATATATATATATATATATATTATATATATATATATATATATATATATATATATATATATATATATATATATATATATATATATATATATATATATATATATATATATACTATATAGTATAATACAGTATATCATACAGTATTATACTTTAACAATACATGTTACCATTAAAGCAAATGTTGAAGTTGCCAGTTGTAACTATAGACATTAAACACTTATTTTATTCTATTTCTTTTGTTTGTGTTAAAATTTGTTACCCAATATTTATAAAAAATAAAAAATATGCTATTTCAAACCGTTCGCTGGTTAACAGTTGGCATCATCGAATGGAGAGGCAGGATACGAAATTTGTCTAAAACATCGAGAAAGAAAACAATGAAAACCAGACAGGAAGAGAATACAACCTGCAGAGAGGTGGAGGTGAAACAAGCGTATATGATACTTGCGCATTATTGAATACTTCATCACGACAACCGCACCAGCCACTGATCTCGAAAGAAGACATGATCGAGCAACTATTGTTCAGAAAAATGAAGCCGGAAGTCCACCATTACTAAGGAACCAACTGAGGATCCTATGAGGTTTTTTGTTGGATTAAAATAAAATAATTTTACTATAAAGAGGACCAGAAGACATTTTTCAAATTACTGGGTAAAACGATTCATGGCCTACCTACAGATTTACTGCGACTTTGGTCCCAAAGTAATGGCTGCCGTTGGCTCTAATTGTCCAGTGAGAGAAGCTTAATATGAGACGTCAAATGAGGTTCAAGATTTTATGCATTTAATGTTAACAAAGAAACCTATATTGGCCAGACACAAAACCTATTTCGCGAGCGTCACAGTTTGATTTGCTTGCAAACTCGGAGCTTCTAATGATCTCTTGTCAATTTATATTATGCAAATAGGCAAGGTTCAAAATCAGCTCATCAGATACAATAGAAAGCTCAATCCAGTCCTATTTTTGAGATCAGTGACACCAGCATGGGGAAAGAAACTTGGCTTGCCTCGGAGGCTCGTGTTTCTCCCTACACTTCTCTCGTGTTTTTATTACGTTACTAGAGACCCGGGCAAAGGTATTCTATTTATTTAAAGAGTTTTCGACGTTGTATGCAGTGATTTCTGGCTTACTGGGCTGGCTAGTCTTCCATATAAATAGCTTCTAATTAATCAGTAGATATGTTTTAGCAAAATTATAAAGCAAAGAGTTTTTAATACCTGGCGAAAAGAAAGGATTTTTCTTTAGGATATCGTGAACTGTGGAAATATCACTCCAACCAGGAAGAAAAACAAGGATTGCCCCTTCCTATATCATTAAGAAAGAATACGAACTGAATTTAAATTCTTAAATTTTTAAGAGTATTGTACATCACAATTTAGCTTAGCTTAGTTGCTATTTAATGTGTGATAAACCATTATTATTATTATCCCCTCGCAAACGAGGTCGCGAAGCGAGTGATAATCTCGCCGCGGCAGGGATCCATTTCTCACCGAAAGTTTATATGTAGATATATATCTACGTGGTTTTGTTGCTACGCGATTTGTTATCGACAGATGCGGTCTGGGGACCGGGTGGGGGGTAGTGGTAGAAAAGGCGAGCGAGGGGATATTTCTAGTTATATTGATAATCTCGCCGCGGCAGGGATCCATTTCTCACAAATAGTTTGTAAATATATTTATATATTTAAGCGGAGCGTGGTGGACCAACTCCTTAATAAGGAAGTAAAAAGTCGTAAAAAGCCGAGATAACGTTCAAAATGTTATCGACAGAGACGAAGGGAATTTATCTTTAATTTTTCAGGACTACAAATGCAAATACGCGGTCTGGGCACCGGGGACATGGATGGGGAAAAGAATCTCTAGGGGTGGGGTGAGGACGATATTAGTAGAAAAGGCGAGCGAGGGGATTATTGCTGATTAGTATTCCTAGTGTATTTTTATTAACATCCGGGTTTTTAACCACCGGGCCCTGGATGCTAGTTGACGCTATGACGTCACGAGACACACCAAATATGGTATTACCTGCATGTTTTGATCTAGGACAATGTGCATCAACAAATGCTCGATGAGACAATAGTCAATTTTATCAAAATTCATATTTTGTAAACATTCAATTACATCTTGAGAACCGTTGCTAAATATTAAAATAGAAACAGATGAAAGTAATTACGAACTATAACTACGGAGACTAGAATGTGTAAAGTCTGTGACATTGATCTCTAAATAAAGACTGGATCGAGTAACTATTGTTTGGATGCCACGAAAAAATGAAGCCGAGAATATTTCGCAGTGGCCATCTTGAATGGACCACGTTATATAGTTTTACTATAGGCGACAGAGACTATCTGTCTCTGATCTATTAAGATGATAAAATAAATCAGTTGTCAAAGGTTTTCCCGTGATTTAGAACACAAACTACGACTCCATCACAATAATAATGAAGCCAGGATTAGTGGCGGCCATATTGGAATGACCGGTCACTCCAATATGGCCGCCACGCACTAATTCCGGCTTAGTTACTGTTATGGAGCCGTGGTTTGTGTTCTATATTTTATAGGAAAACCTTGGACAACTAATTAATTTTAGCATCTTAAAAGATCAAAGCCAGATAGTCTCTGTCACCTATAGTAAAACTATATAACGTGGTCCCAACAAGATGACCGCCATGAGCTACTTCCGGCTTCATTTTCGGGCGCTTTCTCGATATATGAACAAACCGAAATTCAAACCAATCGCTAATCCTAACCCTAACCCTAATCCTAATCCTAACCCAAATCCTAACCCTAAAACTGACTTGGGTTGATGTTATAATAATTTTACATTTCGGTTGCTCATATATCGAGAAAGGGCTCATTTTCTGAACAATAGTTGCTCATTAATCCAGTCTTTATTTAGAGATCAGTGGTTTGAACTAGCGCCTGCGTGTAGAATACACCTTCATGTGTGGTATACACGCAGGCTAATCAACACTCAGGCGTTTATATATTTTCGTCTTCCGCTTAAGGCCTGACATTTAGGTTAAATGAACACTCATGATCCCGTGCCCGAGTGAAACGGGACCTGTAGTCAAAAAAACAAATTACTTTTAAACAAAAGGCCTTTTAGTATAATGTTTAGAAATGTTAATAGTTTTATGGTATCTGCTCTTGTACTCGAGAAATAACGTTTTCATTCTCGTATTTTATGCTTCTGGACGCCGCCATTTTAGAGTTTGCTCGATGGCTCCATGTTGATGTACAGCGGTGGTATTCTTTTCAATATTGACGTCATCGAGTGCTTGTTCCTTGACGTCAAAAATGGGATAACCTTTCATGTTACTCCATCACCAATATAAACATCACTGGATAACATCAAGAGAATCGAGGTGGGAGGGTTAGGAAGACACTTAAGGCGGGGGGTTAGGGTTAGAAAACTCATTAGGCGGGGGTTAGGGTTGGGATCTAAGTTGTTTTGGGGTTAGCGGTTATTTCATGACGATTATATACATCGATTCATTTGGTGATGGAGTAACATGAAAGGTTAACCCAAAAATGAAATTAAACCCCCGCTGGACATCGAGTCTCAGCCGTCGAGCAAACTCTGCAAAGCCTTGCTACCCGCCGCGTGACGCGCGGTTTTCCCGCGCGCCTTAGTGCAAATAAGTCGCGCAAAGCAAAACAAGCGCCTGTGCACGAGGATGATATTTCACCTTGATTGTAGTGAAGTCAAATATTCTTTCCATTCTTCTTCTTGTTTTATACGATTTGCAATACGATATTTCCAAAACTTACTTTTATTGGTTGAAGGAACATTTCTATAGCTAAAACAACAAAGACAGGTTACTACTGCTTCCTTCACATGAAATGCAATGTCTTCGAGTTTTTTCTCTCCCCAGTCTTTATTTGTTTATATACCGTCTACGGTAAATTCCTCCAAGCTTCTACTGTCTGTTGTAGAAAGCTGTCCATCTTAGAGAGGTGTCGATCTTAGAGAGGTGTCTGTCTTAGAGAGGTGTCTGTCTCAGAGAGGTATCTGTCTTAGAGAGGTGTCTGTCTCAGAGAGGTGTCTGTCTTAGAGAGGTATCTGTCTCAGAGAGGCATCTGTCTTAGAGAGGTGTCTGTCTCAGAGAGGTATCTGTCTTAGAGAGGTGTCTGTCTTAGAGAGGTGTCTGTATTAGAGAGGTGTCTGTATTAGAGAGGTGTCTGTATTAGAGAGGTGTCTGTATTAGAGAGGTGTCTGTATTAGAGAGGTGTCTGTATTAGAGGTGTCTGTCTTAGAGAGGTGTCTATATTAGAGAGGTGTCTATATTAGAGAGGTGTCTGTCTTAGAGAGGTGTCTGTCTTAGAGAGGTGTCTGTTTTAGAGAGGTGTCTGTCTTAGAGAGGTGTCTGTCTTAGAGAGGTGTCTATCTTAGAGAGGTGTCTATCTTAGAGAGGTGTCTGTCTTAGAGAGGTGTCTGTATTAGAGAGGTGTCTGTTTTAGAGAGGTGTCTGTATTAGAGAGGTGTCTGTATTAGAGAGGTGTCTGTCTTAGAGAGGTGTCCATCTTACAGAGGTGTCCATCTTACAGAGGTGTCTGTCTTAGAGAGGTGTCCATCTTAGAGAGGTGTCTATCTTAGAGAGGTGTCCATCTTACAGAGGTGTCCATCTCAAAAAGGTAATCGTCTCATAGATGTGCACACGTGAACTGTCTCAGGTTTTAATATCTCACCTAATAGTTTGGATAATTTCTTCTAAGAAATGCTGGTAAACAGAAAAGGTGAATCCTGGAATATTTAACATGGGACAATTATCTAAAAAAATGAAAACAAACAATTCTAGTGTCATTAACATAGTAATATCATGATTGCCTCGGTTTCTTTTGTTCTCACAATGTCACAATGGCAATTAATTTTGTTCTCACAATGTCACTTTTGTTCTCACAATGTCTAATTTTGTACGCATTAACATGCATGAGCATAGAGAATACATCGAAACAATATTCTTTTACACAACAAAGAAATACATTAAGTAATTAAGACAATTATTATATTACCTCGTCAATCATGGTATTACAAACTAGAAGTTACTATCGCAAGGGGAAGTGCTGCCTCAAAACTCATGGGAAGCCTAATTTTTGATAAAATTTCCAAAATGAACCCACTGTAGTATGTACACATTTCTATCAATTATTTTAATTATATTAAATACAGCAGACTTAAATTACAAATGACCATCACTTATCTGAATATAATTGGCAAGGCTTTTCACTGTATAGACAGTATACATTATGTAGTTGGTGATTGGCAAACAAATTTCTGATAAATCACTGCCAC
Source organism: Chrysogorgia sp. JL179-B06 (assembly GCA_035772405.1). NCBI lineage: Eukaryota > Metazoa > Cnidaria > Anthozoa > Scleralcyonacea > Chrysogorgiidae > Chrysogorgia > Chrysogorgia sp. JL179-B06. The sequence goes on from JAYKKM010000040.1 coordinate 891,879, forward strand.
TATAAATCATGCTTCTTATTGTGGCAAAGCTGTCAGTGGAATCGCAACTGTCTGATATGTTATGACAAAGCAAGCGCTAAACAAATAGACGCTGACTAAATAAATACCAGAAATGGTATGTAACAGATGTTTATGTTATTGTTACTCCATTGTTTATATCGTCTAACTTTTATTGGAGTTCTTGTTGAGCATGCAATACTTTCAAGGAGATCTTTGCGACATATTAGTTCATTGCACATGTCCACGACTCCACATATTATACTGTAATAATTGTTGTTTGGGAATACACCACGGTCCACTGGAACCACTTTATTTTATTTTCTAAAATAACTTGTAATATTGTATTTACTAATACCATGACATGTTGGGAAATTAGTGATTAATGCCCTTCAAGCCTCGGAAGGATTTGTGGAAGTCCCTCGAGCTTCGCCCTTGGTACTTCCACAAATCCTCCCTCGGCTTTCGGGGCAATTTAATCACTAATTTCCCTCATGTCATGGTATTACTTATAATTAAATTAACGTATCCTAGAATCAAGGAACACAGTATTACCATGGATTGTAGAAAGACTTTTTATTATCCATGGTATTACATTTATCACTTCTAGACCCGGAGCGAGGGGAATTTGATTATACCGAAATAATCTTGAATAATGTCTTGAAAATAATTCAGAGAATTTGATCTGTTACTTACTGAAATATTCCGAGAACATTTCTGCATTTAATGTTGCACTCATGAGAACAACTCTGAGATCAGGTCTAAACAAAAAATGAATATCAGGAATATTACAATGAACAGAACTTTTTAGGATCATGCGGACACGTTTCTTTTTGGAATGAACAAGAGGATTGTTCTTGGATCATTCAAGAATTGTTCTCGGATCATTCTAGGATTGTTCTTGGACAGTTCTTTGGATTGTTCTTGGATTGTTCTTGGAATGTTCTTGGGTTGTTCTTGGGTTGTTCTCGGATTGTTCTTGGATCATTCTAGGATTGTTCTTGGATCATTCTGGGATTGTTCTTGGGTTGTTCTTGGGTTGTTCTCGGATTGTTCTTGGATCGTTCTTGGGTTGTTCTTGGATCATTCTCGGATTGTTCTTGGATCGTTCTTGGGTTGTTCTTGGATAATTCTAGGATTGTTCTTGGATCGTTCTGGGATTGTTCTGGGATTGTTCTTGGGTTGTTCTTGGGTTGTTCTCGGATTGTTCTTGGATTGTTCTCGGATTGTTCATGGATTGTTCTTGGGTTGTTCTCGGATTGTTCTCGGATCGTTCTGGGATCGTTATCGGATTGTTCTTGGATCGTTCTTGGATTGTTCATGGATTGTTCTTGGATCATTCTGGGATTGTTCTTGGGTTGTTCTTGGGTTGTTCTCGGATTGTTCTTGGATCGTTCTTGGATTGTTCTTGGATCGTTCTCGGATTGTTCTTGGATTGTTCTTGGGTTGTTCTCGGATTGTTCTTGGATCATTCTAGGATTGTTCTTGGATCATTCTGGGATTGTTCTTGGGTTGTTCTTGGGTTGTTCTCGGATTGTTGTTGGGTTGTTGTTGGGTTGTTCTTGGATCATTCTGGGATTGTTCTTGGGTTGTTCTCGGATTGTTGTTGGGTTGTTGTTGGGTTGTTGTTGGGTTGTTCTCGGATTGTTCTTGGGTTGTTCTTGGGTTGTTCTCGGATTGTTCTTGGATCGTTCTTGGATTGTTCTTGGATCATTCTCGGATTGTTCTTGGATTGTTCTTGGGTTGTTCTCGGATTGTTCTTGGATCATTCTAGGATTGTTCTTGGATCATTCTGGGATTGTTCTTGGGTTGTTCTTGGGTTGTTCTCGGATTGTTCTGGGTTGTTGTTGGGTTGTTGTTGGGTTGTCCTCGGATTGTTCTTGGGTTGTTCTTGGGTTGTTCTCGGATTGTTCTTGGATTGTTCATGGATTGTTCTTGGATCATTCTGGGATTGTTCTTGGGTTGTTCTTGGGTTGTTCTCGGATTGTTCTTGGATCGTTCATGAATTGTTCTTGGATCGTTCTCAGATGGTCCTCGGATCGTTCATGGAAAGTTCTCTGATCGTTCTTTAATTATTATAATTACTTTAATTTTTCTAAATTATTTCATTAACATCGTAAAATATAGAAACGCTAATTACCTTCTCGTAAGAATGTCTTTAACTACAATAAGCAAGAAATCAGAATGAATACTTCGTTCGTGAATCTCGTCAATAATAACATGACTAGCTCTTGACAAATCACTAAAACAAGAATAACAATTTATTATCAACCCTTGAAGTCCTAGGATCAACATACAAATTCTCCTTATTGGTCTCCAAACATTTCTTATAGTACTAGTTGGGAGAAGTTGTTTTAATGTCAGTTTATGTTTGGCGATCATTTCCTTTATTCTCATTACTTGTATCCTTGGTTAACCATTGATATTATATTTAATATGCTCACATGCGCATTACAATACCGAGTACGAAAATTGCATTCATAACTTGCGCGTGCATTCTAACTCGCACGTGCATTCGTAACTTCCGCGTGCACGCGCGTGCATTCATAACTCCCGCGTGCATTCGTAACTCCCGCGTGCATTCATAACTCCCGCGTGCATTCGTAACTCGCGCGTGCATTCATAACTCCCGCGTGCATTCGTAACTCGCGCGTGCATTCGTAACTCGCGCGTGCATTCATAACTCACGCGCGCATTCATAACTCACGCGTGCATTCATAACTCACGCGTGCATTCATAACTCACGCGTGCATTCATAACTCGCGCGTGCATTATTAACGCATTGGAGGACATCGCAGCACGGTTATCGAAAAGACAATTAGCGTAATTATGAAAGTACGAAGATAAAGATGTTTGAAGTTTTCTGTTCATGGGAATGGTCTCTAAGTGCCCAAAAAAATCCCCAAACTCACGGATCATCAACAAGCCATCTGAGGATAACTCCAGTTGTGCAAAACAGAATGGACCCTTTATCGCGAGGAAGTTTACTATACAAAAATATTTGAAAATATCGATTAGAATGTCGAGTAGAAAGAGAACGAGAAAGAGAAAGAGAAAAACAAAGAGAACGAGAAAAAGAAACAAAAAGAGAAAAAGAAAAACAAAGACAAAGACAAAGACAAAAAGAAAGAGAAAGAGACAGATAAAGAGAAAAAGAAAGAGACAGAGAAAGACAAAGACAAAGACAAAGACAAAGAGAAAAACAAAGAGAAAGAGAAAAAGAAACAAAAAGAGAGAAAAAGAAAAACAAAGACAAAGAGAAAGAGAAAGACAAAAAGAAAGAGAAAGAGACAGATAAAGAGAAAAAGAAAGAGACAGAGAAAGACAAAGAGAAAGACAAAGAGAAAGAGAAAAACAAAGAGAAAGAGAAAAAGAAACAAAAAGAGAAAAAGAAAAACAAAGACAAAGAGAAAGACAAAAAGAAAGAGAAAGATAAAGAGAAAAAGAAAGAGACAGAGAAAGACAAAGAGAAAGAGAAAAACAAAGAGAAAGAGAAAAAGAAACAAAAAGAGAAAAAGAAAAACAAAGACAAAGACAAAGACAAAAAGAAAGAGACAGATAAAGAGAAAAAGAAAGAGACAGAGAAAGACAAAGAGAAAAACAAAGAGAAAGAGAAAAAGAAACAAAAAGAGAAAAAGAAAAACAAAGACAAAGAGAAAGACAAAAAGAAAGAGAAATTGACAGATAAAGAGAAAAAGAAAGAGACAGAGAAAGACAAAGAAAAATAGAAAAACAAAGAGAAAGAGAAAAAGAAACAAAAAGAGAAAAAGAAAAACAAAGACAAAGACAAAGACAAAAAGAAAGAGACAGATAAAGAGAAAAAGAAAGAGACAGAGAAAGACAAAGAGAAAGACAAAGAGTTTAAAGACAAAGACAGAGAGAAAGAACTGAAAGAGAAAGAAAAAGACAAAGAGAAAGAGGAAGACATAAAACAGCCACCTGTCTAATCGTATTTGATATCCTGTGCTACCATTACTTCCAAGGCTTTCTCCTCTTTCCTCTGCAACTCTTTCAGCAATCTAAGTATTACACAACAACAAAAATCAAACTAAATAACATCTTTTTTTAATTTTGCATTTCACTCACCCGTCAGAACAATTCCATCAAAAACGAAAGTTAAACCATTTCTTCAAAGTATAGCTGTACTATTATTATTAATAAATTATTATTATTGTCTACTTATTATTAAATACCAAATTACAGAAATATATTTACAGAAATAGCACTTATTCTTCGGGGTTGTGTACAGACAATCCTGCAACTGGATCCTCTTCCTTTTCTAATACAATCATCCAAAATGAATTGTCCAACCTGGCATAATCACAAGAACAAAAATTAACTGGATATTAATTTAGCATTGCATTACTATAATCAGCTGCTGTAATAAATCAGCTGCTGTAATAAATCAGCTGTTGTAATAGACAATTCTAAATCATTTTAATAAATAATTTTTTTTGCCTGTGTGGTCTTTCCACAGCCTGTTTCACCACTGATGACGATAGCTTGGTTAGCAGCAACTAAACTAACAATGGTCTAAAGCAGAAATAATGATAAATTTTAAAAAAAAGTCATTCCAAAGCTGGATGTTTTACAGTCACTAAAAATGTACTACATCCTGCTACTAACACTCCAATGTATTGGTTCTTAACCCTTGGTATATTATAGCTAGTGCTCTACCCAACATTTTAGTGTTTTGATTTGCGTTTTATCACTGCTTACACAACACACTACAACAATTTCCTTCTTCGACTCTTTTTACCTCCTTCATGTTGTACGCTGGCAATTTTTTCCTGAACTCCTAAAATCACCAAGAATGTTTTAAATATAATCCTAAAATAACCATGGAAGGAAGGAAGGAAGGAAGGAAGGGAGGGAGGGAGGGAGGGAGGGAAGGAGGGAAGGAAGGAAGGAGGATGTATGGAAGGAAGGATGTAGGGAAGGAAGGAAAAAAGAAAATAAATGGATAAAGGGGCAGAAGAGTGGAAGGAATGGGATGCCTGTAAGGTAGAAGAAAGATGGGAATTAAAAGAGAAAAACAATGGTATCTACTACCATCATTCGTTGATACATTTTGTTGGTTTTGTCCTTGTTAGTCAAGTCAGTTTGCAGCCATTCATCTAAAACTTTGTCATTATCCGTTATGGATGGTCTTCTCCAACCCAGACTGCCTGTAGCACTTGAACTGCTTGTTGAAGCCCCATCTGAAGGAATATGAAAGAAAAATAGGAACATGTACAAGAATATTTTCTAGCAAATTAAAGTGCCGATCTCACGTTTGGGGATTTTACATATTCGTAATATTTGGGTCTTCTTGAGCAAAATCATAATATATCTTGTCAGCCGAAAATTTCATCTTCATGGACTTTTTCGCTGTCAAAGTTGCCGGATGTGATGTCACAAGAGGCATTGCAAACCAGTTTTCTTTTGTTACTTGCCACAAAAATGCCTCTTGTGACATCACATCCGATAACTTTAACAGCAAAAAAGTCCACAAAGATGAAATTTTCGGCTGACAAGATATATAAGATTTTGCTCAGGAAGACCCAAATATTACGAATATGTAAAATCCCCAAACGTGAGATAGACACTTAATATTTTAATGATGTAATATTTGGTGAGTGGTACAAAAAGGAGCAGCCATTTTATCCTCAAGTCAAATATGTTGTTGAGAGTCAAGCAGAATATTTTTGCTGTTGGAAGCTGTGGATTTCAATCCTTTTCTGATCAACAAACCTGAGGATTCCAATGATGATGGTGCATTTTTTAACTCCTCAATAACATTGGTTAAAAACCTTTCATGACTGTGAGTCATACTGACATCTTGCCGCTGGAACATAAAAAGAATCATGAAAACAAAAGACGATGAATGAAGAATAAGGGTCCCTCGGGGGAGTTAGTCACATGACACCATAAAGGCCTGTTTACACAGGTGATTTTTGATGCGATTTTTCTCTTTTTAACACATGTGATTGAATGGATTATGCCGATCTATGACGTTCAATACTTTAGTGAGTCATCCACTATATAGCATACGTCAGGGTAATAAAAATTGCAACAAAAATCGCCTGTGTAAACGGACTTAAGGGAGCATTCATAATTTATGTGGTGCTATGGCGATTTTGAAAGAATATATTTTGAAAGAATATATTTTGAGCACCCCTACCTTCCATGCCTAACATATTTTGCAGTGACCCTCCAAAAAAACTAGAGACTTTCAGTAGATACTAATTACCATGCCCCCCAAAAACTATTCCACATTCAAAAAATGTTTGCTCCCCTTTGTTTCACATTGTACTAAACTTTCATAAAAAGCACAAGAATTAGAGTTTCTCGCAGGATGAAGTATGAAAGAATCGAGAAACAGATTTCTCATGCTGGGGAGAGGCGCTATGCCCTGACAGGCATGTGCCTCAGTAAGATAGCATCTTTTGTCTTTTTGCTGCCAGTGTGGTAGTTGATAGTCCACCCTCCCACCATGCATAGCTAGGGAAAAGGGGTGCCATGTTATGTATTACAGTAGCATTGACGTACCCTGTATTTGCTATTTTGTTAGAGAATTTGATAAGCTTTTTAAGATTTTTGTCAAATCCTCTACCCTTGCCCGGCCTCCTCCCATGGGATTGACGTTGATATGTGCATTAGTAGTGTTACTTGATGCACCTGCTTCCTGGTTTTTGGCTTCAATTTTGTTGCTCTCCCTATTATTACTGGAGAAAATAGCTGTTCCCCCTTCAAATCCCCATAGCCCCCCAGGGGTGGCATGGCTCAAATATAGGGCATGGGAAACTATTCGATAGGGGCCCACTGCTCACAGGAGAGCAGGGTGTGTCATTGTTTGGGGAGCAGGGTGTGTCATGACCAGATTTTCAGGGGCCCACCGGAAAATCTCCCGGTGGGCCATACCGCCCCTACCTAAGCAAGAGCGATGAGGTAATAAAAAACAAAGCACCATAAGGTGTGGGGTGCAAAAAATGTGTCACATATTTTGTGAATAGCTGCTAATAAAACAAACAGAGACGAAGGGGCTTCGCTCGAAACGTTAAACTACTCACACGCTATTTCGGCAGTACACCAACCTTTTTAGATATTTGATTTGTACAAGAGAAAGGTTTTTGACTACAAAATTAGACTCCAATTTATATTAACTAGATAAATTGGGATTAATGAGAAGCAACATCTAAAATACTATCATGCCACAGCTGCGCATCCTAATTATATTTCCTGCGCTCGCATCGCTCAACAGTTCACTAAAAGCGCACGCCCTAGTTATCTAACAAGATCTATCAACCGGGCATTCCAAACCAAGCGCAAAAAGGCATGCCAAAAACAGGCTAGCTCATTCTGATTTTGACTGCCTTCGCCTAAGCATCACTCGAATTTATAATTCTGATCTACCTATCCTCGAAATTATGCCTCGTACAAGAATTCCAACACGCCAAGCTTCATCTTCACGTAGCTCTACCTCAGATGCTCACTTGGACCGCCTGACGACCGAAGTTTTACGCCTTCGCCTCGACCAAATAAAATTGGCCTCAACTGGCACAAGGAGTACGCTACTCGCTCGTCTAAAAGGAGCCTTGCGGGAAAAATCCGGTCCCTCCACCACTCCTAACCAAGACCCTCCACCTCCTACCGTGGAAAATGAAGAAACCCACGATGACCCCGCCGAAAATGAAGAAACCCACGATGATCCCGCCCAAACTGACGGTTTTACATCCGAACCCTTCACTCCCGATCAGCTGAACACGCTAAAGTGCCTCATCACCTCGTCGATTCAAGACGCTCTTCCCTCGTTATCCAACTCCAGGACACACCTCGTTCCCCGGACACCAGAAAATCACATCTCTCCACCTGCCAACCCGCTTTCCAACCACCTGCCATCCAAAGTCATCAATTCCATAAAAAATGGTGAGTACATGGATCTTAATTGTCTACTCCCAGAAAATGTCGATGGCCACGATGACCACCTTCGTATATCTTTTGAGTCAGCTGGTGGGCCTAGTCTTACTATCCCAGTTTCCATGTCTCAACAAAAACGCCATAAAATAGACTCAATCGAACGTTGGCTTACGGCGTTTAACATATTCGCGAGCGTGGTTGTACACTATTTCCCGTACAAGGCATCTGATCTAATTGCCTACCAACAAACTATCCGTGAATCTCAACGCAAGTTCGCTGGTATGGCATGGTACGCCTACGACATTGCGTTTCGTAAACAAGCGGCAAACGACCCCTCTATTTCTTGGGCTCAACGTGACACCCAACTTTATTTAGAAAAGTTTACCGGTCTCGCAAAGACCGCTTGTCATATGTGCGGTAGTGCTGAACACTTCGCTAACTCCTGCCCCATTGCTCCTCGTAGATCCTTCCATTCCTTCCAACCAAACCAAACCAACAACGCCTGCCGCAACTACAACCGTAAAGTTCCGTGCGCCACCACCCCGTGTCCATTCAAACACCGCTGTAGCCAACCCGACTGCGGCGGAGATCACCGAGCTGTCGACCACGACGAAAGAACTAAAGAATCGGACAATTCCAAGCGGTCACGTCGCTGAATATCTCCTTGATCAAACCCCGGTAACCCCTATAAACATTGACTATCTCGAAAAGGAACTTTTAAATCATCCAAATTTTTTCTTTCGCGACAATTTATTGCAAGGCTTTCGTGACGGTTTTCTCGTTGGTTTTGAGGGTCCTCGCATTTCTCGTTTTTCTAAAAATCTTAAGTCTGCTTCCGAAAACCCCGATATTGTTAGTAAAAATATTCTAAAAGAAGTATCTCTCGGGCGCACAGCAGGGCCTTTTCTCTCACCCCCTTTCGTTAATTTTCAAGTTTACCCAATTGGCGTTGTTCCCAAAAAACATTCCACAGATTGGCGCACAATTTTCGATTTATCGCATCCAAAATCGGCAGGAAATAGCGTTAACGCCTACATCCCTAAAGAGGATTATTCTCTTCAATATGTCAGAATTGACGACGCTATCAATTTGCTAATCAAACTTGGCAAGGGCTCGTTTATGGCTAAGACTGATATCTGTTCGGCCTTTCGTAACGTCCCTGTTCATCCAAATGACTGGGAACTACTAGGCATGCATTGGCAAGGCCTATATTTTTTCGATAAAGTTTTACCTTTCGGTCTTCGAAGCGCGCCACATATTTTCAATCAACTTTCGGACGCCATAGAATGGATCGCAAAAACCAACTATGGTGTTAGTCACATTTTACACATTCTCGACGATTTTTTCGTAGTTGAACCACCGCCTAAGTCAAACTGCACGACGTCCCTTTGTAAGTTACTCACCCTCTTAACCAACCTGAATGTTCCGATAGCCAACAAAAAAAACCTATCCAGCATCAACAGAACTTGAATTTCTCGGTATACTTCTCGACTCTACTAATATGATTGCCAGCCTTCCCTCGGACAAGTTTCAACGAGCAAAGCAAGACCTTACTGTTTGGCTTTCAAAGAAATCATGTACTCTACGCGAACTTCAATCGTTGATAGGGACCCTTCAATTTGCATGTCGCGTGGTCATTCCTGGCAGAGCCTTCCTTCAACGTATGATCAATCTTACCAGGGGGGTTTCTGAACCCCACCACCATATAAAACTTAACACGTCCTTTCGCAAGGACGTAGCTATGTGGCTTCTTTTTTTGGAGCACTGGAATGGGTCCAACATTTTTCTTGAGTCCTTAATTACCAGCTCGCCCGACCTTGAGTTCTACACCGACGCATCCGGCTCCTTAGGCTATGGTGCTTTCTTCCATAAACTCTGGTTCCAGGGAAAATGGTCAGCGCAATATCATTCCCATAAAGAACAAGCTAGTATCGCATGGAAAGAACTTTTCCCCGTCTATCTTGCCTGTACCGTTTGGGGGCATTTGTGGTCAGGAAAACGCATTCTACTTTGGTGCGACAACGAATCCGTCACCCATATCCTTAATTCGAAATCATCAAAAGTTTCAAAAATCATGGACCTCGTCCGAAAAATCACTGTCCAAACCCTCATACACAACTTCACCCTAAATTCTAAACATATCCCTGGTCTCAACAACTCAATCGCCGACGCTCTCTCTCGTTTTCAGATGTCTCGCTTTCGCCAGCTGGTCCCTACTGCCTCGATGCAACCTACCGCCATTCCAGAATCCTTGATCAAAGCCTAACCACTAAAGTGAACTCTTTGCTTGGTCAATCTATTGCGTCTTCGACCCGAACAACTTATTCTTCTGGTGTTAGAAAATACCTAAATTTCTGCTTTGCCCACCGCCTAGCGACACCCGATAACCCACTTCCGCCTCCAACCGAAGAAACTCTGGTCTACTTCGTGGCTACTCTCCAAGGACTCGTACAATACCCGACTATAAAACTCTACCTCGCTGCTGTCAATAATTTCTACGCTGAACATAACCACCATGTTTCTACAACCAACATGCTTCAACTACGCCGTATTTTAAAAGGCATAAAACGAACATCCGGTACCAAGCAGCGCGTACGTCGTCCAATGACTATTTCCATTCTGTCTCAAATTTCCGCTCTTCTACGACCATCATTCTCCGATGATCTCGACTCAGTTATGCTTTGGGCAGCCTTTACCTTGGCCTTCTTCGGTTTTCTTCGCGTGAGTGAATTCACCCACCACAACCTACAAGCTGAAAAACTATTTCTCGCTGTCAAGGACGCCAATTTTGTACCAAACATTGCTAACCCTACTTCTGTCTTGTTGACAATAAAACAATCGAAAACTGATCCGTTTCGCCAAGGGTCTACCCTGACCATTTCTAAAAGTCACTCAACAGTTTGTGCCGTCGTCGCATTACGCGAATACCTACTTCAGCGGAATCCAACCAACCTCGACGAACCTTTATTTATTCGCAAGAACGGCGAACCGCTTACTCGAACAGTCGTAAACTCGAACTTACGAGAACTACTTAGTCATTTAGGTTACGTAGATAAAGAGTATGCTCCGCATAGTTTTAGAATTGGAGCTGCGACAACTGCCGCCGCCGCTAATTTACCACCTTGGTTAATTAAAACGCTAGGTCGATGGCGTTCCGATTGTTATGAAATTTACATCAAGACGCCTCGCTCTATTATTGAGTCTGTTCCCCAAAAACTGGCTTCAGTATTAAGCCCATAGCGAACTTATATATTAACAGCAATTACAATTATTTAGGCTTCACGTGGGGGATCTCCTCTTCGATTCGATCAGTGGCGGAAAGTGGTGTCCCCTCGGCCACACTTCGCCCACGGTGAAGCACACACTCTGGCAAAGGAGAGCAAGGTCCATAACGGTGAGGGCCCTTACCTTCACCCTGATCTTCGCTTCTCTCAGTAACTTCACCACGGGGAAGCCCGGCTGGGACATGAGAGCAAGGTCCATAACAGTGAGAGCCCTTACTCTCACTCTGACTTTTGCTTCTCCAGCTTTTCTGGGGGCCCTACCTCCAGAAAACCGCACTTTTCCGTCACCCAAAATTTATCCACAAAGATTTGCGTGACTTATTAAACTCCAATTTATATTAACTAGATAAATTGGGATTAATGAGAAGCAACATCTAAAATACTATCATGCCACAGCTGCGCATCCTAATTATATTTCCTGCGCTCGCATCGCTCAACAGTTCACTAAAAGCGCACGCCCTAGTTATCTAACAAGATCTATCAACCGGGCATTCCAAACCAAGCGCAAAAAGGCATGCCAAAAACAGGCTAGCTCATTCTGATTTTGACTGCCTTCGCCTAAGCATCACTCGAATTTATCCCACCCACCGCGCCCTTTAAAAATCTAAATCAATATGTAAAAAGTAAATAAAAAATTAGAGTAAAAGCTAGCTTGGAACAATCTAGAGTTTAAATAACTGAATATTGTAACATAGCTTAATGTTTCACTAAATATTGATCATCATGTAATAAGCAAAGTATATATAAAAAAATAAATTTATAATCAAATAAAGTAATCGGGACGGAAAGTGGTGTCCCCTCGGCCACACTTCGCCCACGGTGAAGCACACACTCTGGCAAAGGAGAGCAAGGTCCATAACGGTGAGGGCCCTTACCTTCACCCTGATCTTCGCTTCTCTCAGTAACTTCACCACGGGGAAGCCCGGCTGGGACATGAGAGCAAGGTCCATAACAGTGAGAGCCCTTACTCTCACTCTGACTTTTGCTTCTCCAGCTTTTCTGGGGGCCCTACCTCCAGAAAACCGCACTTTTCCGTCACCCAAAATTTATCCACAAAGATTTGCGTGACTTATTAAGCTCTCACCTGATTTCGTTCATTTTCAACGTTTGCCTTTTTATGTCTTTGACTGTACCACATTCCTATCTCTCGACCAGCTAGTCCAGGGGGGTGAGATGCCCTCCCTCTACCTCTTCCTCTACCTCTACTTCGCCCTCGACCACGACCATCATGTCGTCTGCTGTTGCGATGGTTATGTTCACCTTAGTTGGGTAAAAATGTATTAAAGATGTAAACTAATCAGTGACTCTCTCCTGTGCAGAGGTTTCCATGATTTTTCCCGTGTTTTTACTTGAGGAACCGCTGACAAGTGGTGTTGTGGTTCCTCACGTAAAAACTCAAAAAAACATGAAAAAACTCAGGGAAACCTCTGCGGAGAATTATTGACCATAAACTTTTCTATTGATGACTTGCACGTTACGTCACGGCAGCATATTGGTGGAACTTAAACAAAAGAATATCATTAACTTATTTTGTTTGTCCACTCGCACCAACATGGCCACCAAACCATTGGTTTCAGAGTCTGAAGGGATTGGTTGCAAGTCAAGAATACAGACATCCCAAATGGTAAATAACATGTTAAAGGTTTTGCTGTACAAAGCTACAAGCAGCAGGCATATAATAAAAATAACACCTTATTTAATACGTTTTCATCGTTCTGTATGGAAAAATACTTTAGGAATTGGGTAATTGTTTAGAATAATTCGGGATATCTCTATGAAACTTCAGCCATAAATCATGGCACACCACATCGACAAAAACTTAGTTAGGATTCTGAACAAAGTAGAAATACCTACCTTTTTTGTACATAATTTATCTCTGAGAAAATATCAAACACTTTCATGTCATTGTCAAGTTTTCAAATATTCCAGTTGTTTTTCGAATTTGTAGGGATATTTAGGGTTCGGAATATGGTTTTACGGTCAAAATTAGGGTTACTTAGGGATAATTTGGGTCAAAATTTATAGTGAAGACCAAATGCGCTAAACTGTGATAACAGAACAATGGCAATTACCGCTGACACTTGCCTTTTCTTTCTTGAATATTATTTCCTGGGAATATACTTCATGTTAAAACCCATATAGATAAAACCTTGTACCCAGGTCTTACCCCCGCTCACATAGCTGGGGAGAATATATTTTGTTGTTCTTTCCTCTTCCAATAATTATTGTTGTTTCATCAATGCTGAACAACAATATTGTTGAAACAAAGCAAAAAGATGAACTGCCAAGATTTTAGGAATAAAATATCCACACACGTTTGGAGCGGAACCCTTCATCAAGTAAAACGAGATGAAATAAAAAATAGGGCTTATATATATTTCTACCAATTAAAAAGTGTCACAAATTAGAAAATAGCCAATCAAATGCACGCCCACGGGAGATAAACAAACTAATAATTAATGATGTAAAATGTTAAATCATTTGCTAGTTTTACAGTCGATCAGCAAACAGACTATACAGGGAGTACCTGTAAGTCAAGGGGCCTGAAACAATAACCATCATGGAAATCCAACACAAAGAATGAGATTCTAGGGCATTTAGTGGCCCATGAAAGACCATAACCCCACCTTCCCCTGGGGCTCTCGGAGGCCTTGATCAGTAGTAAAATGCAAAATCAGTTGTTATTACCACAAGCTAAAGTACACGTCCTTACTCACCACCAGGCTAATTTTTTTTAAGTTGACGACATATTTTCACTATGATACGTCATTTATAATTATAAACAAATTGAAATTTAAAACATTACGGTACGTATGTGACAGACACAGCAGTTGATCACTTTATCTCGCAACCAAATTAAAAAGCACTCTATCTAGAAACATGATAATCTAACATATTAGGATTTACATATCGGAGTAGGAAGTAACCTTGCACAAAAAATTGAGAATACAAATTCCACCCATTGTATAGCACTACATATAGATAAAGAACAAGAGAAAGTTATGGACCCATGAGGTTGGCTTTGTTCCATTTCTAGTAGCTCAAAGGGTTTCAAATTGTACAATCTGTACAATACAGATGTCTTGTTGTTGTTTTTGTTTTTGTGACGATGAGATGTTAATCTGAAGGTCTTTTCTCGGCATGCTTCTTTGTGTAGTCTTCGGCATTTTTCATAAATTTCTTCCTATCTTTGGTATATTCTTCTGCTAGATCTGCTCGAAGAGGATGTTCTGGTTCTGGATCATTCACTAAGGCAACAAGAGCTTGGACAACTGTCGAAACAACATAGTAAAATGTCATAAAAACAATCAACTTATCATTTAAAAATACACTTCCAAAAAACATTCCACCTCCAAAACAAGTTTTGCTTACAAGAAATTTCTTTGTCACCTTACACAAGAATGGGTATTAGTTTTCCTTTAATTATCGTACTTGCCATTTTTGTTCTGATTGTGGGTGCACCATTGATTTTTGACGTCACTGAGTGACAGAAACAGGGTGAGTAGAAATCCATTTGGTTTACTTAAACTCAATGAAAAACCTGAAGGCTATTGTTTGATTTATTTTTGGTTCTTTTTGCTTTTTCAAATTGTAAGTTAGGTCAAAATGCCTGACACAAGTTTGTACAGGGGTTAAATTACACCAATATTAGGGGTGTGGCATTCAAATGGCTCACACTGCCCCCCCCCCCCCCGGATATGTAATAAGACCTCTAGGGTCCGATGTATCTTTCTCTCACCCAACCTCGTACCCAGGATCTTATATCCGCTCCGGGGGCGGGCGCGACTGGAGATAGACCCTGGGTACGAGGTTGTCTCTCACCTTGGTCTGTCTTTGTAGCTGGTTTCCAGTTTTCTGGGCTTATAATAGGTAAGCAAACTTGACCCTTTTCATCAATATTAGGATGATAAATTTTTGTCTTGAACGTTATCTATGAAGGCAAAGTAGATTAAAATGATTCACTTGCAATACAATGTACACTTTTATTTTAATTATTAAAACAGTACTCAGGTATATTTCATAGATTATCCAACAAAATGTAACTTGCAGCTGGGTTATTTAATGTTTCAAAAACATTTTTCTAAGTTTGCATTAAAGCTTGAGTAGCAAACAATTTACTAGTGTATATTGAAATAACCAAGCTGCAAGTTACATTTAATATATTTTGATAAAAGATATACAGACATATTGAGACTGCAGATTATAGCAGTACATATAGTGCATGTACGAACTAGTACACAATGTAGCCGTCGCTCTGCCATCTGAGTAGCTCAATGGTTAGAGCATTTAACCAGAGATCAGAAGGTTGCGGGTTTGATTTCCTTTTGCTCTCAGATTCAGTTGCATTATCAGCTGAGAGTGATTTTTGTTTACTAGTGCTGACAGCACCAGTGAATTTTAAACCCCGATGTAGTGATGTGTTACCTTGGGTGGTTTGAATGGATATTCAGCAGGGAATACTATCTCGATTTTAAAGGCACCTTTATTATATGGAGCACTTTCCTGAAAATAAGAAAGGAATAATAAGGAAGGAATAATAAGGAAGGAATAGTAAGGAAGGAATAGTAAGAAAGAAATAATAAGGAAGGCATAATAATCTTTGATTATTCTTAATCTACTTTTGTTTTCTGTTTCCCTAATACAAGATATCCATTATTAATATTGCTATTTTCACAACACAATGCAAGTATTCCAATCAAAATGCAAATATAACATAATTAGCCATTGACATTATAGTGAGTTAAACAATGTAAAAATACACTGCATGTATGCAATTTAAAGTTATACTATTCAACAAAGGATTTCCCTTAGGCTATGCAATCATTCACCCAAACCACTCTCTCAAACACTCAAACAAACCAAATTGCGAATAAAACGACAGGTAAACATCACCACTTGTTCAAAATGCCGATGATATAAAATGAAGTTCCGCCCAACTGGCTCTATAAAAAACACTCAATAAACAGTTTGACAACATACTGGTATAATGAGGCCTTGCCAGTTCAAGATATTACTCTCATCCACGTGAATAACACGGAATACGGTCCCAGTTTTCCTCATATCCGCTAATTCCTGAAAAAATAAACATATTTAAAAAACTTCAAGCGCATTGCTTCCGATTTCGAAACTTTCGCAAACCATATTTTTACTTCCTGCGGTGTAACAGTACTTAACATATTCTCTCATTTATAACCAAAAGTGGCCAGACATTGTATTGTACTTGTAACAACGATTATTGATTTTCTCTGTGACCAAGCGGGGAAACGCATTAAAGCCATTTGAAATCAACGAACACTTGATTTAACCAGTCGCTATATGATGCCACGGGCAGATTATTAAACACAGCGTCTGCTGAGAAATCTGTTATCTTTGTGATCAAAATATCGCAATAAAAGCGTGGGGTAATGCCTTGAAACAAACTCAAACGCTTCTCTGAACTTTTAAGCATCTATTGTTAAGCACACAGCAAAATTAAAGCGCTAAAAACTGTAATTTTATTCACCTTTGTCAACCTCCTCGTAGCAGCCATGCTGAATTTCCACCTTCCAAGACGACTGACTGCAGGAGACTGGGAACAACATTGCTTGATTTCCCATCAGGCTCCTTGATTTTTAGAATTTCACAGCTGGGATTTTTCGTAGAATTCTTGAAGAATTTCAGGAAATTAAGTTCAATAAGTTCAAACCCTTAATTTCTAAGTGAACTTTGTTCAATTTAAACAAAAACTTCAAAACACAACACTTACTAATTTAAACTTACGTCGAGTTTTGATCAACAAAAAAGTAATAAGAAATGCGTTATTTCACAACTCTGTTGTCTGCTTAATTTCATCCTCCCTGAAGCTAGTTTATTGAAGCTATTTAAGGTTATTTGCTTGGAAATCTAGCTAAGTTTATTTGCTATGAAATATTAGGGAAAATAATAAATTATTTGTTCGAGTTCCGAAGATAATATTATTAATAGATATTAATTATTAATAGCTTTCGGTACCAGGACTTTTGGTGCCAACCAATCACGCGCATTACACGTCAAATAATATTACATTTTGTACGTGTTGGGACGTTTTTACTCGTTTTTTAAACCTTACTTGATAAGAATGCCGGTTGGAAGACATCGAGCGTCTGCAAATGCTCCTGATAAGGCAACAGTGAGCGTAAACGAGAGGATATTAAAGGAATGTCACGACTTGTATGTCGACAAAGAGAAAGGTATACTCGTACAGTCGTACTGATTTTGAGATATTTTCAATTTTTTTGTTCGTCAACTTCAAACACACTGTTTAACTGCACTTTTCCCCTCAAAATCTCATTATAAGCGTTTGTATTTTTCACTTTAAACGCTCATCGATTCAAACATTACTTCATGATTTTCAATTATTTGTCAAGGAAACCTTTGTTTGAAATTCTAAATATATATTCTGACGTCATCTGTGCATCTATAACTGAACAGACAACGGCAAAGTGGAATAGATTCCATTTTGCTGTTGTCTGTTCAGTTATAGATGCACAGATGATGTCAGAACGTGGTAAGAGCAAAAAAGTGGCCCATAAGGCGATAGTCGTCGAGTGGGTCACTATCAATGCGTTCTTACCATGTTCTGACGTCCTCTGTGCATCTATAACTGAACAGACAATAAAAATTGGAAACAAACCATTCAAAAGCCTTATTAGCTCTTTGGTAATTTCTGGTGTGAGCTGACGTGATCCGTGCATCTATCCTCTAATAGATCATGGCAAACAACCAACGAGAATACGTGTAGTAAACAGGTTATTGTTTAAACATATATATATATATATATATATATAAAATAACCTGTTTACTACACGCATTTTCATTGGTTGTTGGCCATGATCTATCAGAGGACAGATGCACGGATGGCGTCAGCTCACGCCATATCATGTCAGCTCACGTCAGCTCACGCCATATCATGTCAGCCGACTGCTTTTATCTTTTTTCATGCCTCCAGAAATCGCCAACCAGCTAATAATCCTCTTGAATGGTTTGTTTTCAATTTTATTGTATAAAACAAATCTGAACAGACAACGGCAAAATGGAATCTAGATGCACAGAGGACATCAGAACGTGGTAAGAACATCAGTGACCCACTCGACTATTGTCTTGTGGGCCACTTTTTGTTCTTACCACGTTCTGACATCATCTGTGCATCTATAACTGAACAGACAACGGCAAAATGGAATCTATTTGTTAAATATATTATATAATTTCATGAATTAAATAATTTCATGAATTAAATAATTTCTGGAGACTCATATATAGTATTTCTTTTTAGGTTTAGCCACAATAGCCAAAGGACTCGACCTTTCACTTCTTGCACCTTGTAAGAAAGTAACTGTTATGCTCATGGGAAACCATTCTGCTGGAAAAAGTTCTTTTGTAAATTGGTAAGCAAACTAGGCCCCAGATAAATCATTATTATCTGGGGCCAGTTGTTCAACGCTTGGATAACGTATCCAAGTCTTATCCAATTGGTAAATTTGCTATTATGAAAACGATAGGGAAGATATAATTAATCTGATCAATAGCAAGTTATCGACCATTATCAACATTTTAAAAATTATTGTGCAGGTACGTTGAAGAACATGTTCAGAAAACAGGGGTTGCCATAGAAACACAGGGCTTCACATTTGTTACAAGTGGCCGTAAACGTGAATCACTAACAGTAAGTTATTGAAATTTAACCCTTTGCTATATGGATTCATGGATTATTGTTTTACCAAAATATCCAAAACATAAATATAAGTCTACAGTTTTGAGTACCTGTACTACTGTGTATACTACACTCATTCTAAATCTTCTAGTACATATTATTAGGGTCAAGCCACTCTTCATCTTTATCCTCATTTTAAAGAGCTTGAAAACTTTACAGGTGAGTATATTGTAGTGTTCTATTTAACAATTATTAGAAACATATATTAGTATAGCCAGAGGTCTCCACCTTGTCAACTAGAGGATCGATGTGACATTCCACTCTGTAAATCGGTTTCACCACATGTCCTTTAAGTTGTAAGTTGAAAAGGAGAAAATAAAATAACTTTAATGCATTGAAAAATACTTAATCAAAGAGTACTTGCGTATATTAATGGACAATGTTTTGGACGATGTGTCCTTCAGGTCTGACCGTCCAAAAAGTCGTCCATGAATATAATGTAAGTACTGTTCTCATGCTGGGTTGCCATGTAACTCTGTTGCAAATGTGTAAGTCTGCTGCTGCAAGTGTAGCAGTGCCTCTATTGACATATATTTTTAACAAAATATCAATCAATGCTACTATAATACATAACATAGCACCCTGGCCTTGTCCCTAGCCGCGGGTGGGAGGGTGGGCTATCAACTACCACAGTGCCTATGGCATAGCACCTCTCCCCAGTGTGAGAAATCTGTTTATCGCTTCTTTAGGGCTCCTGTTGATAATGGGAAATAATATTGTATTATTACTGAAAGGATTTTCCCTACTTAAATAAAGCTATCTTCTTTCATAGTCAGCCAGCGAGAAACTCTATATTTTTCAACATATTGAAGCTCCTCATATTATATCCTGCTGTTTTGAGAACTTAGCAGCTTTCATAATTTTGTTTATTTACAACTTTACACTATAACTTCAAGCAGCAACTACCTATAACTTAACTATTTTAGGTGTTGTAGAGTACCTTTGCACAGAAATCTCAACATCAAAGCAAAAGAAATTCAGTCTGGTAACATTTGTTGATACACCTGGTTTGGTTGATGGTGACATGAAGTATCCATTTGATGTAGATCAAACAATTCTCTGGCTAGGTTTGTAAATCCTCTACACTGTATTTCTTCTTAAAGATTTCTAACACTTGCACTTATGACTTATACAGTATTCCATAATTTTTAGGAAATAGGGCAGACCTCATATTTGTATTCTTTGATCCAATTGGCCAGGCTTTGTGTAAAAGAACATTAAATATTGTAGGTAGGTGGTGTTAGAATGGTAAAAAATTACTTACCTAATAGATGTGTAAAGTTGAGCATCTTCTTCATGTGCCGGACACACAATGGACACAGACTACATCATAGACACATCAAGGTTATTTTCTCAATATTCAGAAGCTTTACAAGTACAAAAACACTAACCATAACTCAAATAAAAACTCTAGTCCTAACCCTGAAATAAAGGAATACTAAACCCTACTTTTAAACTAAATATTTCAATGATGTAATAATATTCTGTGTCCAGTACATGAAGTAGCAGCCTAAAGTTGATCGTCCAGGTTGTTGTAGTCTTGAGAAAGACTATTGTTGGTGACTGACGTTTCAACGGCCTCAGCGGTGGAAATCTTCAGAGACAACCAAGATGACCGCCGCGGAGATTGTGAAAACGTCAGTCCCCAACAATAGTCTTTCTCAAGACTACAACAACTTCACACATCTAATGATACTCCTACAGTAGATTCAAACCATTTACTGTACTTTATTACCTAATTACTCATCTAAATTCTTACATGGATTGTCAAAGTTTCTTTGTAATTTTTCTTGTACTCTTCTGACAGAAAAATTAAATGAGCAACAACCTGATAAAATCAGGTTTTACCTCAGCAAAGCCGATACTGCAGGACATGAAAATGACAGACAGGTAAATGCCCAAATAACAAACAGATTTATAAAATTATAGATTTTTTAAACGCATCTTGATCTCCTTACTCGCACCCGGTGGTTGAATTACAAAAGGTGCAGATTGAATGTGGCGAGTCAAAGGTATATTAAAGGCACATCGGGTAGCCACCAGGAGCACAGCTAAGATCTATTAAAGTGATCTAACATCACAGTGTTGATTTTACAGAGGGGGGGAAACCGGAGAACCTGGGTAAAAACCCTCGAAACACGGGAGAGACCAAGTACAACAACTCTACTCACACGAGTTTCAAGCTTGAAAATCAACACAAGGTTATTCCCAGATGGGCACCCATCCAAAAGTACTAACTACCTAATCCGACCGGGCTTAACTTTGGACCTCAGCGGTGAGCTGTGGCAACGCTCTAACAGCACACACCACCTTTGTTCTCTTAGGTAGTTACGTTTGTAATACATAGTTTTGAGACTTAGTCAAGAACAGGTTGTCGTTCAAAATAATGTCTAGTCGTGTTCACAGACCATGCAATATTCTTTTGCTTCTTTCAGCGAGTCTTAATGCAAATAACACAAGAGCTATGCAAGCGGCCAGGATTGAACAAGGCGGGATTTGATATGCAGACAATATTTATTCCTAGTTTAACAGACAAGGTAATTACGTCTCTGCATACAATTAGGAATACCTGGTCAGGAGTGTATTTAATGGTGTTTGGACGTACAGTATTTAGATTTGCAGACCATATGTCTGTTGCTAAGGAAGCTTAGAATTAACAAGTTTGCCATAGAATTTCACAGATTTTAAGAATCCATCAAGACACCGTTTGGTAATATCACACGATGACGTCATCATGATGATGTCATCTGATGTCATCATCACGACGTCGCCAAAAAAGAAAATTCTTATAATCTTCGAATATTTCATATGCAGCATAAATTTAAATCATATTTAATACATTTATTACTTTTCCCCCTTCTTGGTGTTACTAGCCAGCAAGATGTGCTAATCAAATTGAAGAAGTTTGTAAAGAAGTCGAGAAAACTATAAACCATACCATTCAGAATACCTTGAATACTATTGAGAAAGATTGTCAGAATATCTCCATGATTATTGATAAGAAATTAAAAGAAAACAGGTATATTTTAAAAATATAATATGGGCTGTCCTCAGTTTCACATTAACCAGCCACTTTCATGGCAAAGCTATACTTTTATTCACCAAAACAAGGGGGTGCGCCTTTATGCAAGCAGTTGCCCTTAGCAATGGGCACTTACATGAGCGATGGGCACTTATTCAAGCAATGGGCATGGGGCCAATGGGCAAATGGGCATTTACGAGAACGATGGGCACTTACTCAAGCATTGGGCATGGGGTCAGTGGGCACTTATGCAAGCAATGGGCGTTTACAAGAGCAATACCTTGACTACTTTTTCTAACTCATAGGGAAAACCACTCATCTAATATGTGGGCACGTCTAAAGAGTTTTTTCTTGCTATGTCTTGGACTTTTAATGCCATTTGTATTGGTGGTAAACTTCTTAACAAAAAGAGGAAAAATCACACAGGAGTTTATTGGCCAAAACTTGATGGAAACACTTCAGATATATACTGTAAGTTATATACTGTTATGTAAGTTACGTTGTAGGCAGTGCAGAAATACAAATCAAATGTTCAAAAATGGTGGTATATACTAATTACTATACTTTCTTCAATAGTTCATTCACTCTCTGACAAAGGGCATTTACTCAAAAGAGTATTCAATTCGTACATTGGAAGTTAAGGGACCGATCATTATTTATAGGGTTTACTGGGTTGGGAATATTTTAAAACTAAATTCAAATATTTTCAGGGAATAAATGTTTTGAAGCCCGTCCAAACAATCATAATCGATGAATTTCAAACTTGGTTGATCCTTGTGAGATCATGGGCACATCCGATATGAAAATGCATGTTGTTATTTTGAAAGTTGCATGGCTGTCTTTTCAACTGTTAAAATCATGTTTCACACATGAACAGAAATAGTGTAAGAAGAAAATTTTTGGTTTTGTGTTTTTTTCAGTCTCGCTAAAAACACAAGCACTTTGTATTTTTATGTGTGCTTGCATGTGCTCATCTTATTGTGTGTAGCCCATAGAAAGGAGGTCAAAATATTTCATGACCCATGGTCAACCAGACTCAGTATATCCATAAATAATGACCAATTCTCCTTATTAATGGTCTCCAAGCATTTCAAGCAAGTTGGGAGAAGTTGTTTTAAATACATGTCACTTTTGGTGATACATGTACTTGGAAAACATCCACAAATCCTTCCTTGGCTTCCAGGAATAGGGGCGGATTAAGGGGGGAACTTTGGCAAAGTGGGCCCAGCGTTTATGTGGGGCCCCACAGATTTTTTCATCACTAATTCCCCTCATCACTAATTTTTTTTTCTCGAACACTCTCTTTCAGGCAGCTGTTGAGAAACTATGGGCATCAGTTCCTTCATCATATTCAAACCATGTTCTTATTGCTATCATAATATTTTCATTCATTCTTTTAGTTTTGGCTAAGATCAGTGGAAGGTATGTAGCATCTGACTCATACCCAGTTATCTCTCTATATCTACAGGAAAACTACTATGGCCTAACTCTGCATGGGGGCAAAGCCAGCGATGGTGTATGATGGGAAAGTGCAACTTCTTTCCCCCCTGTAGTTTCCCCCCTGCCGTAGCTGGCTTTGCCCCAGGCCACAGTCTTTTGCCCCCATATGTCGCTGGCTTTGCCACCCATGCAGAATTAATTCAGAGCAGTTTTCCTGTAGATATAGAGAGACGACTAGGTATGAGTCAGATGTAGCATAAGTAATTTGAAATCTCTGCTGTGAAATTCTTGCTTAAAAACATGAACACTTACAGTATATCTAGAGAAGCACTCCTAAAGATGGGCAGGTTTTGTTGAATGGAAAACCCAACTGATAGAGATTCCGAGGGCCTAATATTTAAGGTCGTTTTCCAAGAAGACTCGAAAATCTTACCATTTGCTGGTGTTGCTGCAAAGGCAGCACCTTCTCGATTATTTTTAAGACCCTGAGTGAAGGTCCGAATGAGGATTTGAACCCTGGACTCCCAGCTCATAGATATATGTGGTAACCACTAGACCACAACAGCTGGTATAAGAAGATGTTGATGCTTAATTGTCAGCAAGAAGACATCCTAATATTTTTTTTAATTCATTTCCACTAATGTTATACCTCCACTGAGGTGAAATATGGTTGTATTAGGACTAATAGGGTTAATACTATTAATTAGGATTAATGCAACCTGGTATTAATAGAAATGAATTTTAAGAAAGTAAATGAGCTGATAATATAACTTGTAAAAACAAGTTACCCCAGCAAGATATTGTCCTGTAATTTGTCACCTTGTGGCACGCGCGTGCCCACCATCATTGTTTTTAATAACCCTGAAAAATTTTATTGTTTAAGATTAAAACCAACATTAAGTCGAAAGCAACAACGGATGTTGTTAGAAAAGAAGAGTTTCGTGGAAACCGTTGTTCATCCTAAGAGGGTAAGTTGAGCTCATTCAACACATTGTAGAATAAATATAAATGTGGTTATATATTATATGCTTGTGCCTCAAGAAGGCAGAATGTGGAGTATGTAGCCTGATGTCACGCAGCTGTATGGGAGACCGGAAAGCGCAAGCCCACGCTAGCAAGCAAACTCTAGGCCGACAAGATAAACACTCGGTACGAAGCACATTCAAGTGAAATTCTCACCCACCATCCCACCCCTTTCCATCAGTTAACACAAGTGTTATCACAAACTGATGTTTGAAGGGTACAGGTAAGCCCGACTGGTGATCGGATCAAGACCAACAGGCTTATTCAACCTGATCCTACTCCAAGCAACTAGGACCGCAGAGGGAAAACATTGCTCAGTTTTGCCTGTATATCACAATACTTATATTCTTTTGCAATAAAATACACAACTGCTGTATACTGTACGTACATATTTTTTGTTTTGCAGTTGAATCTTTATAAAGAATACCTTCAACAAAGTGTAGCAGAACATGATTTGTAATAATTTAATCAGAAAATTATTGTAATAGAAAATACAATTTTGCTTGATAACAAGCAGTTATATAAATTAGCAAAATTTAACAAGCATTGTAAAATATGCTGTATAAATTATCGACACCACTGAAATGTATTTTACTTGTCTCTATTTCAAATTAATCATATTTTAAATTAATTTTGTTTTAATTTGCATACAAAATACATCAGATAGCTGCAACCTGTGTGGTTTTTCCATGTTTCTTCAGAAATTCTTGGGTGTAAAATTATTCCCACAAATTAGGGAGTGTTCATAATTTACTTAGTGGGGGGCTATGGTGATTTTAACATTTTTCCCAACATTTTTTGGAAGCCACCCTCCTAATTATATTCCCAGGGAATTTATTCTTCCCCCCTAATGAGATACAATCCACGCAAAGGTAAATTTTTGTGACCCCCTACTCTAAAATTGATCTGACTTCCTCTAAAATGAGTGATAAGTGTCAGTCATTTTGCATCTGAGTATTTTACATGTCAGTATTTCCATAACTAAACTATAACTAAACTTTATTTTCACAAACAGAAACCCTTCCCAACAAATTAAAAAGTACCATTAATGATAATTGCATGGTTTCCAATACAATAATCTTCCCATACTTCATACAAAAGTGTCTGTACTGAATTTTATCCCTGTTTTAATATTAAAGGTAATTTTATGTGCATATATCTTGCAATGTCTTTTCTTGTTTAATTATTTTTCATTTTATTGCACTAGCTGCTTCGTTTTTATTGAGTAAATTGTAAAAAATATAAACTACTATTAATTATGAAAGGCATTTTTGTTGCCAGAATGTCTGAAACGTTTTGATTTTTTGGGTAATTTTCGAAAGCTGCCCTAATTAAAACGTATTGTTAAAAAATTATGACCCCCCTCAAAATTGCTATAGTCCCCCTCTAGCTAAATTATGAACGCTCCGTTACCCTAACCCCCCGGCTAATCGGGTTTTTCACTACCCCACCCCTCCCCTAATTTCTGTCAGTCCCGCTGTTTAATCTTTTTAGAGTGTCTTCGCAGAGGTCCGCACATTTCTATTCAATTTATCCTCGACATGTTTGTACTTCTGTTAATATTTTAAAACAAATTATGTACAAATAATTCGCATGTTTTCTATGTACTTGTATAATAATATTTGTTGAATGACAGCTCTTTAGTCTAAAAAAATATGTTGGAGACACGAACTCAACAGAATATCAATAAAAAACACTATAAAGTACTGCTAAACATCTGTGTTTGTCAAAAGTTTTCACTCGTATCGCAAATTACACTGGCAAGAGACGAAGAATCCGACGTTTTTTTACGCTTTTCACTTTCTTGCCGTACTAAGCTTTATTTCTATCGGTTAAACGCCCCAAAACGACCACGCGTTGACTTCATATTTCTGCATTTATTACAAAAAGATAACACAAATTGTGGCCGGATCAAAACTTTTCAGCTCAAAAATTATCCAACCAGAAGCTCTGAAAAGTAACCAATCATTGACAATTAGAAATCTGCGTTAGCCAATCAGCATCCAGATTTCGGACGCGCCATCACATGATGATTTTGAGGTTTTTTTGGTTTGGGGCATTTCAGTTTGGGGCGTCGAGGAGGAAGGTGTGTCTCTTTGAACAGCCTTTATTAACACCTCGACCCGTAGGCCAGAAAAATGGTCTTGAAGTTTTCAACGAAGTGTTTTGAGGTATGTATTCATGTGTTCTTTTCTTTTTTCGCTTGAACTTTGAACCGGTTTCCGCCTGTCCGTCATGAGTCGAAGTAGTCGGTCGTTTCTAGTAGTTTTTCTAGTCGTTTTCTAGTAGTTTTTCTAGTCGTTTTCTAGTCGAACCTCGCTTCCTTAACAAACCAACGGTAAAGGAATATGTCTTTGTGTTTTAGTAGCCTTACTTGAGACTTTTAACAAAATTTCGTCGGCCTGAAAAAGTTACTCTCTTCTTCCGAAGTTTTTCTGTCGGCGGGCCGGAGGCCACGTGTTAAAGTAGAAATTGCAAACCCGGTTAGTTTTTCGCATTTTTTCTTCGGTTAAACAACAGGGATATCTCTTTCGACGTTTCAGGCACTGTTTCATACATTTTTGGTAAAAATTTGGTGAATATTTTGCGAAAGCCTTTGAATTTTCAGGCAAGTGTCGGGCCGCTTCTGTGGCGCGCAGTCTGTTTACTCGTATGCTCCTTTTAAACTTTAAAGTCTTAAAACATGCGTTTGGTCTCCTTTTTTCAAGCCTTTTTCTGAATAAAAACGACTTTTTTGAGGAACGACACTTGTTAAGTTATCCGAAAAACATTTTATGTGAATATTAGAGGCTTTTCCGGTCGATTTGCGTTCGCAAAATCAAGGTACACTGTACATATTTGTACAAAACGTTATCTTTTACCTCAACAAAACAATTGGAAACTTGTAAGAAAGCAAATGAAGTTCAATAGTATTAATAATGTTCAGATAATTTTCGGAAAAGGAATGTATTATACTCAAATCAAGTAATTTCCATGCATATTAAATACTTTCAGCGGAATATTTTAAATAGTTTCAACGTTTTTTTATAGGGATTAATTGCATTCAGATATTGGAAAGCAGGGTTCTCCCACACAAGATCATTTTGTTCTAGAAACACACTTTTGTATTTTAATATTTTTTATATTATTTTATATATATTTTTATATTATATAAATTTTTTTATATTTTATATCACTAAATATTTTAATTGAGTGTTGTGTTTATGGATGTAGTGAATTGCTTTTTGTGCAGAGGGTGGCTAACAAGCATTGTGATATACTAATGGAAGGAAGTTCGATGTTGGATTGAAAAGGGAATCCAGTGACTAAGAGAAAGAGACAGGTTAGTCAACATACAGGGAATCATGATCTACTGGACAAAGGAAAGGAAAACATCAATCTGTCAACTTCACCATCACTATGAAAAGTGCCATTTTGTTTGGCTAAAGTGCTACATATTTAAATTAAAATAATAATTTAGAAGCGCATAAAACAGTGTAAGCACGGAAATAATCAGTTTAAATCTAATTAAAATAATGAAATGGAAATAATCAGTTTAAATCCAGTTAAAATAATAAAAAGAAACCTAGGATAAGTTAGGCAATGCTGGCACTGAAGTTTGGATAAAATGACATTTTCCACAGCAATGGTGAAGTTGGCAGATTGATGTTTTCCTTTCCTTTGTACAGTAGACCATAATTCCCTGGATGTTGACCAACCTGTCTCTTTCTCTTAGCACTGAGTTCCCTTTTCAATTCAATACCCTGTTTTCTTCCATCAGTATATCACAATGCTTGTTAGTCATCCTCTGCACAAAAAGCAATCCATTGTGTCTATAAACTTAATATGATCTCCAGACTGTTGCTTAATTAGCACTAAATCAGTTGGAGGGTCAGTGTGCGTAACATTAATATCTCACTTGCATAAGAAATAACTGATTCTAAAACCAGTCTGTTGCTATCAGTATGGGCAATAAATCAGCTGGAGGCTAGAGTGAAAAATTGAAAAGCTATTAACAATATTAGGTTTCATTAATTTAACTCCAGACTGTTGCTTTTGAGCATTAAATCAGCTGGTGGAATTATGTGAAATGGGAGAACCCTGCATATTACATGGACTATGGAGTAATATATTATGGAGTACAATATATGGGATATGGATTACTATACAACACTGCGATATGGATTACTACACTGGGATATTATGGATTACTACACAACACTGGATTGGATTTATTAACAATATTAGGTTTCATTAATTTAACTCCAGACTGTTGCTTTTGAGCATTAAATCAGCTGGTGGAATTATGTGAAATGGCAGAACCCTGCATATTACATGGAGTAATATATTATGGAGTACAATGGGATATTATGGATTACTATACAACACTGAGATAGTATGGATTACTACACAACACTGGTTGGATATGGATTACTACACTGGGATATTATGGATTACTACACAATACTGGATTGGATTTATATTGGATTCAAATGGATACATGTTGGTGTTAATGGATTACTCTACTGGAATCAAACTGGAGTGAAGTTACGGTTAGAATCCTGGTGGCATTAAGTTAGATGATTGTGTTTAGAGAATTAGATGCTAAGGTAGATCAGTTAGGAAGGACAAGAAAATATATATCAATCTTTGATATATCTTTTCTTGAGATAGTTAACTGGGTATAATTGTACCCATTGTCTATGGAAACCAATGGATATGGTGGATGTGGTGGAAATCATCTTTGTAGTTGTCTTTCTGGTGGAAGGCAACAGGTGAGAACTGGTTTAAAGTTAAATTATTTATAGATAAAAATAAGATGAGTTTAGGTCGGATATATTAATATTAATGATTTGTTTTCTGTGCCACTGACTTGGATAAGCAGTACAGCACTTGCAAAAAAGAGCTATTCTAGAGAAGTTTATCTGCATAGGGTTCTTAATTACTTTACAGTCAGCTGCTACATGCAAAGACACTGATTGCAAACTGCATGATTGTAATAATATTAAGGATTTGTTTTCTGTGCCACTGACTTGGATAAGCAGTGCAGCACTTGCAAAAAAGAGCTATTCTAGAGAAGTTTATCTGCATAGGGTTCTTAATTACTTTACAGTCAGCTGCTACATGCAAAGACACTGATTGCAAACTGCATGATTTTAATAATATTAAGGATTTGTTTTCTGTGCCACTGACTTGGATAAGCAGTGCAGCACTTGCAAAAAAGAGCTATTCTAGAGAAGTTTATCTGCATAGGGTTCTTAATTACTTTACAGTCAGCTGCTACATGCAAAGACACTGATTGCAAACTGCATGATTGTAATAATATTAAGGATTTGTTTTCTGTGCCACTGACTTGGATAAGCAGTACAGCACTTGCAAAAAAGAGCTATTCTAGAGAAACTTATCAAAGGATTCGTAATTACATTACAGTCAGCTGCTACTGAGACACTGATTGCAAATTGCATGATTTAATTTAGGAAGCAGTTGGCAAACTGAGGAAAGCTTGCATGCAGAATAACAAGAATATTTAAAATTAGATAATAGCTTAATAGGTACAGGTATTGGCCACACCCAAGAGCAGCTTCAAATGGACTCACTTGGACTTCAGGTGTGTTAAAACATTTTAGAGAGTAGACAGCTTAGACAGCGCTTATGGTGTAATATTTAGGATAACAGGAACAATACTGGCCAAGTTACTGAAGGTAGTGGTTCATTTCCTTGTGATGTGCTTGGGAAGTGTTCCTTTAAATTAATAATTATAGTTGGTTGCCACCAGGATGGTAGGTTGTTTAATAAGTTATGCTATCATGTAAAAGAGCTGTTGTATCTAATGATAGCCTAATTTATTATCTGACCTTTGGTATTGTTAATTGTGTTATTTTTGGGGGTGTCCTGTCCACACCCTGGATCCAGATAGGTAGACAGTTTTGTATTACCTATACAAAGTTAAGATATCACACCTTGGTTCTTGATACTTGTTTTACATTGTTATTACAAAGTAAAATATGTTGATAGTCCAGGTTTTTAGGAACTATGTGAAATGGGAGAACGCTGCATATTACATGGAGTACAATGGGATATGGATTACTATACAACACTGGGATATTATGGATTACTTATACAACACTGGGATATGGATTACTACACTGGGATATATTATGGATTACTACACAACACTGCTGGATATGGATTACTACACAACACTGGGATATTATGGTTTACTATACAACACTGGATTGGATTTATTAACAATATTAGGTTTCATTAACTTAACTCCAGACTGTTGCTTTTGAGCATTAAATCAGCTGGTGGAATTATGTGAAATGGGAGAACCCTGCATATTACATGGAGTATATTATTATGGAGTTCAATGGGATATTATGGATTACTATACAACACTGAGATATGGATTACTACACTGGGATATTATCAATTACTACACAACACTGGATATGGATTACTACACATCACTGGGATATTATGGTTTACTATACAACACTGGATTGGATTGATTAACAATATTAGGTTTCATTAATTCAACTCCAGACTGTTGCTTTTGAGCATTAAATCAGCTGGTGGAATTATGTGAAATGGGCGACCCTGCATATTACATGGAGTATATATTATGGAGTACAATGGGATATTATGGATTACTATACAACACTGGGATATTATGGATTACTATACAACACTGGGATATTATGGATTACTATACAACACTGGGATATTATGGATTGCTATACAACACTGGGATATTATGGATTACTTACACAACACTGGATTTTTATTGGATTCAAATGGATACATGTTGGTGCTAATGGATTACTTCACTGGAATCAAACTATGGTCACAATATGGTTTGTATATATATATATTTATTTCAGCGGAGCATGGCAGGACCAACTCCTTATAAGGAAGTAAAACTCGTTTTAGGTGATCTGTTTGAATAGGACAATATTTGGGCAGACTATGCTAAGCGGGCGGCCGATTTGTGATCTGACAAACTACATAAACAGGTTTTTACAAAGGGTATGCATGTTCTCGTAATATAATAGACACATGTGATATGTTATGTATTTTGACTCAGTAATTCCATATCTGAAATTGAGTAAATTAATATTGGCCGAGATAATGTTCAAAATCTATGTGCGATTATTATCTGCAACAATAACGAAGTGACTATATGAGCGGCAGCTGGTTATTTAATCCGCAAAAAACTTTAAATATATTTTGATTTCGGTTGAGCTTGCTGTCCTAGTGTAGTGGTTAGTTTCCAAGGCTGCAATGCCAAATCTGGTGAGTTCAATTCCCACAATGGACATCCTATTTGCAAGTTTTCTTTAAAATTTTTTTTATTCATTTTTTGTCTTGATTTTTAATGGTTAGGGTTTGGTTATGATATAAAAGTTCAATTTTAATAGCGCATTGGAAAAAGAAAATATTTAAGAACTAGGAATATATATTATACTCAAATCAAGTAATTTTGCCATGCATATAATACTTTCAGCAGAATACTGACTGAGTTTCAACACTTTTTTATAGGGATAAATTGCATTGAGCTATTGCAAAGCAGGGTTCTCCCACACAAACCATTTTTGTTCTAGAAACACACTGATATTTATATATTTTTATATTTAATTTTTTATATTTTGTTTTTTTATATTTTTATGTGGTTATATTCTATGAAAATTATTAAGTCACTAAATATTTTAAATGAGTGTTGTGTTTATGGATGTGGTGAATTGCTTTTTGTGCAGAGGGTGGCTAACAAGTATTGTGATATACTAATGGAAGGAAGTTCGATGTTGGATTGAAAAGGGAATCCAGTGACTAAGAGAAAGAGACAGGTTAGTCAACATACAGGGAATCATGATCTACTGTACAAAGGAAAGGAAAACATCAATCTGTCAACTTCACCATCACTATGAAAAGTGCCATTTTGTTTGGCTAAGGTGCTACATATTTAAATTAAAATAATAATTTAGAAGCGCATAAAACAGTGTAAGCACGGAAATAATCAGTTTAAATCCAGTTAAAATAATAAATGGAAATAATCAGTTAAATAATGAAAAGAAATCTAGGATAAGTTAGGCAATGTCAACACTGAAGTTTGGATAAAATGACATTTTCCACAGCAATGGTGAAGTTGGCAGATTGATGTTTTCCTTTCCTTTGTACAGTAGACCATAATTCCCTGCATGTTGACCAACCTGTCTCTTTCTCTTGGCACTGAGTTCCCTTTTCAATTCAATACCCTGTTTTCTTCCATCAGTATATCACAATGCTTGTTAGTCATCCTCTGCACAAAAAGCAATCCATTGTGTCTATAAACTTAATATGATCTCCAGACTGTTGCTTAATTAGCACTAAACCAGTTGGAGGATCAGTGTGTACATTAATATCTCACTTGCATAAGAAATAATTGATTCTAAAACCAGTCTGTTGCTATCAGTATGGGCAATAAATCAGCTGGAGGCTAGAGTGAAAAATTGAAAAGCTATTAACAATATTAGGTTTCATTAATTTAACTCCAGACTGTTGCTTTTGAGCATTAAATCAGCTGGTGGAATTATATGTCAAATGGTGGAATTATATGTCAAATGGTGGAATTATGTGAAATGGGAGAACCCTGCATATTACATGGAGTATATATTATGGAGTACAATGGGATATTATGGATTACTATACAACACTGGGATATTATGGATTACTACACTGGGATATTATGGATTACTACACAACACTGGATATGGATTACTATACAACACTGGGATATTATGGATTACTATACAACACTGGGATATTATGGATTACTAGACAACACTGGATTGGATTTATTAACAATATTAGATTTCATTAATTTAACTCCAGACTGTTGCTTTTGAGCATTAAATCAGCTGGTGGAATTATATGTCAAATGGTGGAATTATATGTCAAATGGTGGAATTATGTGAAATGGGAGAACTCTGCATATTACATGGAGTATATATTATGGAGTACAATGGGATATTATGGATTACTATACAACACGGATATTATGGATTACTACACTGAGATATGGATTACTACACAACACTGGTGGATATGGATTACTACACAACACTGGTGGGATATGGATTACTACATTGCGATATTATGGATTACTACACAATACTGGATTGGATTTATATTGGATTCAAATGGATACATGTTGGTGTTAATGGATTACTCTACTGGAATCAAACTGGAGTGAAGTTACGGTTAGAATCCTGGTGGCATTAAGTTAGTTTGTGTTTGGACAATTAGATGCTAAGATAGATCAGTTAGGAAGGACAAGAAAATATATATCAATCTTTGATATATCTTTTCTTGAGATAGTTAACTGGGTATAATTGTACCCATTGTCTATGGAAACCAATGGATATGGTGGACGTGGTGGAAATCATCTTTGTAGTTGTCTTTCTGGTGGAAGGCAACAGGTGAGAACTGGTTTGAAGTTAAATTGTTTATAGATAAAAATAAGATGAGTTTAGGTCGGTTATATTAATATTAAGGATTTGTTTTCTGTGCCACTGACTTGGATAAGCAGTACAGCACTTGCAAAAAAAGAGCTATTCTAGAGAAGTTTATCTGCATAGGATTCTTAATTACTTTACAGTCAGCTGCTACATACAAAGACACTGATTGCAAACTGCATGATTTATTAATATTAAGGATTTGTTTTCTGTGCCACTGACTTGGATAAGCAGTACAGCACTTGCAAAAAAAGAGCTATTCTAGAGAGGCTTATCATAGGATTCGTAATTACATTACAGTCAGCTGCTACTGAGACACTGATTGCAAATTGCATGATTTAATTTAGGAAGCAGTTGGCAAACTGAGGAAAGCTTGCATGCAGAATAACAAGAATATTTAAAATTAGATAATAGCTTAATAGGTACAGGTATTGGCCACACCCAAGAGCAGCTTCAAAGGGACTCACTTGGACTTCAGGTGTGTTAAAACATTTTAGAGAGTAGACAGCTTAGACAGCGCTTATGGTGTAATATTTAGGATAACAGGAACAATACTGGCCAAGTTACTGAAGGTAGTGGTTCATTTCCTTGTGATGTGCTTGGAAAGTGTTCCTTTAAAATAATAATCATAGTTGGTTGCCACCAGGATGGTAGGTTGTTTAATAAGTTATGCTATCATGTAAAAGAGCTGTTGTATCTAATGATAGCCTAATTTATTATCTGACCTTTGGTATTGTTAATTGTGTTATTTTTGGGGGGGTGTCCTGTCCACACCCTGGATCCAGATAGGTATACAGTTTTGTATTACCTATACAAAGTTAAGATATCACACCTTGGTTCTTGATACTTGTTTTACATTGCTATTACAAAGTAAAATATGTTGATAGTCCAGGTTTTTAGGAACTATGTGAAATGGGAGAACGCTGCATATTACATGGAGTACAATGGGATATGGATTACTATACAACACTGGGATATTATGGATTACTATACAACACTGGGATATGGATTACTACACTGGGATATATTATGGATTACTACACAACACTGGATATGGATTACTACACAACACTGGGATATTATGGTTTACTATACAACACTGGATTGGATTTATTAACAATATTAGGTTTCATTAACTTAACTCCAGACTGTTGCTTTTGAGCATTAAATCAGCTGGTGGAATTATGTGAAATGGGAGAACCCTGCATATTACATGGAGCATATTACATGGAGTATATTATTATGGAGTTCAATGGGATATTATGGATTACTATACAACACTGAGATATGGATTACTACACTAGGATATTATCAATTACTACACAACACTGGATATGGATTACTACACTGGGATATATTATGGATTACTACACAACACTGGATATGGATTACTACACAACACTGGGATATTATGGTTTACTATACAACACTGGATTGGATTGATTAACAATATTAGGTTTCATTAATTCAACTCCAGACTGTTGCTTTTGAGCATTAAATCAGCTGGTGGAATTATGTGAAATGGGCGACCCTGCATATTACATGGAGTATATATTATGGAGTACAATGGGATATTATGGATTACTATACAACACTGGGATATTATGGATTACTATACAACACTGGGATATTATGGATTACTATACAACACTGGGATATTATGGATTGCTATACAACACTGGGATATTATGGATTACTTACACAACACTGGATTTTTATTGGATTCAAATGGATACATGTTGGTGCTAATGGATTACTTCACTGGAATCAAACTATGGTCACAATATGGTTTGTATATATATATTTATTTCAGCGGAGCATGGCAGGACCAACTCCTTATAAGGAAGTAAAACTCGTTTTAGGTGATCTGTTTGAATAGGACAATATTTGGGCAGACTATGCTAAGCGGGCGGCTGATTTGTGACCTGACAAACTACATAAACAGGTTTTTACAAAGGGTATGCATGTTCTCGTAATATAATAGACACATATATGTATTTTGACTCGTAATTCCAAATATGATTTCAGGATTGAAATTGAGTAAATTAATATTGGCAGAGATAACATTCAAAATCTATATGCGATTATTATCTGCAGACAATAACGAAGTGACTATATGAGCAGCAGCTGGTTATTTAATCCACAAAAAACTTTAAATATATTTTGATTTCGGTTGAGCTTGCTGTCCTAGTCTAGTGGTTAGTTTCCAAGGCTGCAATGACAAATCTGGTGAGTTCAATTCCCACAATGGACATCCTATTTGCAAGTTTTCTTTTAAATTTTTTTTATTCATTTTTTGTCTTGATTTTTAATGGTTAGGGTTTGGTTATGATATAAAAGTTCAATTTTAATAGCGCATTGGAAAAAGAAAATATTTAAGAACTAGGAATATATATTATACTCAAATCAAGTAATTTTGCCATGCATATAATACTTTCAGCAGAATACTGACTGAGTTTCAACACTTTTTTATAGGGATAAATTGCATTGAGCTATTGCAAAGCAGGGTTCTCCCACACAAACCATTTTTGTTCTAGAAACACACTGATATTTATATATTTTTATATTTAATTTTTTATATTTTGTTTTTTTATGTGGTTATATTCTATGAAAATTATTAAGTCACTAAATATTTTAAATGAGTGTTGTGTTTATGGATGTGGTGAATTGCTTTTTGTGCAGAGGGTGGCTAACAAGTATTGTGATATACTAATGGAAGGAAGTTCGATGTTGGATTGAAAAGGGAATCCAGTGACTAAGAGAAAGAGACAGGTTAGTCAACATACAGGGAATCATGATCTACTGTACAAAGGAAAGGAAAACATCAATCTGTCAACTTCACCATCACTATGAAAAGTGCCATTTTGTTTGGCTAAGGTGCTACATATTTAAATTAAAATAATAATTTAGAAGCGCATAAAACAGTGTAAGCACGGAAATAATCAGTTTAAATCTAATTAAAATAATGAAATGGAAATAATCAGTTTAAATCCAGTTAAAATAATAAAAAGAAACCTAGGATAAGTTAGGCAATGTCAACACTGAAGTTTGGATAAAATGACATTTTCCACAGCAATGGTGAAGATGGCAGATTTTCCTTTCCTTTGTACAGTAGACCATAATTCCCTGTATGTTGACCAACCTGTCTCTTTCTCTTAGCACTGAGTTCCCTTTTCAATTCAATACCCTGTTTTCTTCCATCAGTATATCACAATGCTTGTTAGTCATCCTCTGCACAAAAAGCAATCCATTGTGTCTATAAACTTAATATGATCTCCAGACTGTTGCTTAATTAGCACTAAATCAGTTGGAGGATCAGTGTGTGTAACATTAATATCTCACTTGAATAAGAAATAACTGATTCTAAAACCAGTCTGTTGCTATCAGTATGGGCAATAAATCAGCTGGAGGCTAGAGTGAAACATTGAAAAGCTATTAACAACATTAGGTTTCATTAATTTAACTCCAGACTGTTGCTTTTGAGCATTAAATCAGATGGTGGAATTATGTGAAATGGGAGAACCCTGCATATTACATACATGGAGTATATATTATGGAGTACAATGGGATATTATGGATTACTACACTGGGATATTATGGATTACTACACAACACTGGATATGGATTACTATACAACACTGGGATATTATGGATCTAGACAACACTGGATTGGATTTATTAACAATATCAGGTTTCATTAATTTAACTCCAGACTGTTGCTTTTGAGCATTAAATCAGCTGGTGGAATTATGTGAAATGGGAGACCCTGCATATTACATGAGTATATATTATGGAGTACAATGGGATATTATGGATTACTATACAACACTGGGATATTATGGATTACTACACTGAGATATGGATTACTACACTGGGATATGGATTACTACACAACACTGGTGGGATATGGATTACTACACAACACTGGTGGGATATGGATTACTACACTGCGATATTATGGATTACTATACAACACTGGGATATGGATTACTACACAATACTGGATTGGATTTATATTGGATTCAAATGGATACATGTTGGTGTTAATGGATTACTCTACTGGAATCAAACTGGAGTGAAGTTACGGTTAGAATCCTGGTGGCCTTAAGTTAGTTTGTGTTTAGACAATTAGATGCTAAGATAGATCAGTTAGGAAGGACAAGAAAATATATATCAATCTTTGATATATCTTTTCTTGAGATAGTTAACTGGGTATAATTGTACCCATTCTCTCTGGAAACCAATGGATATGGTGGACGTGGTGGAAATCATCTTTGTTGTTGTCTTTCTGGTGGAAGGCAACAGGTGAGAACTGGTTTAAAGTTAAATTATTTATAGATACAAATAAGATGAGTTTAGGTTGGTTATATTAATATTAAGGATTTGTTTTCTGTGCCACTGACTTGGATAAGCAGTACAGCACTTGCAAAAAAGAGCTATTCTAGAGAAGTTTATCTGCATAGGATTCTTAATTACTTTACAGTCAGCTGCTACATGCAAAGACACTGATTGCAAACTGCATGATTGTAATAATATTAAGGATTTGTTTTCTGTGCCACTGACTTGGATAAGCAGTACAGCACTTGCAAAAAAGAGCTATTCTAGAGAAGTTTATCTGCATAGGATTCTTAATTACATTACAGTCAGCTGCTACATGCAAAGACACTGATTGCAAACTGCATGATTGTAATAATATTAAGGATTTGTTTTCTGTGCCACTGACTTGGATAAGCAGTACAGCACTTGCAAAAAAAGAGCTATTCTAGAGAGGCTTATCATAGGATTCGTAATTACATTACAGTCAGCTGCTACTGAGACACTGATTGCAAATTGCATGATTTAATTTAGGAAGCAGTTGGCAAACTGAGGAAAGCTTGCATGCAGAATAACAAGAATATTTAAAATTAGATAATAGCTTAATAGGTACAGGTATTGGCCACACCCAAGAGCAGCTTCAAAGGGACTCACTTGGACTTCAGGTGTGTTAAAACATTTTAGAGAGTAGACAGCTTAGACAGCGCTTATGGTGTAATATTTAGGATAACAGGAACAATACTGGCCAAGTTACTGAAGGTAGTGGTTCATTTCCTTGTGATGTGCTTGGAAAGTGTTCCTTTAAAATAATAATCATAGTTGGTTGCCACCAGGATGGTAGGTTGTTTAATAAGTTATGCTATCATGTAAAAGAGCTGTTGTATCTAATGATAGCCTAATTTATTATCTGACCTTTGGTATTGTTAATTGTGTTATTTTTGGGGGGGTGTCCTGTCCACACCCTGGATCCAGATAGGTATACAGTTTTGTATTACCTATACAAAGTTAAGATATCACACCTTGGTTCTTGATACTTGTTTTACATTGCTATTACAAAGTAAAATATGTTGATAGTCCAGGTTTTTAGGAACTATGTGAAATGGGAGAACGCTGCATATTACATGGAGTACAATGGGATATGGATTACTATACAACACTGGGATATTATGGATTACTATACAACACTGGGATATGGATTACTACACTGGGATATATTATGGATTACTACACAACACTGGATATGGATTACTACACAACACTGGGATATTATGGTTTACTATACAACACTGGATTGGATTTATTAACAATATTAGGTTTCATTAACTTAACTCCAGACTGTTGCTTTTGAGCATTAAATCAGCTGGTGGAATTATGTGAAATGGGAGAACCCTGCATATTACATGGAGCATATTACATGGAGTATATTATTATGGAGTTCAATGGGATATTATGGATTACTATACAACACTGAGATATGGATTACTACACTAGGATATTATCAATTACTACACAACACTGGATATGGATTACTACACTGGGATATATTATGGATTACTACACAACACTGGATATGGATTACTACACAACACTGGGATATTATGGTTTACTATACAACACTGGATTGGATTGATTAACAATATTAGGTTTCATTAATTCAACTCCAGACTGTTGCTTTTGAGCATTAAATCAGCTGGTGGAATTATGTGAAATGGGCGACCCTGCATATTACATGGAGTATATATTATGGAGTACAATGGGATATTATGGATTACTATACAACACTGGGATATTATGGATTGCTATACAACACTGGGATATTATGGATTACTTACACAACACTGGATTTTTATTGGATTCAAATGGATACATGTTGGTGCTAATGGATTACTTCACTGGAATCAAACTATGGTCACAATATGGTTTGTATATATATATTTATTTCAGCGGAGCATGGCAGGACCAACTCCTTATAAGGAAGTAAAACTCGTTTTAGGTGATCTGTTTGAATAGGACAATATTTGGGCAGACTATGCTAAGCGGGCGGCTGATTTGTGACCTGACAAACTACATAAACAGGTTTTTACAAAGGGTATGCATGTTCTCGTAATATAATAGACACATATATGTATTTTGACTCGTAATTCCAAATATGATTTCAGGATTGAAATTGAGTAAATTAATATTGGCAGAGATAACATTCAAAATCTATATGCGATTATTATCTGCAGACAATAACGAAGTGACTATATGAGCAGCAGCTGGTTATTTAATCCACAAAAAACTTTAAATATATTTTGATTTCGGTTGAGCTTGCTGTCCTAGTCTAGTGGTTAGTTTCCAAGGCTGCAATGACAAATCTGGTGAGTTCAATTCCCACAATGGACATCCTATTTGCAAGTTTTCTTTTAAATTTTTTTTATTCATTTTTTGTCTTGATTTTTAATGGTTAGGGTTTGGTTATGATATAAAAGTTCAATTTTAATAGCGCATTGGAAAAAGAAAATATTTAAGAACTAGGAATATATATTATACTCAAATCAAGTAATTTTGCCATGCATATAATACTTTCAGCAGAATACTGACTGAGTTTCAACACTTTTTTATAGGGATAAATTGCATTGAGCTATTGCAAAGCAGGGTTCTCCCACACAAACCATTTTTGTTCTAGAAACACACTGATATTTATATATTTTTATATTTAATTTGTTATATTTTGTTTTTTTATGTGGTTATATTCTATGAAAATTATTAAGTCACTAAATATTTTAAATGAGTGTTGTGTTTATGGATGTGGTGAATTGCTTTTTGTGCAGAGGGTGGCTAACAAGTATTGTGATATACTAATGGAAGGAAGTTCGATGTTGGATTGAAAAGGGAATCCAGTGACTAAGAGAAAGAGACAGGTTAGTCAACATACAGGGAATCATGATCTACTGTACAAAGGAAAGGAAAACATCAATCTGTCAACTTCACCATCACTATGAAAAGTGCCATTTTGTTTGGCTAAGGTGCTACATATTTAAATTAAAATAATAATTTAGAAGCGCATAAAACAGTGTAAGCACGGAAATAATCAGTTTAAATCTAATTAAAATAATGAAATGGAAATAATCAGTTTAAATCCAGTTAAAATAATAAAAAGAAACCTAGGATAAGTTAGGCAATGCTGGCACTGAAGTTTGGATAAAATGACATTTTCCACAGCAATGGTGAAGTTGGCAGATTGATGTTTTCCTTTCCTTTGTACAGTAGACCATAATTCCCTGGATGT
This sequence comes from Chrysogorgia sp. JL179-B06, assembly GCA_035772405.1. NCBI lineage: Eukaryota > Metazoa > Cnidaria > Anthozoa > Scleralcyonacea > Chrysogorgiidae > Chrysogorgia > Chrysogorgia sp. JL179-B06. Next base: position 933,331 of record JAYKKM010000040.1, read on the forward strand.
TGACCAACCTGTCTCTTTCTCTTAGCACTGAGTTCCCTTTTCAATTCAATACCCTGTTTTCTTCCATCAGTATATCACAATGCTTGTTAGTCATCCTCTGCACAAAAAGCAATCCATTGTGTCTATAAACTTAATATGATCTCCAGACTGTTGCTTAATTAGCACTAAATCAGTTGGAGGATCAGTGTGTGTAACATTAATATCTCACTTGAATAAGAAATAACTGATTCTAAAACCAGTCTGTTGCTATCAGTATGGGCAATAAATCAGCTGGAGGCTAGAGTGAAAAATTGAAAAGCTATTAACAATATCAGGTTTCATTAATTTAACTCCAGACTGTTGCTTTTGAGCATTAAATCAGCTGGTGGAATTATGTGAAATGGGAGAACCCTGCATATTACATGGAGCATATTATCATGGAGTACAATGGGATATTATGGATTACTATACAACACTGGGATATGGATTACTACACAACACTGGATATGGATTACTATACAACACTGGGATATTATGGATCTAGACAACACTGGATTGGATTTATTAACAATATCAGGTTTCATTAATTTAACTCCAGACTGTTGCTTTTGAGCATTAAATCAGCTGGTGGAATTATGTGAAATGGGAGACCCTGCATATTACATGAGTATATATTATGGAGTACAATGGGATATTATGGATTACTATACAACACTGGGATATTATGGATTACTACACTGAGATATGGATTACTACACTGGGATATGGATTACTACACAACACTGGTGGGATATGGATTACTACACTGCGATATTATGGATTACTATACAACACTGGGATATGGATTACTACACAATACTGGATTGGATTTATATTGGATTCAAATGGATACATGTTGGTGTTAATGGATTACTCTACTGGAATCAAACTGGAGTGAAGTTACGGTTAGAATCCTGGTGGCCTTAAGTTAGTTTGTGTTTAGACAATTAGATGCTAAGATAGATCAGTTAGGAAGGACAAGAAAATATATATCAATCTTTGATATATCTTTTCTTGAGATAGTTAACTGGGTATAATTGTACCCATTCTCTCTGGAAACCAATGGATATGGTGGACGTGGTGGAAATCATCTTTGTTGTTGTCTTTCTGGTGGAAGGCAACAGGTGAGAACTGGTTTAAAGTTAAATTATTTATAGATACAAATAAGATGAGTTTAGGTTGGTTATATTAATATTAAGGATTTGTTTTCTGTGCCACTGACTTGGATAAGCAGTACAGCACTTGCAAAAAAGAGCTATTCTAGAGAAGTTTATCTGCATAGGATTCTTAATTACTTTACAGTCAGCTGCTACATGCAAAGACACTGATTGCAAACTGCATGATTGTAATAATATTAAGGATTTGTTTTCTGTGCCACTGACTTGGATAAGCAGTACAGCACTTGCAAAAAAGAGCTATTCTAGAGAAGTTTATCTGCATAGGATTCTTAATTACATTACAGTCAGCTGCTACATGCAAAGACACTGATTGCAAACTGCATGATTGTAATAATATTAAGGATTTGTTTTCTGTGCCACTGACTTGGATAAGCAGTACAGCACTTGCAAAAAAGAGCTATTCTAGAGAAGTTTATCTGCATAGGATTCTTAATTACTTTACAGTCAGCTGCTACATGCAAAGACACTGATTGCAAACTGCATGATTTATTAATCATTATTAAGGATTTGTTTTCTGTGCCACTGACTTGGATAAGCAGTACAGCACTTGCAAAAAAAGAGCTATTCTAGAGAAGCTTATCTGCATAGGATTCTTAATTACATCACAGTCAGCTGCTACTGAGACACTGATTGCAAATTGCATGATTTAATTTAGGAAGCAGTCGGCAAACTCAGGAAAGCTTGCATGCAGAATAACAAGAATATTTAAAATTAGATAATAGCTTAATAGGTACAGGTATTGGCCACACCCAAGAGCAGCTTCAAAGGGACTCACTTGGACTTCAGGTGTGTTAAAACATTTTAGAGAGTAGACAGCTTAGACAGTGCTTATGGTGTAATATTTAGGATAACAGGAACAATACTGGCCAAGTTACTGAAGGTAGTGGTTCATTTCCTTGTGATGTGCTTGGAAAGTGTTCCTTTAAAATAATAATCATAGTTGGTTGCCACCAGGATGGTAGGTTGTTTAATAAGTTATGCTATCATGTAAAAGAGCTGTTGTATCTAATGATAGCCTAATTTATTATCTGACCTTTGGTATTGTTAATTGTGTTATTTTTGGGGGGGTGTCCTGTCCACACCCTGGGTCCAGATAGGTATACAGTTTTGTATTACCTATACAAAGTTAAGATATCACACCTGGTTCTTGATACTTGTTTTACATTGTTATTACAAAGTAAAATATGTAGATAGTCGAGGTTTTTAGGAACTACATGCAATTAGGACATTATTTTCAGGAATGTTATAAGAACTAATTTGATTTCCGGAACATTAAAGTACTAATAATTTTTTTTTCGGCTTTTCAAATATTCCGGCTTTAAAATATTCTAGCTCCTAAGGATTGCATCCTTTGCTATCTGCTAAGTTGGATATCTCTTTAGCAATATAACTTGTTATTGTTGTAATAGTTAATACTTTTGGAAATAAAGAAAAAATGTGTTTGTGTGTCTTCGGCTCATCAAATATTCCGGCCTTGGGCTTTTAGGGATTCTGATCTGCTCTAAGGGTTGTGTTCTTCACAAATTGCTATATAGTTATATAGTTTAATGCAATTATAAGTTGTAATTAATATTGTAGTTAATAAAGAGAAATGTGTCTTGTGTGTGTGTTTTATAACAATACTGTTCGGCTATCTGCAAACCATTCCAAGTTCTGCTATTCTTTGCTTTAAGTGGAAGTTAGCTTGTAATGCTCAGCGTGCATACTTATATAACGCAAAATGTTTTTATAAACTTGTTAATTTAATCAACAATTGATAATTGAAATGCTTGTATGAATTGTTTGTAAATAATTATAATGAAGTAATTATTTGTTTGTAAATATATTTAACCTGAAAAATTGTAAAATAAATTCAAACTTGTAATCATACCAATTCTAAACTGCAGTTTCTCAAAATAATGTAAAATTAATTGAGAAACCAGTTTAATATAACATAAATTGAATGTGATTGTGTGGCAAGTTACTAAATAATTTTTGTTTGTTTTTTACAGGTATTAAAACTGGCACCAGTTTCCCAATGTGTATTAGCCCTCGTGTCACGTTCATACTGAATAATTATTATGTTACTTGATAATATTGTTTGTATTATTAATGTGGCAAGTTACTAACTCTATGTTTTCTTCTTTTTTTTTAGAGGTGTGTCCAGGTTTGGAAGCCTTCGGGTTTCTGGGTTCAATTCCCAGCTCACACTACTAATTAGGTATAAAGCTCTTAAAGGGATACTCCAGCCAAATTTAAAGAAATTGTCTTAATTCAACATTTGCAACCATGCTCAATTCTTCAAAATTTATTTGTCATTCAAATAACTTAATTTAATACTAGTAATTCAAAATTATTTTTTTCTTTTTTTATATTAGTAATACAGTAGTTGCTAAAAAGAATCCTTTCACAATATGAAAAATATGTAATATAAGGACATCGTCAGTGATAAAGTAAATGGTTTGAACCTAGGAGTATCATTAGATGTGTGAAGTTTATTGTCCAGGTTGTTGTAGTCTTGAGAAAGACTTGTTGGTGACTGACGTTTTGATAGCCTCAGCGGCAGGCATCTTCACTGATGATGTTTCGATGGCCTCAGCGGTGGTAATTTTCACTGACATTTTGACAGCCTCAGCAGCGGTCATCTTCACTTGACTCTGAAGATGACGGCTGTTGAAACGACAGTAACCAACAATAGTCTTTCTCAAGACTACAACAACCTGGACGATCAACTTCACACATCTAATTGTCAGTGATATTTTTGGTATTAAGTACAGTACATTTTTTTGGTTCTAAAATCACATTGTTCATTACCTGCTGTAGATGGCCAACTCCAAAAACTATTTACAAATATATTACTATTCTTTAGATGTATTAAAATACAGTTCCACTATACCTTAGCCATTATATGCATACTCAGCTTTGTTATGCATTATAAGTTTGTTATCGACAAAGTAAAAACTATCGGATTTTGTCTCGTAAGGATGGTCCACCATGTCTTGAACTATAAACAAAATAACAAACATTTGTTTCTGGTCCAAATCTTACCAAATCCTGCTTTCTGATTGTCTAACGTGTGGTCTGTATGAGCCCATACAGACCGCTCAACATAATTTCAGTTTTAAATGTGTTTTATAAGCCGTAAAATATTCTAAAAACATTTGAAAATGAACTCAAAGTACATTGTCAGAACATTGAAAGACAATTGAGGTTTTTTTATCTGAAAATTTCAAAAGCCCAGACTTTCCTTTTTTGTCCACTATAAATACTGATTACTACCAGAAAAACAAGCCAGGTTATTAAGGAAAAAATAATAAAATATTTACCATTTTGGTGAGTCCCGGTGGCTGGCCTTGGGCCGTTTTTGAGACCTCCGGAAATATTTCTTCACACAGACCACAGCCGGTAAATATAAAGGAGGTTTGTTCTCGATCTTTATACTAGCTTGGGCTTCGTCAAATACAAATTGTCACTGAGGGCGTTTATTAGTTGGTAACACAGTATGTACGTGAGTTGCATCATTAGTTACCAGGTCGGTTGGTGTTTTATGTATCGGTCACCAAATGAGGTACATACTGTAGTCTTCCTTATTGTCCTGTTTATCCCCACCTTCCTACATAATATTGTTACATGACAATATTATGTTAGGAAGTTTATAATTTTTAATCACATTTTGAACAGAGAAAGAATGGCTTGTGGTCAGCAATTATTCAGTTGAAATTATTGTGTGTTGGTATAACTTACCTTCATCGTTAGTTAAAGTTGGAAACTCATAGATGTGTTCACACGTATTCTTGCTGTTAGGGATGCAGAAACCAAATGAAAAATCAAAAGTTTTCAGTAATTTCTCTCTGTAGAAATGTCTTTCAACCATACGGAAATTATTCACTGGTGTGTCACCAACAACAAATTCAACACTGGAAAACAAAATATGTTAAAGTAAAAACCTTTAATAGATTAAAAGTTTGAACAGTGTACACTTTATATATGTAGTAGGTTTTGCAATAGACATATGGGAATAATTTATCACATAATGCACGGCATACATGGGGAATTTGAACATTAAAAATTTCAGGGTGGTGTGAATTTGACATTCTAACCCAGTGGGGGATACATTATTGTATGAAACGGGGAGGCGTTCATTAGAGGGAGGTGTTTATTTGAGGATAGGTGTTTATTTGAGGAAATACGGTAGTCAATTTATCCCTGGCGTTCTGTGACCCCCTCACACAAGCAATCGTCTTCTGGATGATCTTTTTTAGTATCCGCAAGAGGTGGGACGAAATGAGAGATTGTACTGCTATCATACGATGGGACATGCCTGTATGATGAAATACATCATAGAACTGCTAACTCCAAAACAACTTAGATCCTAATCCTAACCCACCTAATGGGTTTTCTAACCCCCCACCTAATCCAGAAGACGATTGCTTTGGAGGGGTTCGACAGAACGCCCGGGATAAATTGACTATGCAAGGCAAGGGCTTGAATTACATGATAATCATGCAGTTGCAGCTGGAAATTAGCTCAATCTATTAAATCTTTAAATTAATTATTTCAATCATAATATTTTGGACTCTTTTTCTCTAGCTCAAAATCTGTTAATACATATGCAACTTTGTACACATAATAATATTAGAGCTTCTTTGAGAGGCAAATACTTTTTTCATACCCCTTCCTTCTCACTATAAACTAGTCTGATTCAAACACTGTGTTTTTTATCTTTCAAAAATCTACAACTGCAATTGTAATCGTCTTCATTGTGCCCTTGCAATAAATTGTGAGCTGATCGTAATTTTGATTGAGAAGTGAAATGTATTTGAATGCCAAATAGCGCCATGACAACCGAAAGCAAAGAGAATACAACTCAGCCATTTGAAACCAAATTAGCTTTCTTTTTGCCAACAGTAATGTTGTTTCTCCTCGAAAACCTTGCTCCATTTTCTCTGCAGGTCTTTCTCCTTTCAACCACATAAATTCCTGCTAATCACCTACCCGATTTGGTTTAAAATGCGGTTTATTAAGGGTCTTCGAGCGCTCACGGGGAGAGTATTAAAATCACAGGGATACTATTGTGCATGTAACTAGAAATATATCTGAGCTTAAAACCACACTAAAGAAAGGCGTTTTATTTATACTAACGTCGCACCAACTGTGTGAAGTTTAAGAAACTCTGGCGTGAACTTATATCGGACAAAGCGACCAGCGTTTGGTTCATCATTGATTTCAATACTTGTGGTTTCCTCTTCAAAATCGTCTGGTTTGGCGATCTCAAACAAAGTCGTCCCCTCATCCATGTCCCTTATTTTAAACCTTGTGAATTCGATGCCGTAGATATTAGCTTTAGGATCACATAGATAATCTGGAAAGAATAACGATACACATTTTGTTTCGTTCTTTTATGCGTGTTCAAAAATACAGGTCTCCATACTCCATAGTACATTATCTCGAGCTTGAAGCCATAACTATCAAAAGCGAAGGATATTTCCCTCTGCGAACTTACCTAAGGTACATTTTGTTAGTCGAAGAACATCTTCAGGGCAAACGGAGTCTTTCTCGCTAAGTTCATCTTCGGTAATCGGTTTCTTGGCCTTGGATTGTCGTGCTAAATAACCTCCGCCTTTCTTTTTGTTCGAACTGATGGACGACCTGTTACTCATCGCCAAAGAAGATCAGACGAAAACAAGACAATTCAGAATGAGAAAGACCTACTGTATCTGAATACACTAAAATTGCAAAGCACTAAAGCAGCTTAAGTGTTTCATGGAAGTGTTAAACGTCTTGTGGCTAACTTGTGGCTATTAAGACCTGACAAGCTATTAGTGACAACAACAAGTGACCTGTGGCAATATTTATGGTCAGCTGAGGTCAAATATTTATTAATTTCTGCTTTTTATTCCGGTTTTCTTCCATCCTGTGCATCCACAATTGCATCTTCCAATTCATTCCTTTACATTTGCTATCCACTCACTCCTTAGGCCAACAGAATTGAGGTTTCAGTTTGCTGTCTGAGGATTTTCAAAATGTGATCTGGCTTTTGTTCATTATTCATTATTTGAATCATATTCATTGTCTGGTATGAAAATATGAAATCAATCTGTGGACCTATCATCCTTGTCAGTGGCACTCATTCATAGCGACACATCAATTCTTCGGCAATACACACACTGCTATCGTTGTTTTGGGAATTTGCGAATGATGTCGAACAAATGGCGACCAACCATTACTGACGCGGTCGACCATATCGAAGGCTTCACTATTAAAAAGTATGTACACAGCTACACGCTGTGCAAATGATGTAAATAGTATATTTGAAAGTCCCGATGTGGAATAGTCTGATAGCAGACTGCCTCTCGCCCGCACCCAGTAGTTTTAAGCCCATGTGGGTGGTGGATGGTAAACTGAAACCTCAATTCCATTGGCCTTATCATCTAATGTTTGGGTTAATGTTTGGGTTATTTACAGGATTTATAATCGTTGGTGCTTTTGGGTAGCCACCACACTGAAGAGTCCAAAGACGAGCAACAAGGTGGATTCTCAGAACGAAGATCGGAGAATTGTCATACAACGATAGACTGATGACGCTGGACCTACTTCAATTGTGCTACGATAGAGAACTCAAAGACCTAGTTTTCTTCTTGACTTAAATGTCCACGAATTTGTTACGTTTGTTTCTCAAGGCCGAACCAAAACTATGCCAACCTTAAAACTCCACTTTGTAAAACAAGAACTTTCCAATCCTCATATTTTAACTGCGTAGTCAAATTATGGAACTTTGTCTGCAAATTAGCCAATCCAAGTAGCTTCACCAGTTCTATGTCATTTAAGAACTTTGTAAGACAGATACTATCCAGTGTAGTTGTTTCTACTTTTGATATAGATTGGCCGTGCACCTGGACACTGGTACGCGACTGTCCCTGTCATAGAGCCTCTATGACATAGAACAAATTTTACATGTATATATTTTAATCTAAGAGGGTGGCACCTCGCATGGGACTTTTAGTCCCGTTCGCATTTTCCCTTTTGGATCTCTTGTTGTTGTCTTTTTCATGGCAAGAATTGTTATCCAATAAATTAAATTAAAATAAAATAAAATATACCTATACGAACAAGTTTTGTGATTGGTTGGTTAAAACAATATAATCAACCACAAAAAAGCCAATGTCCTAACCCTAACCACTTTTGTTCCATATAATTTAGTCAATCACAATTGTACTTTCTGATAAAACTGCTTAATATTCTCATCAACAGTAAAGCTCAGACCATAGTTAACTTAACCAACTTTAGCAGCAAAAAATGATGAAACCAATAATAGACCTTTTTCCAAAATGGCTGCTAATTTAATATACTTTTACATGCATTTAAATTAGACCTTGTAGCTTCATTTCAGAAGAAAAATTCTTTTGAACTTTGTACACAACAACGTCAGGCTATAAGGGCTAATTTATATGCACATAAAAGAATATTAAATTGCAGCCAATTTGGAAAGAGATCTGTAACCAAGTCCATGAATGTTGGAAGCAATTGCTTAGAAACCTTTTTTAATATCAAGTCCAAAATATCTATGTAATCTTATAACTTTAACTCTTTTTACAATATATATATATATATATATATTAATATCTGTACAAATTATATTTTACAAAATAATATACTATGTTTAGCTTTCAAACAAGCTTAATATTACTTCATATGTTAAAAACATAACTCCGGCATTTGGAATCTGACGGAAAAGTTGTGTGGTAAGCCCACCATATAGTCCTCTCGGGCCCTCTTCTGTTGCAACTTTAATTAAAGTCTGACGAAATGAATGGTACCGTCGTTTGCCATCGGCCTCTTGCTGTCGTAGTCGAGTTCGTACAACCTCATGTGGATACGTCAGAGTACAAGCAATACTTTTGGAAATTCCTGCCGCTAACATATATTCAAGAAATTGTCTTAGTCCTGGTTTATTTTGATAACCGCTACTTGTATTGCTCCAGTGGTTAATTCTTGCTTTGATACGCTCATAAATAACCAAGTGAATGACAGTCTCAGATACTCCAACATACGAAGCAGAAAGGCCTCTGTAGAATCCTCGTAATCCATTCACATGATATATTTCTCGGATACAGTCAAGAATACCAAATCTGTTGACTAACCTAGGTAATATAAAAGAACAGCAGGGTTACAAAATGATACAGTAGGTCTATCCTGGGTCTGATCTCGAGCTCAGGGTATTAAAAATAATTGAGGAGAAAGTGCTGCCTTTGCAATAATACCAGCATGAAATGGTAAGACGTTCGGGTCTTCTCAGATAACGACCTTAAATCGTAGGCCCTCAGAACCTCTATCAATTGGGCTTCTAGCCTGTTGGGGTATTCTGTTCACCTAAAAGAGTGATAAATCTAATAAACTAAACTAGACTGGAAAACAACTTACCTATTGTCTAACTGTAGTCTTGTTTTTACCACCCATATTGGAGATGTCATAGTTGAGGATGCTACTCCTGAAATAAGATATTTTAAAACAATTTTAAATCAAAGAGGCTTTGGTTAATCCAGATCTCAAGTAGAACTAATAAATCTAAAAATATAGGCTACCTGCAGAAAGACCGGCGACCATATGGACTAATGAGCTATCACGTTGTATAATACCAGTGTTGTTTAATAGATTCTTTGTGTTTGCATAAATAGTGAAGTAGATAGCTCTAAAAAATATAAACCAACATGAATATTAGTCCTATTTGGAATGTATACATATTTACTTACAGTATCCCAGGTATCAGGTTACTGATAAATGGGATTGCAAAATCAGTCACTGATAAAGACAGTTTAAGACCCAGTGTCAACGCGCATTTGGAATCCGTAGACAGTCGGTAGCATCTTTGATGGTCGGTAGCATCTTGGGACTTTTTTACATGCTCGAACCCCAACCTCGCAAGTAAAAATCAATGACACAGAGATGTAACAGACATAACAAAAAGATGCTACCAACCACTAAAGATGCTACCGACCGTCTACGGATTCCAAATTAGCAGTGTCAACATGCAAATTCGCAAAAACGTGAAACGTTTAGTTTTGCATCTTGAAGTTGTAAATACATGTATTTTTTTTGAAACTTTTTAAAGTTGATACATATAGTTGCTTTTTCTTTATAATGATTTTCTTGAATAGTAATTCTGCACTTTTATTTCTTATCTGTAGAAAAAAGTACTGTAATATATACCTTGCCGGAGCTACACCAACAAGATTAGGTCCCAAGCCTCTAAAAAGTGACTTGATGCCCTCAGTTTGGATAATATGTCTAAATGAAATAATGATGCATGATTTGAATTAACAAATTATGATGTGATTCACCAATAACAAAATGTGCTTCCCAAACAAATTTTAAAAATTTGACAAAATACATTATTGTGTGGTGGAAAAACAGTATTGAAGCTAAGAGGCTCTTCAGCCTTCTCGTGTAAACACAGGGTGAAAATTAGCTGAAGTACCCCTGGCTAACAAGAGAGCTTGACTTAAGTGAACACACGTAAGATTTCCATTTACACACCTTGTACATGCCAGAATTCCAGCTGGCTTTGTACACGTCTCCATGGCTAAAGACATTGTCATATTACTCCCTTGAAAACAAGCTATTGGCCTGAACACAGGAACTGACGACTACAATAAACACAAGAATACAATTATTAAAACAAATGACTGATCAGATACAGGGAGAATTTCCATTTTCCAGATTAAAAATGTTTCTGGGTTCATATCAATAAAAACACTGGGATGCATGAAGTGTTTTTCAACAACATTTTTATACCTGTAACCTTGTCTTTATTACTTCCAAAGGACATGTCAAAATAGCTCCAGCAGTACCAGCAACACTGCAAAAAAAATGTCAAAATATCTATAAATCTAAAACTACTGTAGTGTTGAAAGTGGTTTGTTGTGTTGGCATAAGTACACCAGGGTTTACAATAGAATTTCCATCAGGAGGTGTTTGACATTATTACAGCCGGCAGCACAATGTGGCCATAACAATATATAAAACTAGTATTCATTGAAAAATTCCTCAAAGTAGACCGTGGTGAATTGGCATAAAGCCAGCGTTTTTCTGTTGGTATACCACCAAAATATCAAATAGGATGTCTTATGTTTTGTGAGTGAAAGGCCATGGCTTGAAAAGTTAAACCTCTAATACAACAACCCAACTGAAAAGATGGTGAAAAAGATAGCGACTGGTAACATTTAACCCTAATTCCTTCCCTGCAGTAAACATTGAATCTCGTAGAAATAGCAGAAGATCAAGTTTCAAAAAGATTAAGTTTGGTAAAAAGGAAGCTTTTACGTATTTAATAATTTATGTTTACAAGATTTAAAGTCGCAAAGCATTCTGGTAAAATGTATAGCTACCATGGTAGGCCTGCCAAGATGCGTAGTTAGGGCAACTGCCCCCCGGCCTATGCAAGGAACCTGGGCCTGATTAAAGAAAATTGTCATCCCTAGATGAAATAGACTGATTGCAAATCTGGCGGCCGCAATGTCATGAAAACAAGGTTTTTCAGTGGTTACCGTTTCTAGGGCCCAAATCATGTTAATTGATGGACCAAAAATAACAGCCAATCAATCAACGTGATTTGGGTCCTAGCAACGGTATTACCAATGAAAAGTCTTGTTTTCATGACATTGCTGCCATTTTTCCAATTGCTCTAGTACACCAGAGACTTCTGAGAGACAAGAGGGCATGTATCTCACTTCATTGGGCGTGGGCAATCTTGGGTCTCGGCAGGCCATGTTTTTTCGAGTAAAGACATGGCCACAATCAATGGCTTGAAATTGAGGTTGGAAATAAAAGACTTATGATTTCATTTCCAACTTCAACTTTGCCTTAGCCATTGTTTCCTGAGCATGTATCTATTAGATATTATGCGATGGCTTAATTCACTCTGATTGCAACAGCCAATTGCTGTTTTAAACCAGACAGATACTATGTATATATAGAAATATGTTCTGCAATAACACCCGCTTGTACAAAAATATTTTTATATTAACTGCTATATTTCATCACATTATTTCATATATATTATATATTTCGCGCGCTGAAACTCGCAAGACATCGCGTGTGACGACTCCTATTAAATCACTATTTAATAATACAATTCGACTGGAAAATGGTGTCTTTCTGTCTCTTCTCTATATGTACTCTCACGATATTCCTTCGTTTTGAGAAAAAGTATCGTGAGGCACCGTCTATTTTTAATGTGAAACACTTTAACAAAAGGGTGAGTTGCCCTGAAGCTTCCCGTCGACCTTCGTCTTCGAGGAGAACGTCTGCGGTTTGAGTGGAAAATAACCTCTGCATTTACAACTTTAGCCGTGGGGAATGCAAAACAAAGTGACTTTGCCAGCATGAAAATTACTTTCCTATTTTAGTATTTTGTCCACCGCATGGTAGAACATCGTTCAAATAGCGAGCGACCGTCACAGAAATTGACACAGATTGCATAAATTCGGACTGAAATATCTCAGCACACAACTCCCTCTCGAGATATTAATGAATGCTTACCCGCCAGCTGCAAGATGAACCAAAGTGGATTGTTTTATTGGCCGGGGAGACTTCATTCCTTCTTCTTCAAGCATGAAACTTAAAAACCAAAAGAGACACGAGCGTCGACTCAGTGCATTGTCAACAAGCAGTGTTTATTTCATTCGACCAAAGTTCACCTTCCAACATGTGCGATACATGTTCTGCACGTGCAACTCCTAATTTGGTCATCTCTACACATGTTTTAAATCAATGAATCTCAGCGCTTTATTGCTTTTACACATTTTAGGAAGTGTCTCCAGATCGTTTCAGTCAAATAGAGGACAAGCGTTGCGAGAAAAACAAAGTCATTCGCCGTTGTAAAGCGCAATGGCTTTTTTCCAAGCGGTTTTCCCTGTCACGATCACGCATCCCTATTGACACGTGATAATTAACATATTTAGCAACATGACCTCAATAATGCACGTGCACTGCATAACCTTGCTGCCAAGTAACGAGAGAGAGACAGGTCTAATATCGAAGGTGAAAGGAAGTAATTGTAGTGGAATAGATTGGTGACAGTTTTACTCTAAGTTCTAACCCAGGTAATCACTAAATTGTGAGGTGTACGGTCGTAGCTCAAACGACGACGGGCCTTCGCTCTACCCCTGCCACCTCCCACAGTGATAATGACGTGTTACTACCTCAATTTATGGAACTTCAATTTATGAGCGAAAATAACGTATCTACTTTCACCACTAGTACCATGGATAGTAAATAGACAATTTACAATTTACTATCCATGCTAGTACATAGACACACCATCAGTAGACACGTCATCTTGCCGTCGTCATCAGTACTAAATCTAATCCATGGGCATGTAGCTTGCATGTGTTAACCATGCTGCGTCACAGACGTTCATCACAACGCAAATTGGGTCACTGGAGGAGATATGTTAGCCTGCGTGCAGATACTTCCTGTACAGGAAGCGCCAGAGATATGTATGCATTGTCTGCTTTTCCACATTTTCAAAGTCCTCAACATAACTGGATATATGAAAAAGTGAACCAGAGAAGTTAGAACCGAGAGGTGATATGCTGCGAGCTCCGAGGAGCGGAGATAAGACACATATCCAAAACACTGCCTAAGCAGCAGTCTGCACTTTTACTGTAAAAGTTCGATAATAAATAATAATAATAAAGACGTATTAGGAGCATTATACAATAGTCTCAATGCTCTTTCAGAGAGTGAAACCATACAATAGTACAATACAACCATCAGTGATTTAACACGTGACTATATAGTTATCATAACAGGAAGTCAATCAATTTCCGTCACTAGTTTAACCTTTAACCAAAAGCTTAGTCACCCCTAATGATTGTTTGTACATATCGTGGACGTGACTAGATTTGTGGCGTCAATATCATAGTTACTTTCACCCCTCGTCTTTCGACAACATATAGACGACACTAGACACTAAATCTAAAGCTTCCCATGCATGCATGGGCATGACGCAATTTGGGTCAGACAGGATTTTGTTATTAAAGTGCAGGCCAGACTTTTTTTTATTATTAAAATGTCTATCCGGGGTTTGGGGATTTTACATATTCATAATCTTTGGCTTCTAGAAAAGTAATATATCTTGTCGTTCGAAAATTTCATTTTCATGCCTCAGGAAATGACGTCAAAGCTATGACGCGTTAGTGGTGTCAAAATTAGATTGTACATTATCTATTAATAGCTCAAAAAGCGGACAAACAAACCAAATTTGACTCACAAATGATTGCAAATCATTTTGATTTTGGTAGCGGGGAAAATACCAATATTTAACACTGTAAAACAAGTGACTATATATATAGACCTTTATATAGCAAAGTGAAAAGGTGGTGAACTGCCAAGATTTTAGGAACGAAATACTGATACGTTTCGAGCGGAGTCCTTCATCAGAGTATACTTCATCAGAGTATACACAGGGCTGCGCTCTAAATGTCAGTATTTTGTTCCTAAAAATCTTGGCAGTTCACCCCCTTTTCACTTTGCTATATATGCAAAACACTGGCTACGCAGCACTCTACTTTTTTACTGTAAAAGGTCGATGTACCACAGCTACCAAAATAGTGCATGTAGTCTAACGTTTCGAGCGAAGGCCCTTCGTCAGAGAGTGAAACGATACAATACAACGGCAACATACTGCCTTTATCGGAACAGGCTCGTTTCTTTGATGTATGATCATAACAGGAAGTCAATCAATTCCCGTCACCTTCATACGACAAAGGGCCTTCACTCGAATTTCTCGAAACAATACCCCGCCACCCCCTAATGATTGTTTGTACGTGACTAGATTTATGGAGTCAATAACATATTTACTTTCACCCCTCGTCTTTCGACAACATATATAGACGACACTAGACACATCACTACACGAGTAGACACGTCATCGGTGCATGCGCATGACGCGCAAGTTGGGTCAGACAGGATTTTTTTTTCTTTTTATTAAAGTGCCAGATTTAAAGATTTTTTTATTATTAAAATGCCTATCCGGGGTTTGGGGATTTTACATATTCGTAATCTTTGGCTTCTAGAAATATATCTTCATATATAATATATATATATATAATATATCTTGTCGTTCGAAAATTTCATCTTCATGCTTTTCCCTGCTAAAATTGATTTACTATTCACAGGAAATGGTCGACGTCAAAGCAAGGACACGCGAAGTCATTGAACACTAATTCAACAGTGAAATACAAAGAAAGTTTGGCTCTGAACTTTAAACACACCTGTTTAGACAATCAATTGCCAAACTTTCATTGTATTTCACTGCTGAATCACTGTGTAATTTTGTTGCGTGTCCCTGCTTTGACGCCTTTTTCTGTTAATAGTAAATTTCACTTTAGCAGGGGTAAAAGGTATGAAGGTGAAATTGTCGAAGGACAAGTTATTCTACAATTCTTCTCAAGAGATTCCAAAGATCACAACTATGTAAAATCTCCAACCTCGCCCGATAAAACATACACAATACAAACAAAATAACACATAAACAATGCGAATAGGCCAAGGCGGTGCTGCCACGAAATACTGACACGTTTAAAAAAAACGTTTGGGAATGATCGAACTGCTAGTGAAATAAATTGAGACTAACATACGGCATTATCAATATACGTTTTTTATTTACTGGTTTTTAATTAATCAAGCACCTAACTTTCACAATAAATCAACACATACCAGTTTTCTAAACAAAACAAAGGTAACAACCCGAATGTAACTAATAACTCAACAAAACGGACGTCCTACTTGGAATTCATCTTGACAAATATTATTAAACAGTTTTAGCGTCAGTCTGATATACTGAGTATATAAACTGTTACACCTCCAAAGCGTAAAATTCCGTAAGATTACATTACTAGTGAGAGAGATGGGGTAGGGGTGGATAAACGTTGATTTTTAGAGGGGGCTTATATTCGGCGGGGGGGGGGGGGGGGGGGCTTATAACCGAATATAATTTCTGTTTGTAGATAGATGGGCTTATAAACGGGGACTTATATTCCGCAGTTTACGGTATGCAAACTGACTGCCTACAATACAACCAACATACGACCTTGAAGGGCCTTCGCGCTCGAATTCCTCGAAACATTACACCTTGCCACCTCCTACGCAGTGCTAATGATTGTTTGTACATCGTGGACGTGACTAGATTTATATGGCGTCAATATAACGTATCTACTTTCCACCCCTCGTCTTTCGACAACATATATATAGGTCGCTACACACATCACTGCACGAGTAAACACGTCCTCTTACCGTCACCATCAGTTCTAAATCTAAAACTTCCCGTGCAGCGCATGATGCAATTAATAGGTCCGACAGGATATATGAGATATGAGGGGGAAAAATCCAAGAAAGTACTGGAGAAAAAGTAGCGTGCAGCGTAGGTAGAGTTTTGGATATATAGCAAAGTGAAAAGGTGGTGAACTGCCAAGATTTTTAGAAACGAAATACTGACGTTTCGACAAAATCCGTTTCCAATTTTTAATAACGAAGAGACAGGTCTGGAATGATCTCATCTGCAGTGTCGGAGTTCCCTCTGTTGAGTAGTATACTATAGTATGGATCAACGGGTAATTAATTAGACATACAGCGGTGTTGAATATTGTAATAAGAGAACTTAATATTCAGCAGACTACAATTGTTGGCAAATAGTATGAACACAAACGGATAATATCACAACAATTGTATCGATTCGAAAACACTTATGATATTGACATGGACATGGACAATGTGAACAATGGGGACCATGGGGTCAAATTAAATATGGATTTGTGTATGGTTATAGAGAAATTATGATGTCTGAATAGAAACGTAGATATTCGTGGTTGTTCTCATATTCGGCAACCCTCGATCATTTCCATCTAACGATGTTCTTCGGGAGGGATTTTTGAAAGGGTTTGCCGGATGTGAGCGCAAGTGTGTTGTAGGTGTTGGTTGTGGCGATCAACCCTTAGTATTGAACGATTTGGTGAACAAAATGCAAGCTTGCAGGGTGCGAGCGTGAATAAAATGGTGATGTTGATAATGATTTGTGGTTGACAATGGTGAAATATATAAATTTAATAAATAAGTTCTCACCAAATCTTGTGCGTTGCCTCCAGGCAATGTAACTCTCTTGAATTCAATTGGTTATGGTCGGATTATACATGCTCTGATCTGTTGCCGTATGGGATCAGTGAGTGAATAAACTGATTGTGGTTGTGATTGTTAGTTTTATATGTGATACTTATCACGCGATGAGATCATAAGTAGTGATGTGCCGCTCTGATTGGCTGCCGTTTGTGTTCCATTTCAAGCGACCAATCAGAAAGATTCCAATTTTTCGGGATTTTACATATTTGTGATGTTTGGTATCTCTTGAGAAGAATTGTAAAATATCTTGTCGTGCGAAAATTTCATCTTCATATATTTTACCCCTGCCAAAGTTGATATACTATTTACCATTGACTATTTACAGGAAATGACGTCAAAGCAGGGACATGCAAAAACATTTGCACAATGATTCAGCAGTGAAATACAATGAAAGTTTGGGAATTGAGCCAATTTTGTGTAAACAGGTGTGTTTAAAGTTCAGTGGCAAACTTTCATTTTATTTCACTGTTGAATTAGTGTGCAATGACGTCGCGTTAGCAGCGAAAAAAGGCATGAAGATGAAATTTTCAAACGACAAGATATACTACATTTCTTCTTTGTAGAACTCAAAGATTACGATTGTACGACGTCATTGCACGACGTCATTGCGCGACGTCATTGCGCTTTCCCGGCCTGCGAAGGCCCTGGGGACGAGGCTCGAGTGTTTTTTTATTACTTCACGCGAGGGTTTCGATTACATTATAGAGACCCAAGGCAAACGTACTTTGTTATTATTTTTATAAAATAATTCAGAAATAATTGCTTATACTTTGAATAATTACGATATATAACGCTTTTGATTTTGATTTATAAATGCAAATTCTCATTAGTTACTGACGTCATTCCGGTTATAAACATTAAAAGTATATACAACGTAACAACACGTGTCACTGTATCCATAGTTAATGCTATATCCGATGTTAGTTTGACAATATTATTGCAGAGAAATATGGATTTCGACAACATACTAAAAGACATCGGTCAGTTTGGACGATATCAAAAAAAAGTTTATCTCTGGTTAAACCTAATGTCTTTATTTCAGTGTTGTCAAATGTTTTCACTGGTGTTCGTGGCTGACATACCGGCACAATGGCAATGTTCGACGAGCGAGCAGTCACTCCTAGACCAAGAGAAAAACTCACAAGGTTACCCATGCTATAAGAATGCTTCCGTGTGTCGTGATATAATGTTCAGTAGCGAGTTCACTTCGATTGCGACGGAGTGGAACTTGGTTTGTGATCAAGAATACAAAGCGAATTTTGCGCAGTCTGTGATGATGTCAGGTTGTCTAATCGGTGTGTTGATCTCCGGGAGAATTGCTGATCGATTTGGTAGGAAGTTTGTTATCATTAATACGCAGATATTAGTGTATTTGTTTGGACTGTTGACTGGTTTTGTACAAACATACAATCAGTTTCTGCTGGTTCGATTTGTGTGTGGGATGACCGTAGTTGGAGGAAATCTGTCAAGTTTTGTTTTGTTGTCTGAAATTATTGGACCTTCTTACCGAGGTGAGTTGCGCAACACTCCGTCGAGATGACGTCATTATCTAGCCATGTTTCATTTACCCATAATTCTTGCGGCCATAACAAAAGAAAATAGCGCATCTTGCAATCATTCGTGAGTCAAATTTCGTTTATTTGTCCGCATTTTGAGCTATTAATATTAACATCAAAATGACGTGTTCTGCATCGGGATCGAGGTCGGGATAAAACTTATTTCAATTCATAATTACATCAGGCTAAAACCACAATAGACATTTGCATTTCTATTTACACTTGCAAATTTGTTATACTGAATTCCCCAGCCTGTCTGATGTTATGAATTTAAATAAGTTTTATCCCAACGCAGCACACGTCATTTTGATGCGCAGTTTACGAACTGGCTTATTCGTTATTCGAGATGTGATGTCACAGGATGTGATGTCACAGGATGTGATGTCACAGGGTGTGATGTCACAGGGTGTGATGTCACAGCATGCGATGTCACAGGATGTGATGTCACAAGAGGCATTCCAAACCAGTTTTATTTTGTTACTTGCCACAAAAATGCCTCTTGTGACATCACATCTGATAACTTTAACAGCAAAAAAGGCCATGAAGATGAAATTTTCGGCTGACAAGATATATTATGATTTTGCTCAGGAAGACCCAAATATTACGGATATGTAAAATCCTCAAACATGAGATAGACACTTTAAAAAAATGTGATGTCCTAGAATTTATGGCTTCTGGATTCTGTCCTTAATAGAGACCCTGGATTTCTTATGTATTTAATTTGATTGTTTTTTATCCCTAATCCAATTGGTTGGTTTCACTCTCTGAACGTTAGACAACTTACACAGCTATACCAACCTTTTTAGATACATGTATTTTATTTGTATTTCTACACTATACCTACATAGCACAACACGTTTCACATTCAAAGCTGGAGGTTACTCAATGAACTTCATCAAACTGAGATCAAATCCTCATTTTTTTTCTTCCACAATAGTAATTTAAATCCCATCTTGCCAGTACATTGAGTACCCTTGGAGGTGACTGGGTATTTAGTATTTGGCAGCCAGCATTTTATTTTATTATAACCACCTGATACTAAAATAATTATTTTCTTGATAGGTCCAGCACTCAATATTTCTCAAATTTTTTTTGCTGTTGGTTTTTGTCTTTTGTCTCTGATGGCATATTTATTTCAAGATTGGCGGCAGTTGTCTATTGCTGTTTCAACACCAGCTCTCCTCTACATGTTCTTTACTTCAAATAAAATTCACGAATCTCCACGATGGCTTATCTCTCAGGGGAGAACTCAAGAGGGTAAAGACATTTTGGAAAATATTGCACAAAAAAACAAAACACAATCCTTTGCAATTCACAGCATTGAAACAATTGATAAATCAAGATCCAAGAATAGTGCAAGTTTGTATGGGTTTACGAGTCTTTTCACATACAAAAGTATTCGTCTTAAGATGGTAATTCTAACTGTCATATGGCTTGTTAACAGTATGGTATACTATGGGCTGTCATTTAATATGAAAAATATTGAGGGCAACCGATACTGGAATTTCTCTCTCTCAGGCTTGGTGGAGATACCATCATATCTAATTGCCATTCCACTGATTGAAAAAATTGGAAGGTGCAAGTCCTTATTTTTTGCTGTTATGGTTGGAGCTCTAGGTTGTATTGTATGTGTTCTGGGACCTAGTACGTTTGCAACGTTCTCTGTGATGGTTGGAAAGTTTGGGATATCGTCATCATTTGGGATATTGTACATATATTCTGCGGAACTTATACCAACTGTTGTACGGAATTTTGCTATGGCTACGTGTTCAATGAGTGCTCGAATTGGTGGAATCATATCCCCTGTTGTTGTCTCGATGGTTGTTATTGACCCAAAATTACCCATGATACTGTTTGGGGCAAGTGCTATCTTTGCTGGTATTATTGGGTTGTTTTTGCCAGAGACATTAAACCACCCTGTGCCTGAAACATTAGAGATTGACAGTAAACTGACTGAAATCACATAGTAAATGAGAACTTTATAATTGTATCAGTTGGTATAAATATTGTTAGATTCAATATTTTAATTAATTGTTAGATTCAATAATAATATGCCAAATATTTGAGACTGAATTACTAATGAAGTTGTAAGTCTAAGTTAGCAGAGTATTATGTTTTTATGTTAGACTTCCTATTCACTATTCTAAAAACTAATTGTAACATCTCAAAAATTAGCGTAATGTCTCCAAACTTGGCGTAACGTTTCCACATTTAGCGCAATGTTTCCAAATTTAGCGCAACGTGTCACAATTTAGCGCAATGTCGTCAAACTTGGCGTCATGTCTCCAAATTATTTTAACGTTTCCAAATTTAGCGTAATGTCCCCAAATTTAGCGCAATAGCTCAAAACTTAGCGCATAATGTCTCAAAATTTAGCGCAACGTCTCAAAATTTGGGTAAGCAGAGACTAGTTTATCATGCTGTTAACGATTGGAATAGCCTGAATGATTAATATTAGAAATTCTGAGAACCTCTACAGTTTAAAACCAACTTTAAAAAGCATGTTTGAATGTATTTTTATCTATAGATTTTTATACGTGATATTTTATGAATTTTTTTTGTCATATATATATATTTTTTACTTTTTTATTTTATGTATCCTACTTATAGTAACGTCTCCAAACTTAGCGTGATGTCTCTCATCTGAGATTGTACATCACGAAATCTGAACGCAGTGCATTCAACACAATAATGTTTTACTTTCACAAAAAGTTGAGTTTAATGTTTCGACAAGATGACCATCGGACAAAACGATAGATACAATATTGTAACTGTCAAATCTCTAGAAATGGGCAAATGTGAAACGATAAACTTCACACATCTAAATAGGGTCAAACCATTTTCTATATAATCATGTTTAATTTGGGTGCCATTATGAAAGAGGTCTATTGGGCTTCTCTTTAGTTTTCAACAATATTTTCGAAACCCAGGGTTTTATTGATATATATATATATATATATATATATATAATATATATATATATATATATATATATAATAATATATATATATATATATATATATATATATATATATATATATATATATATATATAATATATATATATATATATATATATATATATATATATATATATATATATATATATATATATATATATATATATATATATATATATATATATATATATATATATATATATATATATATATATATATATATATATATATATATATATATATATATATATATATATATATATATATATATATATATATATATAATTGAGGTATATATCATTTAAAACAGTTCTTGTAAGAAGAACTATCTTGTTGGTTTTGTTTATAATTGTTTATTTCTTAGAAACTATACATTTTTACATGATTATTATCATACATTACAGGAATATTTACTAAGTAAGTGTAAATAATAATAATAATAGACGAACATTGTTATACTAGCTAATACACAGGGTGCTTCGTCTAGAAATTGGTAACATTGTTGATTTTCAAAACAATTCATTGTATTGGTGGTGCTGGTGGAGGTCCATGCCCCTATAGAAGAAGTTTGTTAATTGTGGTTAATCAATTTTACAGATAAACATTTCTCTGACTACAAGCTACTTCCAACTAATTGACCAGCTATCACCCCAGCTTAATCATTTAAAATTTGAAGCACAAGTTTATATGTGACCCTCCATGGGAAAACATACCTTATCGAAATTGCGTTCAAATGGCAAAAAAAAACGGCGTTCGAGCGGTTCGAAAGCGTTCGAACAGCTAGCGAGTGGCGTTCAAACGGCTATCTACTAGGGTTCGAACGCTTGTGTGCGGCGTTCGAACGGTTGGAAGTTGGCTAGTGCCTTCATCAACAAGCATTTACATAACCAAACTGTCAAACATATCGTAAGCATTCTTCGCGACGGTTCATGCGTTTAGCTTGCGTCACTGCAGATTTCAGGCGTCAGAATCATCGGATTTGGAATTCGCGTATCGCTGACAACAGTAATTTGAGACTTGATCACCTCATCTGTCTGTCCTTAGCTTTCACAGTTGTTTTTGCCACAATTCGGCAAACGCACATCCTTCTTTAAATATAGGCTTTCTAAGGAGATCAAAATAGCGATTTACAAAGACGCTTTTCGAAATGTTCGCAAACCAAAGAAACAAACATCCGGTGTGAGCATAGTGATGTTGACCGTGAGTGTAGAACCGATCATTCGTTAAAGTAATTTCTGATAAAGTAATTTCTGATGAAATAAAAGATTGAAATGAAAGAAACGCGAGAGCCAGCGACGCATGCAGAGGCATTCTACGACAGACGGTTTCCCTTTCTAGATTACGATATTTAAAACTGGTTTTAGCAGCGTTCGAACGTTCTATTCAGCCGTTCGAACGGCGTTTAGCAGCGTTCGAACGCTTACCGAACGGCGTTCGAATGCGTTTGAACGGCATTTTCAAGGTGTTCGCGAAAACGATAAGGTATGTTTTCCCATGGATCGGGGTCACATATAGAGAGTGATACAGTGGAACCTTGCTATAGAGCGCATCATTATAATAATAATATCATTTATTTAATCACGATAATTACAACACTGCAGCTGATTACAACTGACTCGGTATAACGCGGTTTATCCTTGGACCCCAAGGATAAACTCTTGATGCAGACTCTGGTGGATTCAATGCAGATGACATATCTAACTTGTCTTGATCAACGTTGACGAGAATGAGGCGATTTCTTCTCAAATGATAGAGGACGACATCATCAGTGGTGTGGTAGAAGAACCAGTAGGCAGAACTGATCCCGTTAATGAAGTCTGCCTACATACAATGCATCTAGCTGGAATATCTACTACCAAACTAAAAGTACTCTTATTGTACAGTATTAAGCTGGTGACAAATCTGTAATAACTCTAACCTAATAATGCTGGGTTTTTAAACTAAATTGATGGTACAATTTCCTACCTGATTTGAAGAGGGTTTTTCATCGCCAGCTTGTCTTGTGCTTTGAGGTCTGAGTGCAAACAATACAAGTGCTACAACTAACCAAGCTGCCATAAAGAACATCATATTGAAATTGCCATTGTTATCAGTACCTTGTGGTCCAGGAGCTGCAAGAAATATGATGGTGATCAAAACTGTCTTTTGTTCTTTTGGTCAGGGGCTTTTGAGCAGGTGGGGCAGGCGAGCAGCCTTGTGCCAATTTTAAGCCCTCCCCCAATGCAACCGTCTGCTGTACAGGCGGTATTTGGCTATATGCATGTATGCTTGCCAAAATACTTTTTACCCGGCCCCTCTAGGCCCTGGTCTAGCCACGCCTCTACACAAAATGTGACACTTGATAGGGGGGAGAGGGGGGTCTTAGTCCTGGCATTAAATGACATAAGTGATGGAGGGGTTGATCAGAAACATTGATCACATGTCAGTAAAGGGATGTAACACAAAATTGCTGTGCGTGGTTTTTAAGTGATTTTCTACTTAACCCACAAGTGGCCATTGCCTCTGTAGATTGTTTAATTTACTTTTTTTATCTTTTTTAATCAGCTGTCAAAGCAACATGGAGACCTAACACTAAACCAAATAAAGTGTAATTGTTATAATATTTGCTAGGAAACTATTACTGGCACTTATTGGCATTTGGCAGTGACATTAAATCTGTCACTGCCAATAAGTGCCAGTAATAGTTTCCTAGCAAATATTATAACAATTACACTTATATTTGGTTTATTATGGTTCACAAGAGCAGAGAAATTGGGCTAAAGATTTAAGTTATCGCATGGTTATCGTGATTTCAAATTTGGAATTAATATGGTTGCCAAAGTAATATAAAAGGGAAGAAAGATTCGTCAACAGAACAATTGTGCGAATACTTGTACAGCCGCCACGTAGCTAATTGCTTTTCGTCTACATCGAAGCAATCTAAACCCAATTGAATTTATCGAAAGAAATAGATATGTAATGATATATTTTGTAATACAATATCTTTATACTTACGTTCTACAAAACATTCGTTATCAGTACAATAACTTTGAGAACCCCGTAACTGCGAAAAGTCAAAGAAAACAAAGTGTTATAACTCTTATGTCGTCGTTGTTGCACAGAAAAACACAGGTTTTTAACGACAACGTATAAAGACATATGGCTGTTAATAGAAACACAGAAATAACATTGGTGATTGGAAAATACTGACACGAATCATCAAATATTTACGACAACTAGAGGAGTTGGTTATATATAAAACGATATATCCATTGTAAGACGTTTCATTTAGCAAACTTACCAACGAAATCAATCGCCTCATAGCTCCGTCATAACTACATATACATTCGCAAGGGTCGAAGCTTTCATCGCCTCCACCAGGATTCATTCTCAAGTCAAGTTAGTCCAAATTATATATGCCGGGCCCCAAATCAATAGCCCTCTCTATACCTCTTGTTCTATAGATATTTTTAAACCTAAAGATAGCAACAACTGTGGAAGCTTTCAGCATCTATTTATTCTATTACAGGTAAAGATAAATATCCTTGAAAAATGCTAATTTCAGGAAGGTCCTCATCTGATCAGCCACGTATAAATAAAATGATGCTTCAGTTGTTTTTATACCAGGGAGGGGTACCGTAGTACAAAGGTAGTACACAGTTGGCTATTAGCAAGATGATCTCTTTCAATAGTGTCTCATAATTTGGGGGAAATTGTCTTTATTTTATGAACAAATAGCTCTTAAAAGGTGCCTAGCTCTTAGCAAAATAATTAGCTTTGAAACCTAACTATCCCTGGCCCCCCTGAAATAATTAAATAAATATCTAAGTAAAACTGGTGTTTTCCGAGGGTATTTATAGCATAATATAATATTATAGGACAGGTGTTATTGTACAGGACACACGAGGCAGAGAGAAAACTATACAATTGTTCTCAATAGGTAACACTGACATTTGTCCAAATCATAATCACACTCATACTTTATTAGAATCAGGGTTGACAAAAGCGAAAAATTCCAACAGAAATTATACAGTTATCCAACATTCAGGAATGAAAGAAAAGCAAAAACAAAAATTTCTTTGTTCATCAGCTCTCACATACAGGCTGCTGATTACTATAACATTGATGACTACACTTCACAATATTTTAAATCACTTCAGGGGTGCAACTTGGAATTTTCGAGGACAGGGGTCCATGAATGCTATTAGAGCAAAGTTACTTTAGCGTCCGCATTTTCGGCATTTTTATAGGTTGAATGCTTCAAATTAATATAAAATATATTCGTAAAAATGAGGGCAAACAGATTGTCTTTAGAAAAAGGGCAGGACCCCCCCCCCCCCCCCCCCTCTAGTTGCGCCCCTTATTTTATACTTTCACAAGTGCTTCTATAACTATGGTAACAACAGTACAAATCTTTATAAAATAACATTTTGAGAAAATAGGTAATTTAAATGTATTGTGAGAGTACCGGTATAGGCTGGTACAAGCACACAATACACGCCTGCTTTTGCAGGCTATTGTGCGCAAGGGCGGCATGGCTCAAAAATAGGGCTAGGGAAACTATTTGATGGGGGCTCACAGCAGGAGAGCAGGGTGTCATTGTTTGGAGTCCACCGGGAAATCTCGCGGCGTCCCAGATTGTGAGAGCAGAAGTGATTTTTTCAACAGGAAAATAGCTTAGTTTAATGAATTTGTCACAATATATTTACAAGTTACTATTAATACAAAAAGTAGAAACAAATACAATGAATAAGACAGGTGTAACAGGACTTATGTCCCAATTGAGACCTGACCCCTTAATGGTACGTAGATATAATTGGATTTTAGACTTATTGGACATAGCCAGGGCTATAAGCAGTTAGTTTGATAGCGTACATTTTGTGGAGACTAGACTTAAATAGAGCGAGAGAATTGTAGGAAAAATTGTATTACAATACATAAATGTTGTCCTTCAAACTTTTTCAAAAAATATGTTTTGAAACTTGATTTCAAACAGATATATAGAATATGGGTTGAGTTAATAAGTTAGGATTAGGCTATTAACATCATGCAATAAAATCATCAAAAACGTACTATATTGTATTGTGATTGGGAATAACAAAGCAGATGAAAGTAGATGCATTATAACCTTTTGTATTTACATATATCATCTAATAATTTACACTTTAGGCATATAAAAACAGCAATAATTGTTTTAGATAATTTCACAGAAACCATTTCACAAAAAAACTTCATTTAACATGACATTAGCAGTTCATCGTCGTTTGTTTTCCTTACAAGTAACAACATATCTCTGTGGCACACATAGCGGAGGTGAATAGCCATCAGGATAGGAAGTGTCCTCAAACAATATGGAGTAATCATCTTGTGGCTGCAAGAAAAAACAAATACACCTGTAATACTAAGAATATAGGGTATATTTTCTAGTTTCTTCCAGTTTAGTATGAATTCTGGACATGCTAACTTTGGAGACATTGCGCTAACTTTGGAGACATTGCACTACGTCATGAGACGTTACGCTAAGTTTGGAGACATTGCGCTAACTTTGGAGACATTGCACTACGTCATGAAACGTCACGCTAAGTTTGGAGACATTGCGCTAAGTTTTGAGACGTCACGCTAAGTTTGGAGACGTTACACTAAGTTTGGAGACGTTAATTTACGCTAGGTTGAGAGACATTGCGCTAAGTTTGGAGACATTACGCTAAGTTTGGAGACATTACGCTAAGTTTGAGACAGACGTTACGCTAAGTTTTGAGATGTTACACTTAGTTTTAGACGTTACGCTAAGTTGTACCATGACAGGTACGGCAAAAATAATTATTTACAGGCTTGTCATACTTACTCTGGCAGGTGGTTCATGAATCAGCGCACGATAAAAGCAGGTTGTCTGGGGATATAGAGCCAACACAAGCTGAAACAAAGTCATTGAAAACAATAATTGAGTTTTTATATTGAGTGTATTATTAATAGCCAACCTAGATTAGTCAAAATAAAAAAGTATTGCCTAGATCAATCACCTCTTGCTTTTGAAAAAGAGCGCTCTTGTGCGTTATAGGATTCACTTTCATTTTTGGAAGAGGAATGAAGCGACGTCTACTAAGATGGTGTCTCCTTTGATAAACAAAACAAGAGATATTTAGATACTAAAAAAGATGTTTTACTTTTAAACCCTAAAAGTCCCAATATCCACGTACAAATTCTCTTTATTGGTGATCCAAACATTTCTTGAGAGACGTTGTTTTAAAAATATGTCAGTTTATCTTTGGTGATCATTTCATTTATTCTCATTACATCTATGTTTGGTTAACCATTGATATTATCTAATGGGTATGGCATGAGACTGGTTTTCTGCAGCTCATGATAGGAGAAGTAAGACGACTCCTTCCCTCCATAGTCTGGGGACCCACCTTAGTTGGGCAAGTGTGAGTATCCTCTATGCCTCCCTGCTATGGGTCAAATAGTTCCAGCTATGGATTAAATAGCAGCTGCTGCCTTGTAGGTCACTCTTGACTGGGCAAAAGCTAAGGGACCAACCCCAACAGAAAAGGATGACTGAAGGAGCTGCGACCTCAGACTCATGCCCTAACAAAAAAAGTCTATAGGCTTGCCTATAGGCATGTCTATAGGCAACCTATAAGATCCTATAGAGAACCTATAGGCTTCTATAGGCAATTCGAACATTTTCTATAGGCGACCTATGATGAAACCTATTAGCCTATAGACGCCTATAGGTGCCTATAGGCTTCTATAGGCAATTCGAACATTGCCTATAGACTTTTTCTGTAAGGGGCATTACAGCCAACGACAAGATAGTCTCGGATACATCCGCATAATAGATGATGATCACCCTTGGGGTATAAAAACAAACTTACTCTTTCTTATTACCACCTTCTTCATCAATATCATCAATATCATATCTATTTTTCATGAGGTCAAGAATTTATTGAAACAGAATAACATTTTCAGACACAAGTATGTGGTCACATGCTAAGCTTATCAATTAGATGACAAAAATTGTACAGGTACATATAGACAAGTTGTCTGCAGAATATTATTAACTGAATGTATTTTGAGACATGTCAGTGTTATAAGCCTTAAAGTGCCTATAACGTCTATGGGAGATTTAACATGTTTGTAATCTATGGATTCTCCTGAGATAAATTGTAATATATCTTGTCAGATGAAAATGTTATCTTCATTGATTTTTTTGCTGTTAAAGTTGACGGAAGTGATGTCATAGCAGGCATCTGTCTACATGAAAACCTCTTTACAGATGCCCGCTATGACATCACTTCCGTCAACTTTAACAGCAACAAAGTCTATGAAGATGAAATTTTCAGCTGACAAGATATATTACAATTTATCTCAGGAGAATCCATAGATTATAAATATGTTAAATCCCCACAGACGTTATATGCACATTAATTTGATAAAAGTACTCAGTTACAAAAGATTAATTCAATCTTTTTAATACCACTAGAGCATCTTGGAAAGCAGTGATCAAAGGATACTTGCTGGTAGATGAATTAAAAGTGACAACTTCACCTAAAATCCACTGCTCCTCCCCCTCTGGAGTTCGTACACGAGCTGCAACCTAAGAAAATGTGTTAGTGCTAATAACTTGGCAGTACTGGTCATCCTTTTGGCCTGTAGAGTAATCTATAATACCATGGATAGTAATTTACTATCATTTACTATCCATTTACTATCTATTTACTATCCATGATAATACTAAACTGTGATACAACATACATTGTGCAGTGGTACTGTAATGTTCGGGCCCTCTAATTGGCTATGCTGTTGCGAATACCCTGCTTGTTAAGTCTTGATTGTTTGCATTGTTGTTTTGTATTTTACATAAATTAATATTAGTATTTTATAATATTATTATAAAGTCGTATTTTACAATATTACATTGGTATTTTACAATATTACATAAATTAAACTACCATAACTATCACACTCAGTTAGCAATTGCATAGAGTATATTACAGGCTTTTAGCCTGGTGGCTGTCCAGCTGTCCTAATTTTGAAAAAATCAGATTTTTGGACAGTCACTAGTGTGGACAGGGCCATGGATGGCCTAAGCAAAATATTTTCCTCAAACAACAACTTAGAGGTTCCTCCCTTTGTGATGTTTCTTAATCTCTATTAGCTACTAAGTTTGGCAAGCTCACTACAGTATATTTTCCTTTAATATAGTGCAGTGCATTAATTGTTAATAACAAATGA
Organism: Chrysogorgia sp. JL179-B06; assembly: GCA_035772405.1. Taxonomy (NCBI): domain Eukaryota; kingdom Metazoa; phylum Cnidaria; class Anthozoa; order Scleralcyonacea; family Chrysogorgiidae; genus Chrysogorgia; species Chrysogorgia sp. JL179-B06. The sequence goes on from JAYKKM010000040.1 coordinate 963,411, forward strand.
GTTCAACACATTGACATTGGCTAACGTCACGATTCTAGAGCATTAGAATAGTGATGTTTTCTTTTATGTGGTCTCTAAACGAACTTCAAGCATGGTTTTCACCCCTCAAAGTCAAGGAAAACGCGTTTCAGATATCTCATGTTACCGTAGTCCGACATTTGGCCACGCCTACCACAATTTTTGGAAGGCCAGTTTTGAAAACCCGGCTAAAAACCTGGTGTATATTACAGTACTATACACCTTCTAGAATATGATTGATCATCAAGTCCCTATTTAATAGATGCTTACGAAAAGAAAATGACTGATAGATTGGATGGTACATATACAAGGATACTCAGGGCTGTACTTGGAGTATCTTGGAAAGACCACAAAACAAACAAAGAGTTGTACGGAAAGCTGCAAAGAGTATCGGATTCACTGCGTATCAGAAGACTTAGATTCATTGGACACAGTTGGAGAAGAAAAGATGAGCTCGTCAGCAAGGTAGTTCTCTGGGAGCCGAAGCATGGCAAAAGGAAACAAGGAAGACAACATATGTAGACCAATTAAGAAACGATAATGGTTTGTCGACGGAAGAACTGAAGGTAGTGATGGAAAATAGAGAAGAATGGAGGAAGATAGTTAATGAAGCTCAAGTTCGCTCGAACTAAAGAAGAAGAAGAAGAAGAACAGGTGGAATATCTGAATGTGGCTTACATGGTCTCCAGGATCTGGCAAGTAACTTGGATTAGGTGTAACAGATCCACAAAGAGGAGGGACACTATAAGAAACAAAACAAACAATAATTGTTATTCAATAAATCTACTCAAACCATTGAGAAAAGCTATCCTAAAATTACCTTTCTGAGGATTTTCCCATGAACATTGGCAGCTGAGCTGCATTTTGTTGAAGGATGGTCATTAAGACACCTCTTCGCATTCCAGCTTTACGACTTGGTTCAACTTCTAGACCAGACGGTCCACTACTGTCTCCATGACCATGAACTAGAATAAATATCAGTTCAGACATAGTTTGATGCTTAATTCTGGCTTTAAAAACGTTTTTGAAGATCCAATCTAGTGTCTTCATTAGGGGTTATCATTGCAAAGTTTAGGATCCCTATTTATACCCTCATAGAACCAATGATGACGTTATGAGTTATCTATTAACAAGATGCAAATAAGCTTCTGGTAATAAACCACCGTCATTGCGATTCAATGGGGTGTGGGCGCTATTGATATGCCAAGACTCCAGACATGATATTAATATGCCAAGCTATTGATATGCCATTAGCTATATGCCACGCTATTGATATGCCAAGCCTCCGGCCTTATGCCCCAGGGGTGATCAGCATCTATCTTCTCCTAATAATATCAATGGTTAACCAAAGTATAGAGGTAATGAGAATAAAGGAAATGATCACCAAAGATAACTGTGTTTTTAAAACAACTTCTCCCAACTAGTACTATAAGAAATGTTTGGAGACCAATAAGGAGAATTTGTATGTTGATATTGGAGCTTAATACTGTATTAGTGTGAGAGCATGATTTGCAGCCCTGCCGAGAGGGGGGTTAAGCCCGGGGAACTGCCCAGGGTCTAGGCCAAATAAGAGGCCTGAAACGATAACCATCATGCAAATCCTACACATAGAATGAAGCTTCTAAGGCATTTAGGGGCCTGTGAAAGACCATTACCCCACCTTCCCCTGGGCCTTATCTTGGCTTCTGTAGCCCTGATGATTTGTAAGTAAAATGGTTTAGTCTTGTGGAAATGTAGAAGTAAGGTTGACAGGCAGGTAATTGTCTGTATTTATCATAAACATGTTGTGCTGCATAGAAATACAAATTGAATATCTAAAAAGGTTGGTGTACTGCCGAATTAGCGTGTAAGTAGCAATGTAAAGTCACTCTGACAAAGGGCCTAGTTCGCTCGAAGCATTATAGACAACTTACATGCTATTTTGGCAGTACACCAACCATTTTAGATATTTGATTTGTATTTATACTAAATTCTTCTGGTTACTCAATGTGAACAAACCCTGTGCTTTTTCAGTGGTGAGAGCTTTAATGCTGGCAATTTTGTCAGTGGCTTTCCTGATCAGTCTAAAGTGAGAAAAAATGAAAGTTCATCTTGCAGGTGCACTGATCACACTTGCGGCCTGAAACATTTTCAACTTTGCATGAAATCACATGGGAATTAAATCAGGTTGAGTGGAATTTGGTATAATATTCAAATATTACAACAGAAAAATCATATGATTACTTGTTTACTCCTCCCCCACTAGTTGGCTCTTTTAAATGTCTTACATAATTTCCTCAATTTTTTTGCAAATATTTAAAAAATTTCAGTTGTTTTGTAATGATTGGTCTTTATTGATAGGTTATATGTTGGTCTGGATTAATTTAAACAACAATAACACATAAAGTTCTAAATTATGTTCCATTCCTTTTTGCAGAACTAAAATTAGTCAGTTTTCGGCAAGCTATATATCAGGGTCCTAAATTATTTAATATGTTGAGCCCAGATATTTATGAGGCCTATTTCTCTTATTTCAAAATAAGTTGAAAAAATATTTATTATCAATTCATTGACTTCTTAATATTTTTATAATATTAATGACTTTTATTGTCTTCTTTCTGACTTGTTTCAACATTGTTACTATTCTTCTACTTTTCTGATACCATGACCATGTAATATATTTATTTTATACAAACCCTGTAATGAGGTAGCCCAAATATTTTATAAGCCTATAGCTTCTTTTTGGGCTTCCTCGCCACTTCTTTTGTAATATATTGTTTACTGATTTTTGTGGCAAATAAATTACTGACGACTTATAGTATGACGACTATAACAAGATATATTTTATGAACAACTAAAATAGGTCTTACTCTGCTTCTGCTTCACAGTCAGCAATGGCAGCACCATATAGTCCTTTTAACTTTGTCTTAAAATACATCGAAACTAAAGATCAAAATAGCAACTTAGAAAACTGTGCTGCTGAATATTATCTATAGCATTCTGTTATAATTCAACCTTAAAGTGCCTATCTCATGTTTGGCGATTTTAAATCTTGTCAGCCGAAAATTTCATCTTCATGAACCTTTTTGCTGTTAAAGTTATTGGATGCGATGTCACAAGAGGCATTTTTGTAGCAAGTAACAAAAGAAAAATGGTTTGAAATGCCTCTCGTGACATCACATCTGAAAATTTTGACAGTGAAAAACTCCATGAAGATGAAATTTTCGGGTTGACAAAATATATTATGATTTTGCATAGGAAGACCCAAATATTACAAATATGTTAAATCCCCGAACATGAGATAGGAGTGAGTATTTTCATAGCAATATGTAATGTACTTTTTTATTATTTTACCTTTTGTCTCTGATTTCATACGTTCATGTGTTTTTGCAATATTACTTAAAGTGTGCTCATTACGATTTCTTTCTTCCTGTAATTCAATCATCAATCATTTTAAACTAGTAATTAATATATTTTTGACACATAATTATTATGAACAAAGACACCTTTCCAAGCAAACTATAAACTTTCCAAAAATAAAATTGAATAATTAAAAAATATACAATATATCGTCAATAAATATTACTTCTAAATTTCTGTTAAAGAGTTTCTTTATTAAATTTGTAATTAATACTCCACATACTGAAAGCAAGCAATATTATGCCCATGGCATATAGGCCATATAGCTATATAAATACAGATACAGTATATACTGTATCTAAAACATAATTTGACACCATTTTGTACTAAGAAGTCTACTAACTCAATTTTATCATAGCTAGTGTCTTCAATTAGTTGTATGGCTAAAAATATTAACATTGAAATATAGTTTATTTATGGAATATTTATATTTTGACCTGTGTCTGTTGAATAAGCTGATACAGCTCTTTTAATAACTTCGGGACAGCGTGCGTCGTGGAGTTCGCCATATGACTACTGGATGGGCTGCTTCCTGTTGTTTTAGTTCGTCGCATAGCTTTCTTTTGTTTTTATCAGACCAAGCAGCACTATATAAATACAACAATTTGCATTCTTAAGTGGCCGCCGCCATATTAGATGTGTGACGCGTACCACTAATTTCCATCTACGAAATTGACGTTTTATCAACACTGCATATTAACCATGCATATACTAACCAAACAATAGATTAATAACCCTATTAACCACAAAACTAACCATAATCCTAACATAACACTAATATGCTAAACCTAAAAAGAAGAAAATGACTAAATCTATTATGAAAAACACTTCGGTGACGTGTATCCTGAATAAATATTATTTCATCATGTCAGTTTGATAGATTGAAACTAGTAATTCATCACAAAAAGCCGGTCAATTTGAATTCAGCAGCAGGAACTGAAGGAATTGTTTCTAGAAATAACAACATAGTCTCTCGTTTCGTATGATGATATCCATCCTACGAGTAGACACGAGGCGAAATTCAGGCATATATTTCCCCGTAGCTCTCAGAGTTACGTTTCCCCTTCAGACAAAATAATTATAAAAAATAATTATATTTTCAAAGAATATATTATATGTTCCGCAAGTTGACATAAACTTGACGATAGTCCATGTATCGTTTGATACTTTGATACGTCAATATAGATAACAACTTAAATGAAATTACATATAGTTTACAAACATAAGCCATACAAGCAAATACAAGTGCAGTAGTGCAAGGCATGAGTATAAACAGACGCAAAATATTACGGGGGAGCTGACCCCTTCGCCCCGGCTGCTACAACAACGTGTAAACAAAACAAACCATTCTCAAGATGAGTTTTACTCCCAATGAGCAAATACAAGTGCAAGGCAGACTGAGTATAAACAGACGCAAAATATTACGGGGGAAGCCACCCTCTTCGCCCCGGCTGCTACAACAACGTGTAAACAAAACAAACCATTCTCAAGATGAGTTTCACCCCCCCGGATATTAAAAGCGAAAGACAATAAAAACGTCTTTCGTGATACTCGATGATCATGTTATTATTTGAGCGATTATCATCATGGAAGCTGGCTTGTTTTTATCTGGATGTATTACATTTCCATTGCTCCATTTCGTATCTGTGAAAACTTTACCGATGTTCCTTCCAGGGAGATCTGAAGACTTATATGTGGCCATAAGTACAAGGTAATTAATACTCGTACTCTATTTGTTCAAATAGAATTGCTAAAGATCTCGACAGGCGGCAGTCACACCAAACACTGCCTAAAAGACACAGCACGCTACATTTTACACACAAGTTATATTATACTTTGGCTCTTTCGGTATATATACACAACCCAATTTAAACTATATATGACAATGTCATATATTGGATCATATTATGATCGCATCAAATTTCAATTTGATCAGTTTCGATATAATACACGGTTTCGTGTTTCCTTTTTGAAAACCAGGGAGAATTACGAACGACAGCGGATAGGATGTTAGTAATTCTGTTGTGTATATACCGAGAAAGCGCCGATATTTTCAATTGCAAGAAAATGGTTACATTTCCTGTAAACATTTGACGACATTTGTATAAGTTAGTATGACAAGATTAAGACTTAAGTAACTAAAACGGACGGATTAAAATAACGACAGAGGTATGGAAGAGATGTTTTCGTTTAGTGATCGTTTAAATTTGGAAATACTACCATTTGCAAGCAACCGCCAACTGCAAACGTTTTTTCTCGTTTGTTTACGTTTCAAACCCGCACGTTTGACCTTACTAACGTGTCACTTTCAACTCTCGCACAACGACTCGCAGTTCAAAATGTTTGATTGATAGGTTGAAAGTGACACGTTAGTAAGGTCAAACGTGCGGGTTTGAAACGTAAACAAACGAGAAAAAACGTTTGCAGTTGGCGGTTGCTTGCAAATGGTAGTAAGTAAACTTTCAGTTACTTAATCTTGTCATACCAATTGTGGAAAGATGGATATTAGTATAGTATCTTAATTACTTTGGTGACATAACTTGTTGTTGAATAAGTTATATACTTATATATATATATAGTGAAGGCTAAAAGGACCTTATTTTCAAGATTACTAGTATAACCCTATATTATTAACCATAGACAATCCAGAGGGAATGCCTCTGGATTGTCTATGCCCTAACCTAATGTAAATATAGCTTAAAGAGCCAAGTCAAGGAGTCTTCCTAATTGAGTATCATAATATTAGTCTATGATACACATGTGTCGTCTGCTTGAGTTGAAACTCAAATGATTTTGATCAATTTTTAGAGTCGTCTCATTCCTCCAAGCTCTGTGTTCAACATGTGTTGGTCTACAAGTTATTTTAACATGTGAAAATATTATGAAAGATAGGTATTGTGTTCAAAAATGTTAATCATATAACCCTATGGTCTAGAATTCTTTAATTCCTTCCAGGGAGAGATTGAACACAATGTATATTTATAATTTCAGGTATTTCTCAGTTGATTATTATGCATGGTTTGGTCTTTCATATTTTTATTATGACCTTGTTGCAATGTTCTTGGAAAGCTGTCAAGACCATTCAAATCAAAGGCTTTTAACAATTTGTCAAAAATTTATTTCTAAAAAGTATTTGCTGGTACTGCATCATATTTTTGTTCCTCTATTTGGTTTTCCAGTTGTCGTGGTAAGTGTGGTTTTCTGTATTGTCTATAAATTGCATCAGCTGCATATTTCCATCAACCCAATATTTTATCATGAATCTATGCTTTTATTTTATCATTGTCCACTTTTAGTTTTTCAGATGTGGAATTGGTGATTTTTTTGTTGGATGCATATACATGACAGAGATGAGTACACCATTTCTGTGTGCAAATGCAGTTATGAAGCATGTAAGTATCTTTCAAATTAAAGCAGCATACTCTATAGTTGCCAGACTTGGTCAGAAGCTAAGCTAGGAGACATCCAAGTTAACCTGTTTATCAAAATATTGGTTCTTGCACACAGGACATGCTTATCAAAAATTTGCATTTTCACCCATGCCATGTGTTGGAGATCAGATATGTAGTAGAAGGTATATACTGTACACCTCAAGACCAAACAGAGACCAGTTGTGGAAATTGCAACTCCAAGGCCTTTCGGCTGGAATTGAACCTGTGACCCTGCGATGCCACCACTATATATACAGAACTTGTGGTTGGGGCACTGCACTGGCATCGCAGGTTCAATTCCAGCCAGAATTCTGCAACTGGTCTCGGTTTAGATTTGAAGTGTATGTATTCCAACATTCGAGGTTTTCCTTCACCATAAATCCTTAGAACATGTAGTTTAATCGAGTGAAATGCTAAATATTAATTACTAGTAGAAGGTATATGGATAGATACCAAACATTTATACTGGGTGATCCACTCAACATTAATTGATAAAATGCCAAGGGAATCACTGACAATTATTATTTTGTTATGTAGCTAAAGTGGCAAACAAGCAAGTTCTACAAAGTAAATGGACTGTTACTGGCAATTGCATTTTTCTTTTCAAGAATTTTAGTATTTCCTTTCATGTATTGGTCATATGCAAAACACTCAAAACTGAGTATATGGCACGTGCCATTTAGGATACCAATGCACTGTAACTTGAGCTGTTTGGGTTTACTGTCATTACAAATGGTTTGGTTTGTAGCCATTGTTAAGAAAATTGCAAGGTTTTTAAGTTCTGCTGAACATTTAACAATGTCAGCTCCAGTACTTTGTAGCAATGGTAGTACAATATATCCAAAAAGGATAGGAACAACACTTTCCAATTGTATGTCAATAATTCCTTATGCAAAGTATACCAAGAAGCTATAGAGGTTTTTAGCTTGAGATATATTTTGTTTATTGGTTGGTGTTTTGATCACACTGTGCAACTCTTTGAGTTTTATTCATATTTAAGATAAATTTCTTATCAGAAAACTGTCACTTTTGGTGATTTTTTAACAAATAGACTTATGTATGAATATTTATGAATTGATGTATTTTTACTAAATTATTAAAAAGCTGCTATAAAATTGATAATCTCTTTAATTTGTACATCTTTTCCACTCCTGATATATTTTTGGTAAAAAGCTTCATTCTCATGGCTTGGGAGCTCTGTGGTTGATGGGATCTAATGCTAGGATTGAGCATATTCTTGTGTTGATTGGAAGATACTTATGGTTGGCCATGAACAACTTATGGCAAGTCCCTCATTAGCCTATGCTCAACAGCATGTCATCACCCCCCTTATTTGGTAAGAGCGTGCTGCACGCAGGCTAGTCCCTTACCCACTGGTAGTCAACCATTGCAATTAAGACAACAACATTTTCAATTTCTTCAATGTGAATTTTATTCTTTTACAAGTCAAGGCCTTTATAATCAACATGTTGCTGATCAAAGACCACATAACTCAATTTCCTAATTATCAGCCTAACTGCACTACACACGTAAAAATGAGCAACTTGTAACAAAATGGCATTAAGCTGTTCCATCAAACCGATATAAATATGTGTTTGCGCTGCTTGTTCCCAGTTTATTATAAGTCTGGATTGTTTGCAGACTTGAAAAGGACACATCAAATGTGGCCAGGTCGAGAAGGCATATTAAAATCGAACACTCTAAAAAGGTTGGTGTACTGCTGAAATACTGTCTCAAAACATTAGACCTCTTACACTGCTTATCTAGCACAACATTTTTATAAGCCTGCCACAGCTTTTTTCAACAACCTTTTTATGGTTCTTCTGCATCAACAAGTTGCTACAAGGTTGACAAGAACAAGCTTGTAGCATGATTGTTGATGAAAAGTGCTGCAGTTGATAATTTAAATTATAAGGTCCAACTAGGACCAGTTCTAAAAAGCCACCCCCAAGGCCTTCCAGCTGGGAAACGGATTGCAGCAGGTTAATAAAATAACAAGCTGCAAGATTTTTACGTGTGTAGTATAACTAAATATCCTATAACTTACAAAGACAGAATAATGTCGGGATAAAAACACCAAGTGCAACAAGAACCGGTAAAAGCAAGCTACTCTCGTCAGATGCGTAAGGATCCAGAGATTTGGGGCCAGAGGTTTTTCTCGCTCTTTCAGGTTTATTTTCAGACGGGCCATTGTCTTCGTCTTGTTCACGTTCCTCATTTTGCGCAATCCCAGGCAATTGTGGTAATTTAGGGACATCTATGGTTGTATAGGAACAAACACATTACACACACATGATGTAAACTGGACAAATTAAGTGATGTTATGCAGCAACCAAGAAAACTATAACCTTCCCAATGGGTAAGGTGTATGCAAGTATTGAGAAAGTATATGAGAAAGTATTTGCCTTTGTTGTTTTTGTATAGAACTTGCAGCTTCTTCATTGCTCAGTCTGTATGAAAAGCAAATCCTATCTCACACTGGATTTTAAAATGAGTTTCTATTATTTTGTCATGGATTTGTGATGAATAATGTTTTAAATTGATGAATATGCTAAAATCACGTACCTTCTAGACTTCCTTTCATTACCACAATTGCATTGATTTTCGGATTATCATAACCCTACAGAAGATAACTGCTTGAGTACCCATGAATGCTAACTACATTTGTATTATACATGATAATACCTGTGGAAACAAACAACAACAGCAACCAGTCCCATCAACTAAGTAGCTAGCACATTTGCACTAGAGCATGATAGGGGACCTGGGATGATTTTAGGGACCTGGACTTGCCACCCAGTTTGCAGAAAGTTGGGATATCCATTACCACAGATGCACTCTCTTCCACAGAGGCTTCTCTTTTGGCAACGGGCAACAGGGGAGATGAAGGCCTCGCGTGCTTTAGTTTGCCTCCCGCGCGTGCCTTCAGCTGTTGCTTGCCGCCAAAAGAGAAGCCTCTGTGGAGGAGAGAGACAGATGCATTCTTGAGTTAACACTGCCAATTTGGCAGTGGGTAGGACCCTATAATAAGAGGTATGTTGTACGTTATGGTCTGAAAATCCTGTTGGCTGACCAGACAACAATAATTAGCACTTATAACCATCACGTACCTTGACAAAATCCACTCTTAAAGATCCTGGGAATGTGGTGAACTGTGAGTCAACATACAATTGTCCTTTGGTCACAGTGAATGGGATATACTCATCATGAGCGACTCCTTTTCCTACTTTGTCATAAATATCTAACTGTTTCACAGCAACAAGGTTATTTATATGTACATCAAATACCTAGGAAACAAAATATAATTACAATACTCAGGGTTGAAATGTGATGTCATGCTAGTGAACAATTATGGTAAGAAAATGTATTGGGAAAGAATTGGAAATAACTAAGCATCTTTAAAAGTTGTAATAAAACACACAACAGTAACTCTGCATAACATAAACATATTTATTGAGAATTCAACGTTTCGACTACCTCGAAGTCATCATCAGGAATGCTGAGTTACCGATATTGTGTATTTTATTAAAATACTTAGTGGTTCACTGGTTCCCATAAATTTTAATAGTTGTGGTGATATTGTATTGAAGATTAATCAGCAAATTGCAACTGAGCTTCTATTTTGTGGTAGACTAACAAATCAGAGATGTGATTGCAATTTTCAAAACTGGTGTATGCCTTGTCAAAACAGAAAACTATAAAAAGTGTCAAGTATTTACACCAAGAGGGGGGTAGCCGGGGCAACTACTTTATAAGATCAACCCGGATATGGAACACTTTAGCAGATGAACTTAACTTGACTATGGACAGCCTTGCCTTGTTTAAATCCGTTATGCTCAAATACTATTTCACATCTTTGAAAACTACTTTTAACTGTGAAAATCCTTGAACATTCAAAACAATCTGCTTAAAATGTAACTGCTCTCGCAGCCTTATGCGTCACACTTCTTGCTGTTATTAGTATCTTTAGTTGGTATTCATGTTGTTATTGTAGGTTTTGTAGTTAGTATTTCAAATCATTTTATTATTTTTAATTTTTGGGCCCGCAGTAATTGGCATTTTGCTGTTGCGGTTACCCTGCCATAATATCTATACTCCGTAATATATTATGTTATAATCGAATCTAATAAAAAAAACAACCAACCCTGGGCCAAATAAGGGGCCCGAAACGATAACCATCATGAAAATCCTACACATAGAATGAAGCTTTTACGACATTTAGCATTTAGGGACCAGTGAAAGACCATAACCCCACCTTCCCTTTGGCCTATCTTAGTTCTCTGAGGCCCTGAGTATTTATTCATTATAGCGCAAACAAGACATTTATTCAACAATTAATTTAAACGCAGTCAGGACATTCTCTGTAAGAATTTTTTTGCCAAAGTTCAGAAAATCGGTACAAAAATATTTCCACCAAAGTTTTTCTACCGTAACAGCTCTTTTGCTGATCACACACTTCAAACCCTCATACTCATAAATAATCAGAATAAATATGAATGCTGCTAAGTTCTCAAAAGAACTGGATATAATATGAAAAGGAGAAATAAGAGAACTTCAATGTGTAGTTGAAAAATACTTAAGTAAGAGTACTTATGTATGGGGGCTACGCAGGCTAATTAATAGACAACGTTTCTGACAATGTGTCCTTGTTGACCTGAAGAACGACACATCGTCGGATACGTCGTTCATTAATATAAGTATTAAGTACTCATGTTTAATAATCCACAAAGCAAACACAAAATGAATGGCTGTCAAACTAGTAGTTGTAAATTGCATAGAAAATTTAAATCTAAAATTGTTTGAATCCCGAAAATAGTCAACTACGTTCAATGGTCAATGTAGTTCTTTAGATATGTTTTTATTTAGATACAATATGTTTTAGATACAATATTTGCATCTGAACTGCATGCGGTAACTACATGGGGTAACCATATGGAAACATATGGAAACAGCATTTTTCATTGTTTATAAAGAATACTTTAAAATTGGCCTTTTGCAGTCAAAATTAACTCTTAGTTCAATAATATCTGCATAGAAAACAAAGTCCAATGTGTTCTCGTTATTTCTTTTAATGCCCTATCCATCCAATTTTTCACAGTTTTATCTTGACAAGCTGTGACAAGACTTGCATATTTACAGCTTTATCAGATTAGCAGCTAGCTTCTCCTATAATATCAATGGTTAACCAAGCATAGATAAATAATACTAGACAATGATAAAAGATATACTGACACGTTTCAAACAACAACTTCTCCCAACTAGTACTATAGAAATGTTATAGAAACTACTAGGGAGAATTTGGATGTTCATATTGAGGCTTATAAATGTAAAAAAAAAAAATGTCTTTTGTAATAAACTCCATTTAGAATAAAGCAATTAAAATATAAGTTTTAATTTCTAATATAGCCCCAGCAGGGGATGAATATAATTTCGAAGTGTGAATTGGAAGCAAGATGTTTAGCCTAGCTTACCTTCAGTTTCGAGCCTTGAAAATACACTTCACTAAATTTCAACACTAGCACATAATCCCCTTCTTGGCTGATAGGTATATCATAGCCAAAATTCGATAAATGATACCGTTCCGTTTGATACAAGACTTGATCGAGTGGAGGAACACGATCAATAGTTAGCTGTTTTCCAAAGTCAGATGGTGTCCCAATGTTCAGTTTGTCTGCCTGGTAATGAACTCCGTTTAAGTCAGTGTGAGCTGGTCCGCCGCAGTTCACGGCGAACACAACTTCCCCCGTCGCTCTTATCTCACTTGTGAGCAGAAAAAGGATGGAAATCCCACAGAAACAACTGAATACATTGATCAAAGCAACGAGCCCCATAACAGTACCTTTGTAACTGCAGCGTTCTTTTGAACCCGAGCACCTGTGGTCAAAAACCACGTTGTTCGGCTGTTCGTCGACATTTCGCCGCTCATTCGAAATATTCATCTTAAACAACGCGACAAAATTGTCCGCTACAGTGAGCTTTAATATTTTGTCACCGTTATAAGCCAAAAGGCCTTTTAATTTTTCTTCAACGAATAGCAAAACTAGCGCATGTAGTCTCCCAGAAATGTGGTCGATCTACTTCAACGTCCACATCTGAAGGGTGTATTGTCAATCGCGATGTTTATCATTTAAAAAAGTGATCTACTGGCGGCATTATGATGACACACGCGTGCGATCTCATTGGCGTCTGTCAAATGTAAAGAGATGCGGTGTTGAGTAACTAGAATACTCACTTCTGTACGAGTACTAGACAACGTGGGCCGCGCAAATTATAGACTAATAATATTTTTTTAATCTGCTATATTTTGCGCTATGTGTTTTTTGTGATGTCAAAGTATATACTACTTCCCGTCTTTAGATTTCTTTTCGGTTTGCCGTTAAACTAGTGCAGCATGCAGAAGCGTAATGCCAGCTTGCTTCAGTTTGCTAAACACGGTATGTACTCATTAAACATCTGGTTTTTGTTTTAATTTTTTAACTCTAATTATTTCCTTGCAATGTTTGAATAAAGATATCTAAAAATCTTGAACATAATTCGTCACTAAAAATGTTGGCAGTTTACCACCTTTTCACTTTGCTATATATCCAAAACACTGTCTACGCAACAGCACTCTACTTTTTTACTACCCTTAGATAAATTTTTTTAGTAAGATCTGTCCATGAGATAATCGGGAGTTTTCTGAAGTTTATACAATAGTAAACCTTTAATTTTTGAAACAAATAATCAATTTTGGCAGCACCGTCGGTCATCTCCAAAGGCAATCTGACAGTCAGGCGTACCTGACCCCCGAGAAATGAAAAGTCGACTGTCGATCATCGGATGCAGTGTGGCAAGCACAACTTTATATGTGACTAGATTTATCTGCGGTTTCCTCACCGAAATAGGGGAGTACAGCTAAGCTTATCCGAAATTTCTTTCAAAAAGTGCCCGACATTTTCATTTTTAAAACGTTTGGAGGTCAATTGCCACCCCTTCTGAATCCCCCTTCCGCCTGGTACGCCTATACTGACAGTTGTCACAACACATTTCTATTTTCGTCGCAATGGAGGAACCAGGCGGGAATCGTAGTCTAAGTGTTAATGCCCAGCAAATAGCTTTAAAAAGAGTCATAACAACATAATTTTGAAAAGAAAAATTTTAATACTAACGTTTCGTTACTAAACTCGTAACATCGTCAGAATGACAAATTACAATAAATGAAGGAGGCATATATAGCTAAACTGTTACATATTATAGAAAGTCTAATAAACGTCTCCCTCTAATAAACACCTCTCTAATAAACGCCTCCCTCTAATAAACGCCTCTAATAAACGCCTCCCTCTATATAATAAACGCCTCCCTCTAAGTAATAAACGCTGCATTAAATGAGCTTGCCAACACCGCATTATTTCAAAATTTAATACGGTATTTGAAAATCTCAAATTTCCCGCATTTTCTGGTCGAACATCTGCACCAGTGTTCAGCAAAGTACTGATATTTTGTACTTAAGTAAAAGTAAAAAGTAACTCCTCAGTTTATACTTAAGTAAAAGTAAAAGTATGGCCTGAAAATCTTACTTAAGTAAAAGTAAAAGTATGGCCTGAAAATCTTACTTAAGTAAAAGTAAAAGTATGGCCGGAAAATTTTACTTAAGCAAAAGTAAAAGTATGGCAAAACATATTCCAGAATAGTACTTCAGAAACAAACTATATATCGAACCACTAACCAAAATGACAATTGCGTGTACTTTAATCTGGGCGCTGTTTAGCGGCGCCAACGCAACAGTTGCCAACACGTAGTATACACGCGCAAAACTTCACGCGATTTCTCCACTCTAGATCACCAGCGGATGGAGAGTGAACCGAGTATTTCGCAAATCCGCGTTCCGAATTTCTTTTTTTACTTTGCCGATAAAACAAAAAGTAAGGAAGTAAAAAAGTAATTATTTACAAAAATTTTACTTCGTTACAAGTAAAAAGTATTTGTTGAAAAATATACTTCGTTACAAGTAAATACGGATTATTTTTAGTAGTCACGCTTTGGGCTTTGTTGTCCCTCGTAACCCTCAATACCCCTCTTCACTGACACTTGAGTCTTTGTTGTCCTTCGTACCCTCAATATCCCTCTTCACACGTGAGTGATAGTCTTTGTTGTCCCTCGTAACCATCAATATCCCTCTTCACTAACACTTGAGCTGATAAAATGTCTGCAATACAAGCATTGAACCCAAAAGCCGAAGTTGCACGGGCCGCTGCTGCCCTTCAAATCAACACAAGCGCAGCAATTGGACTACAGAATGTCCTTAAAACAAATCTTGGTCCAAAAGGAACAATGAAAATGTAAGTCAGATGAATTTCGTCTTTCACTCTTTCTGACAATTTGCACGTGTTCTGTATTTGCTTTGAGTTATTATGAACCACACGCCGATACACGCCAACTGTTTCCTTTAGTTCACGAGATATTTATGATTACTTTATGATTATTTTTAGTTTACGCTATTTTCTGTGATTTTGTGTACTATATATACGTACAACACGTTATAAATTGTCAAAATTACAGTGATCCAAGAATAATTAATAAATAATGAATTATGCCATTCATAGTAAGTTGCCAGTCTATATGTAAAATATATAATATGAAAATAATGTACATTATTTTTGTTTTACTTTATTACAAGTACAATTATAAATTACAATGTAGTAAGGGGTCCAACAATTGGTATTAATATTAATATCATTAACTCTTTCCTGACAGGCTGAAAAACATCCAAAATTGATCAACATCTTTGTTCTGAAGATATCTCTTGAAATAACCATAACTGTTGCAAAAGCTATACATTTTCTGAAAGCCCAATAAACCGGCTTTTACTTGTGCTTTTAAATTTTCCGAACAAAACCCATTATGTTAATATAAATTAGCATTAATTATCATAAATCAGGTTGAAACATTTACATTTTTCTATTTTTAAATTTACAAACTTGGCATGTGCGTGGATCTCATGTTCCTGGCGCTTGTCAAATTTCAATTTTTAACCTTGCGTTACCTTGTGCCGTGTTTTTCGATTGACAACTTTGCGGGTCTTCTATGACCCATTTTGACTGGGCCGGTCAGGAAAGAGTTAATGTTTTGTGCACCAATTTGTAAAACTTCATGTTATATTAAAATAGACGTCCTAACCCAACCTTTAATCCTAACCCCCCTGGTTTCAACAGCGGAATGACATTAATGCTTTTTATAGAACCAAAACTCAGATAAACAAAACCCAAAATTGACTCTCAATGACATCATTACCACGCTTTGCGTTTGGAGTGCGAAACATAACAATATGACCCAACAATTTCTAGGGATATTTAGGGTTAGGATGAGGGTTTTTGTGTCAGGAGAGGAATAGGGTTATTTAGGGATAATATGGGTTAGAGTTAAAGCCACAAGTACACACCTTTTATTTTTGTGTTTTACCCCAAGGTTGGTTTCAGGTTCTGGAGACATTAAGATAACTAAAGATGGTAATGTTTTGTTGAATGAAATGGTAAGTTATCAAATATTTATTAACTCTCTCAATCTACCCCACAACACACAGTTTGCTGGTTACTAACATTGGTTATTGCATGACCAATTGCGAGAAGGTCGGCATTCGATCATATAGAGTTAACGTACAGCCGCCTCTTTAGGACGATGTTTTTTTAGTATAACCATAGCGCTACTTAACCATGCAAATAACCACTAATTCCAAAACAACTTAGATGCTAACCTTAACCCCCTGCCTAATCAGTTTTCAAACCCTAACCCCCGCCTAATCAGTTTTCTAACCCCCGCCTTAATATCCCCTAACCCCTGGCTGTATTTTCTACTGTATGGTTATACTAAATAACATGTCCCAAAGATGGGGACTGTACGTTAACTCTATATGATCTAACACCAACCTGGTGAGAAGTGGGGGGACAAAATAATGACATCACAGACATTGCTACAACTTGGTTTCCAGCAGAAGTGCTCCACCTCTATTTTAATGGTTGTTTCTGGTAGTGCTAACATTAAAACTAAGTCACAAACTTTAATCCCAAATATGCCCGAAAATCTAACACAAAGTATGTGGACCTAACATCCCCCACCCCACCTGCCTAAGGGTTTCTTGCTGGATTTAGAAGAATTTCAAAATTGGTCTTGAAGAAAAGTAATGGGGACTTGTCTCCCCCAGTCCCCCCTTTGCAATGCCCCTGTCACTAACTGTAATAATAATTACTATGTACAGTTAACATTTACAAAATTATTTTTAGCAAATCCAGCATCCAACAGCTTCTCTCATTGCCAAAGTTGCAACAGCTCAGGTAACCACCGACTGAAAATCTTCCTAAGTTAATTTTGATTTAGCTTAACCCTTTACTCTCCAATATCAAAATACATATTCTCCTTATTGGTCTCCAAGTATATCTTATAGTACTAGTTGGGAGAAGTTGTTTTAAATCAGTTTATCTTTGGTGATCATTTTCTTTATTCTCATTACCTCTATGCTTGATTAACATTGATATGATTAGGAGAAGTTACATGCTGATCACTCCTGGGTATAACAGGTTAAAAAATTTCTAGTGTAAGCTTCATATTTATATATTTTTATAATTTGATAGGATGATATAACTGGTGATGGAACAACGTCAAATGTTTTAATAATTGGTGATCTACTAAAACAGGTTTGGCGATGATTTTTTTGTTAATTTTGTGCATAGCCTAACAAATCCTAATTTTAAAATAATTACATGTAATTCCTGATAACATTCTTTCTGTTATTTTCTAGGCTAACATATATATTGGAGAGGTACTGGCATGATTTTTATTGTATATCTAAGGAAATAAAGTGTAAAATTAAGTTTTAAGTCTCTGTTTCATAATTCTACACTAGTATTTCAATCTAGTTTTAATTGTTTTCCAGGGACTTCATCCTCGGATAGTCACTGAAGGTTTTGATTTAGCAAAAGCTAAAGCACTAAAGGTACAGCACAACATTTTTTTAGAATTAAATTTGTCACTCAAGTAATGCAGGAAACAGCTGTATGTGTGTTGAACCTCTTTCCAGGTATTGGAAGAAATAAAAGTAGTAAAAGATATGGATAGAGAAACTTTAATTAACGTAGCCAAGACGTCGTTGAGGACCAAAGTGCATTGCAAGTTAGCTGACGTGTTAACAGAGGTAGGTGAAATGAATTACAACTGCTTAGGTTTTAAAAAGAAGATACTATAGTTGTACTGTGTGTTTTAGGGAAAGTATTCAGCTATTAAATTTTACCTATGTTCAACATTTTTTAAATGCAAATTTTTTAGGCTGTTGTCGATGCAGTTTTAGCTATTCGTCAACCTGATAAAGAAATTGACTTGCACATGGTGGAGATTATGGAAATGATGCATAAATCAGATGCAGATACTGTGTAAGTAAAAAAATAAAGTATTGGTGCAAGTATCATTAGATGTGTGAAGTAGTCTTGAGAAATACTATTGTTGGTGACTGACGTTTCGACAGCCTCAGCAGCGGTCATCTTCAGAGTCAAGTAAAGCGTGTTTGTCAGGTTTGCCTATATATAAGTCTGAATGAGAAAGACTATTGTTGGTGACTGACATTTCGACGCCTCAGCAGTGGTCAGAGTCAAGTAAAGCGTGTTTGTCAGGTTTGCCTATATATACATCTGAATGAACAATATATATGTCAACCAGACGTATATATAGCCAAATCTGGCAAACACACTTTACTTGACTCTGAAGAATGAAGATGACCGCCTCTGAGGCCGTCGAAACGTCAGTCACCGACAATAGTCTTTCTCAAGACTACAACAACCTGGACGATCAACTTCACACATCTATTGGTGTGAAGATGTAATATAGTATGTCAATCTAACCTTTACTCTATATGAAAGCTTGTATTGTATTTATTTGTAATACAGTATTCACTTGTACTTACAATACAAAATAATGTTTACAAAATCACACATATATATGTATGTCAAGTGTTACTTTACTCTTCTGCTGTTCTAGACTTATTCGAGGTTTAGTTATGGACCATGGTGCAAGACATCCTGATATGAAAAAGAAAGTAAAAGATGCTTATATCCTTACCTGTAATGTATCATTGGAATATGAAAAGAGGTGGGTAATGAACATAGATCTCGATTAATAAATGTCAGAGTACATTACGAGACACTGGAACTGTGTAAAATTTGCGGCTGCTTCTCCTGTGTGCCACGGAGGTTGATCAACTGGAATGAGAATTTAATTCAATAGTTTTGCATGTTTCTTTACCAATGATAACATGTCCCTCTTTCAAAAAATTGATGCATACCGTAATAGCTATTTTTTATTTCCAAGTGAGGTGAACGCAGGTTTCTTTTACAAGACTGCTGAAGAAAGGGAAAAGCTTGTTGCATCAGAAAGAAAGTTTATTGATGAGAGAGTTATGAAAGTGATTGAACTAAAGAAAAAGGTGTGTGATTGATTTGGCAAACAGTGACCACAATTTCATACTACATTATAATAATTATAGCTGCTACAACATTATATTTTACTTTCAGATGTGTGCGGGAAACGATAAAGGTTTTGTTGTGATCAACCAAAAGGTGCAGTATACAAGTGATAATGAAATCATCGTTTAGATTCTGCAATATTTATACTAACAGAAATTCCATGTTCCTTTTTTGTTTTCATTAAGGGCGTGGATCCGTTCTCCCTTGACATGCTTGCGAAAGAAGGAATTGTTGCATTAAGGAGAGCCAAAAGACGAAACATGGAAAGGTAATTTTCATAAAATTGTTCTTTTATTGCATCTCAAATTAGCCATTTCTACCAATCTCTCCAAGTATTTCTTACAGTACTAGTTGGGAGAAATAAACAAATTATGGCTTTCTACCAAGCAAGCTTTTTCTTTCAGGCTAACATTGGCATGTGGTGGTACAGCAATGAATTCTCTTGATGATTTGGATGCAGAATGCCTTGGATTTGCAGGGCTCGTTTATGAACATGTGTTGGTAAATACAATACCACTTAAATACAATACCATTCTAAATATTGGTTGCTGCATACAAGTAGTTTGTGTTGATATAAAACTGTATATTTTTTCCCTTTAGGGTGAGGACAAATTTACTTTTGTTGAAGATGTCAAAAACCCTCATTCAGTAACCATTTTGATCAAAGGTCAGTGCACCACATTGGTCTTAAACCCTTTAAGATCAGTATGAGAATAAAGGAAATGATCACCAAAGATAAACTGACATGTTTTTAAAACAACTTCTCCAGGTCCCAACAAGCACACTCTGACTCAAATCAAAGATGCTGTCCATGATGGCTTGCGGGCGGTAAAGAACGCATTGGATGATGGGGCTTTGGTTCCTGGGGCGGGCGCTTTTGAGATTGCTGTACACAGTGTGCTTATGGAGTACAAAAAGTCAGTGAAAGGCCGTGCTAGGCTTGGAATTCAGGTACAAGGTTACTGTTTGTTTTTAGTGGTTTCAACAGTTGGGCATTTTTGCGTCTCCAGACACAACTTGTTTGTCGTTATATTTATGCTCTTGAGCAATGTTGAAGTTCCACAAATATGTTCAATATTGTAAAATATGAAACAATGTTGAAGTGCTGTAATGTGCAATATTTTATAATATGAACAATGTTGAAGTGTAAATGTTCAATATTGTAAAATATGAACAATGTTGAAATGCGCAATGTGCAATATTTTATAATAAGAACAATGTTGAAGTATAAATGTTCAATATTGTAAAATATGAACAATGTTGAAGTGCTGTAATGTGCAATATTTTATAATATGAACAATGTTGAAGTATAAATGTTCAATATTGTAAAATATGAACAATGTTGAAGTGCTGTAATGTGCAATATTTTATAATATGAACAATGTTGAAGTATAAATGTTCAATATTTTATAATATTATATGAAAAATGTTGATGCTACAAATGTGCAATATTGTAGATGAACAATGTTATACGAATGTACGGTAGCTAGTGTACCTAGTGGAAACAATACTGTACTGTTGTTTGCACCAGGAATACAGGACACACACATGTTCCATTGGCCTAATGGCTTATGCCATATCAGGCAACCATGATCAATATTCTTCTCCATTTGTTCCCAACATCAACTGCTATCAAGTCGAAGGTATGTCAAAGGCGCCGAAGGCTGCCACCATACGACCCATGTCTGACCACGGAGCACAGCTAAGATCTAAGTGTTGATTTTACACTGGGAGGAAAACTGGAGACCACCAGAGGAAAACCCTCGAAGCACGGGAGAGATCAACTATAATAACTCTACTCACATGAGTTTAAGCTCGCGAATCAACACGAGGTTATTCCCAGATGGTCATCCATCCAACTACTAACCCATGCATGCCAGCGCCCTAACAGCACACGCACACAGTACCCTTAGGCACACAAGCGGTACATTAGCGGAAAGTCAAAAGTATTGCTAGTATTAATCATTAAAAGATCGCTAATTACTTCATGAAAGTAACTAGTTTCGTCTCGGGCACTCCATTCTCTGTCCCGTGCAGTCATTCTACCGATACCGAGCAGTCCCTCCAGGCAATATTAGTATGGGACACCACACAAGAACAATTGGATTCACATAGACAGAATAACAATTGAAAACGTTTTGCAATCCTTCATCTATATAGCGATACCAATGCAATGCCTTTGTTGTTCATATACCAACGTAGATTTCATAACTAATATTTACTTACTGGCTATAAACGATAGAGACCCTTCATTCACAAAGACAGAATAACAGTTGAAAACGTTTTGCAATCCTTCATCTATATAGCGATACCAATGCAATGCCTTTGTTGTTCATATACCAACGTAGATTTCATAACTAATATTTACTTACTGGCTATAAACGATAGAGACCCTGCATTCACATAGACAGAATAACAGTTGATAACGTTTTGCAATCCTTCATCTATATAGCGATACCAATCCAATGCCTTTGTTGTTCGTATACCACGGAGATTTCATAACTAATATTTACTTACTGGCCATAAACGATAGAGACACTGGATTCAAATAGACAGAATAACAGTTGAAAACGTTTTGCGATATAGCGATACCAATCCAATGCCTTTGTTGTTCGCATACCACGGAGATTTCATCATTAATATTTACTTAATGGCTTCGCGTTGACGTAATCTCGTTGCAACATATTTTGCAACCGTCAAAAGGCTTCTCGATCCAACTCGAATGGTTTCTCGAGCTATAGTATATTCAAAATGTCCTAATGATGCTTTGATTCATTGTTATACTCACTGCTACATATAGAAACATTGTATTGTTCTTTTTTTCTATGAATTTTACCCGTTTCACTTTAATGTTCGACGACATACACTCCAGGAAATATTGGAGAAGATTTGTACTTGCATTGCATCACATGAAAATTAAATATTACATTATACGTTTCGTAAAACTGAGTTCAGTATTGCACCGCGATGTACAATACGTCAAAAAAGTGTCAAAAAAATTATTTAGCCTGAGAAGGCTAATTGGGGACACTATATATCCTATCTAACTAACTAATAAATGACAAATAAGTGAATATATCCTATCTAACTGCCAATAAATTACAAAAGTATGATAATATAGGCAATTGCATAATAAGATAATTTTACAATAAAAATAATATTTACAATGAACGTAAAACGATTAGTCATACATACATGGAACATTCATGTACTGCAAAGCTCACAGCAGTTACTGTTATTTTCTAAAAGGCTACTAATATCCAACTTACGAATTTTCTAAAATTTAAAACGTAGAATTTTCTTACATTATTTTCTAAAAGGCTATACTAATATCGCATTAAGAATGCTATACTAGAATGTTGCACAATTGTAGTAGTTTATCACTTCATTACACAATGAACCTGCGTGCAGTTACTATCCTAGCACATCTACGATAGTATGTTTTAAGGATTTGTGGTGAAGGAAAATTCCGAGTGTTGAAGTATATACATTTTAACACCAAACCAAGACCAGTTGGGACTTGGGAAAACTGCAACATCGATGCTGGTGCAGTGCTCTGACCACTGAGCTACGGAGAACATGCAGTAAATACCTACCTAAAATAAACAGGTTTTGTGATTGGCTATATGGAACAAAAGTGGTTAGGGTTAGGACATTGGTTTCTTTGTGGTTGATTCTATTGTTTTATTGTTTTAATCAACCAATCATAAAACTTGATAGTATAGGTAGGTGACGACCAAGAACATGAGTTTAATAGAGTGAAATCCCAAATATTACTTCTTGTAATATGCCCAAATATCATCTACGATAATATAGGCCTGTTATAAAGTCGAAATGTTATTTTTATTAACAAAATTGTTTCTTCGTGAAGATTATAATTTGCATTAGAGTGATATAAAAATGTTTTCCTGAGTTGGTGTGTATATAGTTCGGCTGTATATAGCTCTTAATTCAAATTCTAGCTTTTATATAAGTTCTGTATGTAATATATCATGCAAGAGAAGGCGTTTATTATCTGATTTCCAAACGCCGAGACGTGTGTTGAAAAACGAGGCGATAGCCGAGTTTTCTAACCAACTTCGAGGTGTTTTCAAATCAGATAATAAACGCCTTTCGAGTGCATGATATAGCTTCTTAAACGAACCAGTATTTTAAGAGAAATTTGAGGGAAAAGTGGGATTAATTGTGGACGTTTATTACCACATTTACAAACAATGTTATGATTTTCCTTTGTGTTTTCCTCATGAATTATTAATGAGTTCGAGAAATATATATATAATAATATACCGATCATGTAAATAGGGTTTATTAAATTAAAGATCTGCTAATTTTACTAACTCTATCACCACATGTTACAAAGAGACTGATCAATATTCAAACTCAGCAAGCTACTGTGAACCAGACTTTAGTTCCTAATGAAATTAGTCTCGCCAAAACTGTTCTTAATTGGTGTTCTTAATTGGTCTGCCCAGGATCCTTAATGAGCCTAATTAGAGGTAAAGTCTGAACATCAATGAGACCAACACGACTTGGTCATCAGTGGTGCCCCAGACGTCTGACATTAGGGATTTTAGGGGAGCACATGGTCGCCAGGCAAATATGTAAATAGCCAAAGTGATCAAAGATGTAAAATTAAAAACGTTAGGGTTTTACGTTGTTGAGTTATTCCAGTCGTTGAAAGTCGAACTGTAAGCTGTGTTCGTTCTCTGACTCTGTGCCCGTTCTCTGTGTCAACCTTGATGTTATTGTTAAGGCGTAAAATGCTTTTAATAACGTCAAGTGTGAAACAACGACGCCTTTGTGAATATTCTAAGGATGGAGAATTCTTTATTTTTTTTTTTGCAAGAAACACTTTACATTTGAAAGTGAAGAGGACCTTTGCTCGAAAGTTGGACCTGCCATTTACTCTATTTGGCCTCCTTCATCTATTCATCTATCTTCTCCGCAGAGACTTTCAATGCGGTAGATCCGTGGGTAGATGGAGTAATGGGTTGAGATAGGGAATGCGGACCATGCGGTAGTGGAGAGTAATGATCAGAGGTGCCGGATGCAACCCAGGGAAGCGGGGAAAGAATCTCAAAACAGGCACTTTCACAAAAGGAAATTTTAGTTTAGTAGGATAAGCCGGGCGTCTAGAGTCTTTATTAATTTAATATCTATTGCTGAAAGATGCACTCAGACTCACAGTAAACGTTTGTCAATAACAATTTTTATTAATTAATGCTACGTGATATATATAACACATTCGGGAAATGTCTATTACAAGTTTATTAACAAAAATGCCAAGTTATTATTTTTGTATAAATAATTTTTAAAAAAATTCTTCCAAAAATTCCAGTGTAGAGCAACATGGTGGATTTTTAGACATGTCTATAGCAGCAATGGAAATGGTCCATTTCAAATTATATCTTCACATGCATAATCCATCGGACTCATCTTCGAAACCAAATTACACAACCTATACTTCGTCAATCGTCGACCACGATGACCAGCAACGATTAGTTCGGGCTCCTTCCTTTTCATTACGCATCTAGGTAGCAAAATGTAAATGTTTTTGCTTTCCTAATATAGGCAGTATAAATTTTAACATAGAATGATAAATAAATCCAAAAGGAAGTATAAGATATCGCATTACAATATAGCAAAGGACGCGCACGGCTGCCCCCGTAAGTAAAGGGCAGCGGGGGCAGTTACCCCTGCTGCCCCCGCCGCCCATGGTAATGATATAAGGAAATCGCAACCCATTACCCCCTCTACTCTGTGGAGGAGAGAGTCTTCATGCTGTTTCATCTCTGTCTATTTTCTATAATTACGTTGGTGATTGTGGGAGCATGAGTGGACAGACGATACATGGAGCATCATCAAGCTCATATCCTCAGAGTCCTAGACAGCGATCGAACCTGTAACCTTCTGATTACCGGCGAGACGCTCTACCACTAAGCTAGCGAGACTCTTTTTCTCTGAGTATGAGTATGATTTATTTATAGTCGATCACGCAGGATAAGGTTGCCCTATTTATCCGAGCCAGAGGCTCATGTTTTAAGCGCTCGACTATTCAGTTTATCACTCTTAGGTGAACGGAAAAACCGATCTGATAAGGATTCCGAGGGCCTACGATTTAAGGTCGTTTTCCGAGAAGACCCGAAAGTCTTATCATTTGCTAATGATGTTGCCAAGGCAGCACTTTCTCCTCAATTATTTTAAGACCCTGAGTGGTGGTCCGACCCGGGATATATGGTGCACGCGGCGGCTAACTAAGGAGGTAATGCGATGTAGGGGACTGTATAGCCACATGGCATTTTGATCAATGATCGGTGGTGGTACTACCAGCTCTCTATCCTTTATCTATCCTTTATCTACATTTTCTGGTAGAAATTACTTAATATTATCATCAACTAAAGTTTTATGTCTTTTCCACTGCTAAAGATGGTTAACTATTTCAACAGTACGCAATCTTTTAATATCATTCTTCATGTAACATTTTTCTATTTTTGCACACGCCCCTCGTGGAAATCAGCTTCGGTTGACGGGGCCAGCGTGTATAAATAAAGTTTCTATCTATCTATCTAAGTTTTCCTAACGATTATCTGAACTGCAGGCTTCATTACCAATAACCTCACAAAACGTGCGCAAAACTAATGGCGTCAGCTCCATTCCTTTTTCTCACACAGTACGGCATTTCCCTTCTGTAACAGATGTTCGTTATGACTAGACAACTTTCCAGAAAGCCATCAACACATGTCAACACTCACATGAACATGGCGACTGCAATTATCTAGACATCCGCTAATGGGAACGACTCCTGCTGACGCCATTTTTTACGACATTTTTTTGAGAAGAGCGCGCAGTCCAGTTATATCTAGAGGTCAGTGGTAATTATTTGCTGGCGTATGTTCCCAACCATTTCGGCATTAGAATTTTCAGTTACCCAACCATTTTCGCTTCGGCCCATCCCGGCCATAAATAAATGTTTGCGTACTGTTGAAATAGTTAACCATCTTTAGCAGTGGAAAAGACATAAAACTTTAGTTGATGATAAATAATATTAAGTAATTTCTATCAGAAAGTGTCAAAGATTATAAATATATAAAAAGACCACACATAAGATAGACACTTTAACCAACTTTAACAGAGGAAAAGCATCAAGATGAAACTTTAGTTGATGATAATATTAAGTAATTTCTATCAGAAAGTGCCAAAGATTATAAATATATAAAAAGACCACACATAAGATAGACACTTTAACCAACTTTAACAGAGGAAAAGCATCAAGATGAAACTTTAGTTGATGATAATATTAAGTAATTTCTATCAGAAAGTGCCAAAGATTATAAATATATAAAAAGACCACACATAAGATAGACACTTTAACCAACTTTAGCAGAGGAAAAAGACATCAAGATGAAACTTTAGTTGATGATAATATTAAGTCATTTCTATCAGAAAGTGTCATTATAAATATATAAAACGTCCAAACATGAGCACTTTCATATACGTCCAAAACAACGAAGCAGAAAGAATGTTTTGGCGACGCGTAAAGCAATATCCTTAGCTAGTAATAAGACCTCAAGCTTCGTTGCGAAGCTTTGAAATCATAACGAGAAGATATGCTGGGTATTATGGCCTCGTTGTTGTTGATGTAAAGGAACACCTCGTTGCGTGTGTTAGTTTAGCACGAATACACACATGACATTTGATGTGACACCTCGCATCAATTTACAACCATCTGGGAAGTACCTGGTTTAGACAGATGGGAAGAGGCTAGTTTGACACATTATAGTTTTCACTAAGTTGTCAATACAGGCCAATTGTGCTGTGACAAACAACCAGATTAGAAAGTCTGCACAATTCGGATGCAAATGTTGTCATATACCAAAGTATCATGAAACGAATACATGCATATGTATGATGGAGTATCATTCACACTCTGACGAAGGTACACCACCTACAGATCACTATTCACACTGGAAGTAACGTCAAAGTAGAGACACGGAAAGACATTGCACCGAGTAATTCAACAGTGAAATACAAAAACAATTTGGGAATTGAATGGATATTACTCAAACTACCTTCGTTGTTGAATCACTCCACAAACTCATTGTGTGTTCCTCTGGGTTGTTATCGCTTAACGTGAATAATAATCCTACTTCAGCAGGTGGAAAAGATATCAAGTTGAAACTTTAGCTGATGATAATACGAAGTAATTTTTATCAAAGAGTGCCAAAGATTATAAATATATCTAAAAACGTAAACATGATATGGACACTAGAACTAAACGCAACATCTCTCATATGAACAGCAGCGGCTATATTTGACTTAAATTATTAACATCCTTTTCACTAGATAGCCGAACGAATTTAAATTATTTTAAACAAAGTATCAAAGGTCTTAGCTCGTCTACATTACGTTCATCTCGTGTAGTACGGTGTCAAAACCGTGTCTAATTATTCATTAAACAGTAAAGACACCACCAGCTAGTAAAATACTTCCACCTATATAAGAACTTCGTGATGAAATTTGGAATTTTAAGCCCAAATAAATGAGCCATTTTATAAGCCTGATATGTGAAATAGGTCCTTAATTTAAAAAATGTACTATAACAAAGTCCCCCAAACAAAGACAATAGCAAAATCTGGCTGTAGTTCTTTATCTTTTACACAATACTGTACAATACATTTAGATCATATTATACCACTGTGAGTTCCAAACAACAATGCTGCTGAGATAGTCTCTAACGAAGGTCATAATAAGTATATACTGTTTCTCATTGAAATGTGAGATAAGTTTGCAATTTACACGTGTTTGTGTCCCTCCTAGCGATGTAACACTAGATACACGTATATCGATAAACCAGATAAGAACGACTAACAAGCAGTAACTTATAGTGATCTGTTATTTTGATATCTTGCGATGGTTAAACAAAGGCTTCAAAATAACGGGCGGTATACTTAGAGCAGTTTCCGGTTGTTTTTGTTTTGAAAGAAGTGGTGAACTAAAGACCTTTTAACTCCACATTTCAAACGATACTCCATTCATTCTTATGACAAAGCTGGCACAACGCAGTTTGCCCCCGCAATTGTTACCAATATAAACAGTAATTACTGAGAAAACAATGCCAAAACAACGCTTCAACTTGCGTACTTGATTTCAAAACAAAATATATACATTGTCATCTGTTCCCAGTTTGCACGCCACTTGAATAATAACAGTAATAATATAGTTGACACATGTAACAGTATAGTAAAACAGATAATAAAAACAGTCAGTTATCTGAAAAATATCCATACAAAACCCTTCAAACACCAGAAACGTTTTGGACTTTTGAACCGTAATGTATAAATATATACTATTACTACCATGCATGATTCAGGAGTTATTCAGGCCACACCTTCCGGATGTGAGTTGTCAGAGAACAATGGATTAGGTACACATAAGGTGTGGTACCTCAGTATACATGAGAACAAGGTAGTTATTATGACACTAATGTGTAACGATTTGACGACCCTATCGATATTAATCTCGATGATTGATTGGTATCGTTTGAACTGTCGAGTTAAACGACCAGTAGTTTGAAGTCGAGTATGACCTTGGCGAAATAACTTTTTCTTCAGATGAAAAGAGGTAAAGGGACCGTAATGTTCAAATTATACAGCACAATCATCATCGTCATTCGACTATTGTGCAGGCGACTACAAAACTACCAACTGTAAACGCTATTTCGGCAGTACACCAACTGACCAACCATTTTAGATATTTGATTGGTATTTCTACACTACCTACGCAGCACAACACAACACTTTGATCTCCTACACACTATTATGGTAGTACACCAACCTTTTATAGTATTTGATTTGTATTTCTACACTACCTACGCAGCACAATACGTTTTATCACTCGGCAAGTGTCCCACGGGTGAGAACAACCGCTCGTAAATAATCCTGATACGTCAGCACAATACAAACCGCAGAATGACAAAAATATCAACTATGCTAACAGCAACGTCGATTACGGTAAACAACTGCTAACGAGAGCCTACACATCACCAAACTAGGTTCTTGTTTATTTCATATCTAAGGGTATCAGATTCTTAGCTAAAAGGGTCTTAATTACTTTACAAAAACAATGTCAATAAAACTATGTGTAGCAGTGCAATTGTTATTTGTAATAACAGGGGTTTGATACCAAATAATCCAAAACATCACTCGAGTGCAATAAAATATGTATCTATATACACTGTGTCCGTTACTGTTGATTACTTTGTTTAAACTGCAAGACCCTTTCAGCTGTAAAAAGCTGGTATAAACAGGATAAAAAGTATTTATAATCATATAACTATATCTCTAAACAATAACTATAATAATGTTAATATATAGATAGATATATAATATACAACTGAAAACACATTAGCAACATTATACAACTGAAAAACCTGTGGTCCTATATCTATGTTACAGATGTGAAATTTTGATAAAATGAAAAGTATCGTGAACTATACAAATATGGCGATGTCACTTTTTAAAAGATGGTTCAGAATGTGTTAATTTAAAGAACTTAAAACGAAGAAGGCAATTCCAGTCTTTTGCTTCGGTGTTCTACACTTTGACTGTTCTATACTTTGCTCAGTGTTGCCAACTTTCGGAAAATGCAGCAGTGTTTTTTCGCGACTGAGTTGCTTTACCAGAACGACACTCCGTACCTGGTAAACTCCAATAACAACCTGAATAACACTTAATCTATTGTGCTCTCTCTATCTCTCTCCCTATATATATAATAATCTATATTATATATCAAATATCTTTATCATCAGCCTCACCATCGTTATATATCAGAAACAGCTGTGCATATTGTTTGAAACACACCCCAGATATTCACACCAAAAGTGTTATTGTTATTCACTATGTGTTTTTCTTGCACCCTATCCCGTCTGTTGTTTGCTCATCAAACAGCGTGAATTGAATCCGTTCTGCGGCAGATAGACACACGGCGCTAATTGAAATGGTTTTCAAATGCTTATTTTTAAGGACTGGCTCGCCAATTAGAATGAAAAGCAGGAATGTTTTTTACGAAATTACACACAGAGAAGTCCTGATTAATTTCGCAGACACTTTGAAAGAATCGGTTCGTTTTCGCTTCCGTCACGACATGTAAGAGCGGGGAGGTTGGCGCCATATCGTTGCCGTTTGTATGTTATGTTTTATTCATTATCTTTTATATCCCACGAGATGTTGCAAGCGCGATTTGTGATTTCATTATTATTGCAACATTCGCGCAAATGTTGCAACGCCTGTACTTCAGCGCGCGCGTGTGTTAAATGGCTTCTTTTGCGATTGCAACACTATAGCCTGCAAAAATCTGTGTGAGATCGCACGTTTTTTTTTGTACAAAATACACTGCACCCCGTGGCAACAGGATTATCCCGTCCCACGCAAGACACAGTGACTCCTTTGGACAAGTATACATGTATAGGCATCGATTAGCTAACTGCTTGGGTATTGTTTTGCGGTTTTACCATGATTGACATTTAATTGGCTTAACGAACTCGAATCCGTGTATATAAGCAGCGTGATAGAAGCACAGATCATCAAGCCATCACTTCGCTCACATCGAGAACATTTCAGCAACAACAACAACAGTCAACAGTATCTTTTCTCTTCCAATTATTATATCAGGTAAGATTTAACATTATATTGAAACTACCTAGCCTTGTAATTACTATATCTAAAGCCTGTAGCTCTTCGTATTGTCGTTCCGTCGCTAGAATCATTGAGTCGGCGATCGCCACGACACTAGAAGAGGTTCAGTGGGAGTTCTCCAGGCTGTGTCATTAACATATATAGTGATTAAGTGTTGATTCTTGATAATTCTCGTAAAGCCTCTAGTCCCGTTAACCACCTTGATTGGTTTCACTAGTTCAATAACTCGCGTTATTTTTCCACTATGATTTTAAAAGCTCGGATATGTTAAGAGCTTCGCGTGTTGTCGTAAAGTCTTAAACGGTGCAAAGTATTTCACTCTCTAACGAAGGCCTTTCATCAGAAAGTGAAACGCCGTAAACTCTTTCACTCTCTAACGAAGGCCTTTCGCAACGTTTTATAGTATTCCTCTTGACTATAGCTAAGCTAAGTCGTTAAGGGTCCATTGACGATACATGGGCGATCGCCAAGCTTGTATCCTCAGAAAAATTATTCGAGTCCCGGACAGGAATCGAACCTGTAACCTTCTGATTGCCAGTAAGACGCTGAGGGTCCATTGTAGGATCATTAAACTCTTTTGATTATAACATCAGTATTTCGTTATTCATCAATTGTCTAATAGTACGGCCCTTCCCTCATGATCCTCGCGCGTTATATATGCCGTGCACGTCATCCCCCGATTGTTCACACACCTACGTGTGAATTATGACGTGGCGTAGGCGTGATTTATTATCCGTGTGTCAACAAACCTTAAAGTTATATAGTAATGAAACTTGAAGCACATCGTTCAATATTCTCACCAATTCTATTTCTTCCCATTATTAGAATGAAGTTCACCACCATCATTTGCTTCTCAAGCCTCCTCCTGTTATCTACCATGGTCAACTTGGCTACGTCGTCGCAATGTTATCAATTGAATTGCGCCCAGACTTTCCTAGCCTGTTTCACTCAATGCACAACGATAGAACAATGTGATGATTGTTTGATTGTCAAATACGAGTGCCTGAAAGAGCACTGTAGACAAAAAGCTCATCGTGGACGAAGAAGCATCGCCGACATTCTTCGCCTGTAGTTCAAGACATTGAGATAGCCACACTCGAGTGTCAGCACGAATTTAATCAGCAGCGATTGCTTGTGCGCAGTCCATCGGATCAGATGGATCATCTGAAGTGACCAGAAAAACGAGAAAGAAACAACAAAGAAAGGAAAGAAAGAAAGAAACCGAAGAAAGAAAGGAACGAAAGTGAAGTCAACTTCACTGGAAACTGATCAAGTTCACGGAAATCAAATCTCATTTGTTTCCCTTTGGAACTATTTAATATCATCTAGTCTACATAATATGTAATATTTAAATACTTTTAAATATTTATTGCCGAGATTCGGTATATATAATTGTTAATTTATATAATTGTTAATCAGAAACGTGACAGAGTAACTCTTTTCGAGTAAAATTACAAACAAGATAACTCCTTGTGGAGTACGACGAACGTATGGTAACGAACACCATCATTTACACCAATAATAATTTATTATAACATTTAATATGGTGGTAATGCACAGCATTGCTAGACAATATTTGTCAATATTCCTATAGTTTAAATTATTTTAAAATAAAAGAATGAATGAAGAATTTTTGTTTGTGCCTCTTTTCTCCTTGTTTTTTTTTTAACATTAATGGACTTTAGATGTGTGAAGTTGATCGTCCAGGTTGTTGTAGTCTTGAGAAAGACTATTGTTGGTTACTATAACAATAGTCTTTCTCAAGTCACCAA
Organism: Chrysogorgia sp. JL179-B06; assembly: GCA_035772405.1. NCBI lineage: Eukaryota > Metazoa > Cnidaria > Anthozoa > Scleralcyonacea > Chrysogorgiidae > Chrysogorgia > Chrysogorgia sp. JL179-B06. The sequence goes on from JAYKKM010000040.1 coordinate 996,209, forward strand.
CAATAGTCTTTCTCAAGACTACAACAACCTGGGGAGCAACTGCACAATACAATACAATACAACGCAATACAATACAACACAATATAATATATTACAATACAATACAATACAATGCCAATTTTTCAAGCTTTATGTAAATATAAAGCTCCATGGCTCCACTACACTCCCTAATCTAAGCATCAAAACTAACTGAACCCCTATATAATTATACTAGGAGTAATCAAAGATTATGTAATTGCGTTCGGCGCATGTGGTCCAGTAAATGGCGAATGAATATTGGCAATTATGCTGTAACGAATTTTGAAAATAAATAAAGCTAATATATATATATATATATATATATATATATATATATATATATATAAATATATATATAAATATATATATAAATATAAATATATATATAAATATATATATAAATATATATATAAATAAATATAACAGCGTCTTAATTGAAGGAGACACTGACAAATAACCGCTAACCCCAAAACAACAAAGACCCTAACCCCTGCCTAACTTTCACCCTAATGCTAACACTATTATTAGTGTAAAGTAATTTTTTATGCACTCCATGGCTCCACGACCTTTTCATCTGACTGAGGAGCCACAGAGCCAGTGTCTCCAACCTATAAGTCTCAAAAGTGCCATTGCATTATGCAGTTTAGCCCAACCTGAACGATCAACTTCACACATCTAATGATACTCCTAGGTTCAAACCATTTACTTTATTAATAGACTTTCCCGACTATACTGTGATCGTTTATACATATACAGTAAACACCCACTATGAAGAACCTACATTTTTCCAAACCAGCCTGGGATAGGTTCTTATATATTTCATATCTAACAAAAAATCAGGGTGTTAGGTTCTTATAAATAAGAAACCATAAAGCCACAATTCAGTAATTGATAAACACTTATGTCAATGAGATGATATGGATGAAATTAACTAGACAGTACTTTCAGTTTTCTTTGTAGATGATAAGAGTATAAGACTAGTATATAACAACATTAAGGTGCATCTTCCTTAACACTGAACAGTTATATACTGCAACAGCTCATAGCAGTACACCGTTACATGACTGACATGCTGTTGGTTTTCCCACTTCCACAGTGTAGATTATATCTAGAACATTTTAGGACTTTGCTACAGTGGAATTATAAATTGATTTTGTGACATAAGAACCTATTTCAAATATCAGGCTCAAACAGGTTCTTATTGAGAGGGGCACAAAATCCCTAATTTCAGACTGAGGTTCTTATATAGGTGGAAGGTTCTTCATAGCGGGTGTTTACTGTATGGTTGTCAAGATCTATATTTTGGATATAATATCGGAAAAGGAGAAATCGGAGAACTTCAATGTTTCGAAAAATACTTAAGGAAGAGTACTTACGTTTATAAAATAAGTCGTGTCTTATGTATACGCTGTGATTGGTCAGTTACCGTGTTTATATCAGGTTATGTAAACACGGTTGTGATGTCACAGCATATTTTACAGTCTTATTTTATAAAATAAATAGAAAATGGTCGCCCTGTATGGTTTATATAACCTGGTGTAAACACTTGAGAGAGAGTTTGGTCGAATTTGAAAGTACTTATGTAAACCTTCGCCTGCGGCTCGGGTTCACATAAACTTTCAAATTCTCCAAACTCTCTCTCTCTCTCGTGTTTACATCAGGCTATATAAACATGGGCGGCCATTTTCTATTTCTTTAATATTAATCGATAAACTTTGCGGTTTTCGCCATGTTTAATTAATAAATCTGAGCTTTCGGCCCGTGTACCCGGGTCGTCTTCAGAGAAACTAGCATAAAAGTTTGCTAACGTCAACATTACAAACGTGGTGGTGTGTTCAGACTTGCGTGCGCAAACATGTATCACGCAACTTCAACGGGTCTAATTATTCTAAATTTACATAATTGACAGGATCGAAAATATGCAGATAAAACTGAAAATAATTAAATAAAATAATCAACTAAAATTTATAAATATCCGTGTTATGAAAGTTTGAAAAGGCTTGTCCAAATGTCATTTAGAGGTTTGCCTTCCTGTGACATTGTTCTGTGTTTTGCGATCTCGATTGATTTTCCGCGTGAAGTACGTAGTTGTTTACCGGAGCTAGAAGAGTTGATTGATCCCATTTTATTCGGTAGTCATGCTCCCAAGCATGTTTGGCGATGGCAGACTTGTCGACATTTGCTTTGGCGCAGCAGTTTAAATGGTCTTTCTGTCGTATAGTTAGATTGCGTCCGGTTTTAAATATTGATGGACGACGTTTCGGACGATGGGTCCCCATCTGACCTGAACTGGACACGTCTTCCGAAACATCGACCATTAATATACGTAAGTACTCCTACTTAAAGTACCAAGGAATCGAAAATTAAGTTTGTTTTATCTGAAAGAACTCTTAAAACAATGAGGAATAACAATTTACAGCTCTTCCATATTTAACTTACTTCTTGAAGTATATTCAAATGAGATAATCTATGACGTAGAAAGTTGTACACAACATTGGAAAATCCTGTATATCTTAAAGATTATTGAAAGATTATGGAAAGATATACATGATTTTCTAATGTTATGTATGTAAATATCTCCAGAACTGAGTGAAATATGGAAGAGCTGTAAGTTGTTATTCCTCATTGTTTTAAGAGTTTTTTCAAATAAAATAAACTTAATTTTCGATTCATTTACACTTTAAAGTGTATATGAAATGAAAATTAAGTTTGTCTTGTTTGAAAGAACTCTTGAAATGATAAAGGAACTCCATCTATAGTTTTCCCATATCGCTTTTCCTTCTTGAGATATTGCGATTTGTTTGATATGTAAATAACACACAGCATACGTCGCATTGTACTGTTAAAGCAATCGAAACTTTCATTATTAGGTGTCATAAGACACTTCAACGATATTTCTACTTTAACAACAACTCATTATTTAATGTGACGTATATATGCAGTGTGTTATTTACATATCAAACAAAACGCAATATCTCAAGAAGGAAAAGCGATACGAAAAAACTATAGATGGAGTTCCTTTATCATTTCAAGAGTTCTTTCAATTAAGACAAACTTAATTTTCATTTCATTTGTACTTTAAGTATTTTTCGACACATTGAAGAAATAAGAGAACTTATTTCTCCTTTTCATATTATATCCAGTTCTTTTGAGAACTTAGCAGCTTTCATATTTATTCTTAAGATCTATAATAATAATAATAATAATAATAATAATAATAATAATAATAATAGATTTTAGTACACCATCTTTTTAAAAATATACAATGGGTTTACATGCAATTGCGACACTAATATATATATTATAAACTAAATGTTAAAATGTCTCTCGGTGCCAGATACTGGAATTCGTGTAATGCACTCAGAAGAGAATATTAAATAAATTCCAAGTACTGATCGCAGGTATAGTTATTTACTTCCAAAGAAAATCCCAAATATAAGCAAAGGGAATTCCAAAGGGAAGCTGGCGTGTGCTGTTAGGGCGCTACGTCAAGCCCGGTTAGACGGGGTTAGTACTTGGATGGGTGACCATCTGGGAATAACCTTGTGTTGATTCGCGAGCTTGAAACTCATGTGAGTAGAGTTATTAGTTGATCTCTCCTGTGCTTTGAGGGTTTTCCTCTGGTGGTCTCTGGTTTTCCTCCTTCAGTAAAATCAACACTTAGATCTTAGCTGTGCTCCGTGGTCAGACATGGGTCGTATGGTGGCAGCCTGCGGCACCTTTGACGTACCTTTGACTTGGCCACGTTCGAGCTAAACATTTGTAAAGACACACGTCTGTTGTGTCTGTTCATAAGACTTTAACTAAATAGATAGAATATATATTAAAGAATATAGAATATAGATTAACGAATATAGATTATAGATTAAATATTAAAGATGTTTATATAATGCAATGTAAACAAACGATGTAAACAGAAACGTGGACATGCGCAGAACGGACTGGACGGCACTTTAAATATTCGTGAAAACTTGGCCTTATGACATCACTTACCACTCGTCCATTCGAAGACGAATATCTTAGCCAATCAGATTACAGTATTTGCATTAGTAAGATTCCATTTCCACTAATACTGATTGTTATTACATTATCTTGATTTCTTTTTTCAGGCTTTTGCAGATGCATTTCTTATTATTCCCAAAGTACTGGCCCAAAATTCCGGATATGATCCACAGGACGTTATCGTAAAATTACAGGTATAAATTCTGAGTTCTTAATTAAGTTCCTATCTCACGTTTGGGGATTTTACATATTCGTAATATTTTGGTCTTCCTGAGCAAAATCATAATATATCTTGTCAGCCGAAAATTTCATCTTCATGGAGTTTTTTTGTTGTTAGAGTTATTGGATGTGATGTCACAAGAGGCATTTTTGTGGCAAGTAACAAAAGAAAACTGGTTTGGAATGCCTCTTGTGACATCACATCCGATAACTTTGACAGCGAAAAACTCCATGAAGATGAAATTTTCGGCTGACAAGATATATTATGATTTTGCTCAGGAAGACCCAAATATTACGAATATGTAAAATCCTCAAACGTGAGATGGGCACTTTAAATATTGATATATGAAAAATATCATCGCCACACTCGTACCCAGGCGCTGCAAGGAAGCCACGCTGCGGGAACGCGCAAGTTTCCCCATAGAGTCTGGGAACGAGGCTTTTGTAGAGGCGAGGCAATTTGAGGGTTCGTGTTACTGAAATAGACTTTCGACAGAAATTGACGAGATAGATGACTGAGTATCTTTCACAGGTAAACACGGTTTTACTTTTATTCTCGTTTTGTAGGAAGAATATTCTGATTCTGGTAGCCCTATTGGTGTTGATCTTTCTACAGGAGAGGCGTTTGTTCCAGCTGACTTTGGTGTTTGGGATAATTACAAAGTGAAACGACAGCTACTGCATTCTTGGTAAGAGAAGTTAATATACATACATAGAGTAATCAATTATTTGCAGTACCACTGGCACCGCGTCTATACCTCATTTTAAGGGTTTTCATTTGAAACGCACTAATATACGGAGTAAAACTCGCGGTTGGTGCTCTTATGCAGAGAGATCATATATAAGACTAGAGGGGGTATAGGGGAAAATTGGGGACAACTGGGACAAATAGCGAAGCGCGGTAATGACGTCAGTATGTATATTTGTCTGAGTCTATAATTTATTCTTGTTTATTCTTGCATTCCCAACAATAGAAAATGGCTATTTAGGAGGAATCCCTTGAGATTCAATTTTGATTTGTTTATCTGAGTTTTGGTTCTATAAATAGCATCAACGCACTCCGCTATTGGAGGGCGTCTTGGTTCCAGGCCTTTTTCTGCAATAAGCCAGTTCGTAATGTCGACTGCACATCTAAATGACGTGTTCTGCGTCGGGATAAAACTTATTTCAATTCATAACATCAGGCTAAAACCACAATAGACATTTGCATTTCTATTTACACCTGACGGTACCAAAAAAGATGGCGGCTGTACATTTTACCAGAATGCTTTGCGACCTTAAATCACCTGTAATAACAGCTAAACATTGTTTACTTTGTAAACATGAATTAAATACGTAAAAGCTTCCTTTTTTACCAAACTTAATCTTTTTGAAACTCTATCCTCTGCTATTTCTACGAGATTCAATGTTTACTGCGCGCAAGGAATTATGGTTAAATTTACCAGTCGCCACCTTTTTCGGTACCGTCAATTCCCCAACCTGATGTTTTGATTTGAGTTAAGTTTTATCCCGACGCAGAACGCGTCATTTTGATGCGCAGTCGACATTACGAACTGGCTTATTCGAGAACCTCGTGGTCCAAAACAAGGAATAGTAAATTCTACAATGTTTTGCCTTTCTTTTCACTATTTGTCTATTTGGTGATTAAGCTTGTTGTTCTATTGTTACTTGGACCATTTTCTGCTGAATAAAAGATCAAAATGATGGCTTTAATATGAAATTTAATATGAAATCTCAAAAAATAATTTGGTTCCCCGCGGATGACTGAAATCAGGCCCCCAATGCTCCCTCGAGTTTTATTTATGATCTCTATGCTCTTATGTACCATGGAAGAGCTGAAATGAGCAAATGCAGGCTGACAGACAGACCAGCCTCATGTAAACCATAGCTAAAATAAGCAAATGCAAGCCAGTCTGAGGTAAGCTGAGCATCCCTTACTACTTCTTTTCCGTTTTTCTCAGCACTGTGATCGCAACGAATCTTCTGTTGGTCGATGAAATCATGAAAGCAGGAATGTCTTCACTCAAAGGATGAAGGAAACTAGAAAAACATGATGTGGAAGAATTGCAACCACAAGGGCACACGGCGTGCCGGTTTCGTGAGGTTTGGTGAAAGAAAGAAAAATATTATTAGTATTACAATACTAACTGCTACTATGTTTAAATAAATACTGTTGATCTGTTCTTTTAAAATAGTTTATATTTGGGTTCATTATTGGGGCGAGCTCCTTAGTCAGGGAGTCAAGCGCGGCGCTGTCTGCATGTACGCATATTTTATCGTACGTCCGTAAAACGCACCCATCATCTTGTCCGTTTTAATACTTGGTCATCGGCTGTTTTTCCTGACGGCCCATATGCAAAATTATCCATGAAATGGGCGATATAGTGGAAGCAAGGAGGCAGCGAAGAAATGAGCGATAACGACAGCAAAGGGCAGACGAGACAGCACTAGAAGAAAGGGAAGTAGGTCTATCAAGGCGAAGACAAAGAGACCGAGCACGGCGTGCAGAAAGACACATACAGAACGTATACAGTCTCGACGAAGAAATGAGAGAGAGAGAGAGCGAAGGGCAGACGGGACAGCAGAAGAAAGGGAAGTATGTCTATATCAAGGCGAAGACAAAGAGACCAAGCACGGCGTGCAGAAAGACACATACAGAACGTATACAGTCTCGACGAAGAAATGAGAGAGAGAGAGAGAGAGCGAAGGGCAGACGAGACAGCAGAAGAAAAGGAAGTATGTCTATCAAGGCGAAGACAAAGAGACCGAGCACGGCGTGCAGAAAGACAAGACGAGACAGCAGAAGAAAGTGAATGTTTGGTATATAATATATCAATTATAGAGAACTTTATTCTGTGAGACTGTAAATGGCTCGCCCCATGATGCTTTGCAGTCTCTAGTATTAGGTGGGATCATATTGTGGAAGGTAAGTATACCATAAATGATGGAGTTGACTGCCTTAGAAATAATAATAATAATAAAGACGTATTAGGAGCATTATACAATAGTCTCAATGCTCTTACAACAATATATTCTTAAATTTACTTATAAAACTTATTACAGTTTCATTATAAGATAAAGCCTACTACATATATTACCACTATGAACAAAAACCTATTAATTTTAAAAAAGAAAAGTCTTAACTGCTGACTTAAAATTACCCAACATATCAAAGCTTCTAATTTCCTGTGGTAATGAATTCCACAGTTTTGGTGCCGAAACCGAAAACGCTCTGTCTCCATGAGTCACCGTTTTGGATTTTGGCTCAAGTAGCAGATTACGGTCTGATGATCTCAAAACACGAGTAGGTTATAGTAGGTTTATATTTATTTAGCAAATCAGTAAAACAAACAGGCGCCTGGCCATTAATAGACAGTTTGCATCCGACATTTTACTTCGCATTTGCCATACAAGGCAGATTTTACCTCAGTGGTGTTGTACGAGGATGGTGTTGAGATTATTGAAGTCCTTGTTGACAGTACTGTCAATCTTCTGCTAATATTAGAAGTTATTTATAGTATAATTATAGGATAGTTATTTATAATATTTATAGTTATTTATATATCAGCCGAGGTTACGACTTAAGCCGTCCGTCAGTCTGGCTATACCTTCGTAGTCGCGACAGCCCACAGTTGGTTTAAGAAATGTCTTTTATTTATATAGAGATGAGTGTTTTACCAGCAACGAAATTACTAAAACATTTGTACAGAAGCCATAATTCACAACATCCGGAAACTGAGTGCCTTTCCCCCGCCTTTTTTGAGTTTTGAATCTAAATTAAAAGCCAGCAACTTTGTTTATTTCAAATGTTCACGTTAAATCACCTATTCTTATGTTAAGCCATTATTGATATGATGTATTATTTCTATTTTATGAACGTTTTAAGTCAAGGAGCTGGGGTTTTTGCATTAAACCAAGTTTGTCAACACCTTGTCAATGTTTTATTTTATTGTTCATGTAATTAAATAATGAACAGACAGAGGTCCATGTCACGATATATGCAGTGGGTTATTGTGTCTTACGTCACAACCGAACACGTTCCGGAAGACAACGAAAGTTCGTCGAGATCGTTTGTTGCTTGACCAAGTAGGCTTCTTCCTTCAATTCGCTTCAGTGATCCACGATAGGTATTGAACTACTTTTGTTGTTTATCAGAGCCATTGTGTTTATACTGACCAACATTTTGGTCAGGTTCTTGTGTGTAAATTTCACGTACTATACGAATTTGAACGAAGACATGGTGTCAGTGTGTTTGCAATGACCGACATTTTTGGCCAGGCGCTATATTTTGTGTTTCAGTGGTCGGCTCATATGGTTTAAATTTAATAATGGTACGTGCGCCTTTTCTAGTAATATATATATATAAGCCTCTGCGGAGGAGAGAGTAATAATGGTACTGCCAGGTAATTTCAAAATCGCTTAATATTTTAGCCGAAATAATTGTATATCGAAACGTATGAACTTAGTACGGGTATTAATGTTCAACGTAGCACATATTTGTCATTATATTGTAAACAAACGCGTATCAATCAACTCAAACATGATCTACACCTTCGCTAAACTTTCGTAGATATAACAGTGAAATAAATACGATTTCAGACATTGCTAGCCTACAACCTATATGATTTGAATAAACTTATAATTTCCAAATATGTTTAAAATGTTTGCCCCGATTCTGCAGTATATCATGATAACTTAGTGCGAAACTATCTTCTAGTTCAGCACCTGTTCTTATAGCCTCGGACATACTCGCAAAGAATGGACACAAGACAATGAACTTATCTCACATTTCTCTAACTCGACACATGTGCGCATTGCGTACCTATTTTTAATTATATTTCACTCTGACGAAGGGCTGTTAGACCACCTACATAATCATTTCGACACAGCACACCAACATTCTGGAACATTCGATTCATTAACTAGTTGAGATGTTTATTGACTCGGATATATTTCAGTTTGGTCACGACTCCGCCCCTGCCCGACTCGTGTAGTTTATTTGGCCATGTTTCAGCTATCATGTTAACCGCATCACCGTTTTCCTCGAGTATGACGTCCCTGGATAACAGTGGCCGAATTTCGCAAAGGAAATGAAACTATTCAAGAAAACTGAAAATATAACCACATCATCATTCGAAACGATGACCAGTTGTTTGTACGCATGAACACTTGGTTATCATTTGATGGTGGATGTTGCAAAATGATATTCCGTGTCTTATCAGGAGACATTTGACACTCTGATTGTCATTAATCAAATATCTATCAAGGTTAGGGTGTTGTATCAGTGGTGTATTTCAGTAAACACAGCGTCAGATCGCTTTGAATCGCTGTATTGTCGTAACAGGCACACTATTTTGGCAGTACACCAACCTTTTATAGTATTTTATTTGTATTTCAACACTACCTACAGCACAACATTCTTATATAATTCAGCATAGCACATATGCTTCTATTCGACCTCATTGTTATCGCACTTTTTTCTGATTAACGTAACTTCTCAATGATGACGCAGATTGAGAGAAGACCACACTGACATATCCCGGATATTTATACACAATAGATACAGCTTTTTCGAAGCAGTCTTTCTAGCAGTTTATACTGTTTACTTTCGAAGCAGTCTATTGCTTTCTTTCGAAGCAGTCTCTCGTCTTTCTAGCGTTGAAACTGTCAGTGTCTCTTGTATACTTCTTTTCCTCAAAGAAACAACTATTTGATGTGATCTTAAAATAACACATAGTTTCCATTCTTACGATGCGGTGGTATTCTACCTACCATTCACGTTAAGTGGGAACAAACAAATGAATCTCCCTCATTCTTGTAAACTAGCCAAACACCTTAAATGCTTCGGTTGATATGAACGTGAAACACCATGCTGCTTCTACTCAAATTGGCTCGAAAGATAACTCGATGTTCGACTCGTATTTCACACAGCATTTAAACCGCTGTTGCTTCAGAAAACTTCAAGGTAACTTGGGCTGTTTAGCTTTGAAGTTCCAGACTTGTAGTCTTGCTTTTATTAGGCAAGCTTCCTTGAGGAAAGAGATGTTTTAGTTTTGGCGCGTATTCGGTAAAGACCTAATGGCGCTGTCGGAGACTGATGATTACGTTCAGGTGAGCGTGTTTGTCACCACATGAAAGGAAATGGATAGCTCTTTGACCTTTTGTCGTACGACCTTGACGTTGTTTTTACTTCATACAAGTTAATAAAGCCGACAAATGTTCTTGTCTTCTGTGAATTACTCCCCTCTGCATACCCATCGTCCCCACCACCACTTATAAGCCCAAGAGGAACAAGTGAAGAACGTTTTCGACGGAGAAATCTGAGAGGTAAATACGTTATTATTGTTAGATGTCGTGGGTTTATTAGTTATTGGCGAAATTCAACACGAAGCTGCGACGAAGTCGCTTTTGAATAACACTACGAAATGATCGCTTCTTAGCTTTATGAATAAACTTAAACAATTTACTGGGGTACGATTCTTTGTTTAACTACTCTAACCAGTCTAGCGCAGTCACACTAAATGTTTGTCGCCAAACAGATATTGAATCCTAATTTATCTTCTGCGAGGGAAGATGTTATCCAATCCGTGTTCGATTCCCTCGCTTGTGATACTCGTATGTTAAATTGTTATCGTCTAACGTATATACAAACCGAAAGGTTTTTGAGTTGTATTATTCAATTGAAACAGTTCGCAATACCATTGTTTATTTCTATAGAATACTTGCGCTGGTCACAATGAGTATATCTCATTTCACTTCGCCATGAATGGAGAGCGATAGGAATTAATTGGGAGACCTTCGTCAAATTAATAACCAGACAGGAAGCAGGAGCTTCATTCACCTATTGTCCCTCCACTTTTAGTGCTCCATTTTATCAGATAAGGAAATTCACTTCTGTAAATCAGGAAAAATGAATCCTTAGAATACTTGACCATTTCCTTCCGATATGACAATGCTACAATGGACAATGGAGTCGGAGTCGTACATGCGTTGTGTATATATAACACACATACTAATGCTATTTAATCCTATTTTCAGGAGAGACACAACTGATTCACAGTATAACATTGAGCTGGGAATATATCAACATCGGTGAGTCACTATAAAGTAGTTAATTATCTTCCTAAACAGCCAAGAAATCTTTGAATTGAGATGATATCATTGAGTCTTGTTTGTTATATTCAATGGCGCGGAGCGAAGTTGTTTGTGAAAGCGGAGATGGCTATTTTGTTTAGATATTCAATAATTTGTTTTAAGTCGGGTTTTATCCGTTGTTGAGATGGTTTGCATTTAATGTGAACGTGTGTAGTGTAGAAATAGAAATAGAAAACTGTAAAAAGGTTGTGGTATACTACATGCAATAATGCATGTGGAGGAAATCTAACGTTTCGATGGGCCTTATATAGAGAGATACATCTATGGCCACCTCTCATGGTCACTCTCTGGCCACTCTCTCACGAAGGTCCTTCGTTAGAGATACCTCTCTGGTCACTCTCTCACGTACGAAGGGCCTTTGCTAGATATACCTCTCTGGCAACTCTCTTACGAAGATATCTCTCTGGCCACTTGACGAATGGCCATTCTTAGAGACACCTTTCTGTCCACTCTCTCACGAAGGGCCTTCCTTACAGATACCTCTCTGGCCACTCTCTCACGAAGGGCCATATAGAGAGATACCTCTCTGGTCACTCTCTTTTGAAGGGTTAGGGTTAGGAAAATACTTAAAGCGGGGGGGTTAGGGTTAGAAAACTCATTAGGCGGGGTTTAAGGTTAGGATTAGGATCTAACTTGTTTTGGGGTTAGCAGCTCTATGATTTATCTCATCATAGAGGCATGTCCAATCGTATGATGCTATACACCATACGGAATGAGAAAACACACTGACCCTAAACCTTTCTAAATACCCATTTTCAGGTTTCAGTATCAACATATAAATTCTCCTTATTGGGCTCCAATCATTCTTTATAGTACTAGTTGGGAGAAGTTGTTTAAAAAACATAGTTTATCTTTGGTGATTAATTCCTTCATTCTCATTGCCTATATGCTTGGTTAAGTATTGATATTATAGGAGAAGTTAGGTTCTGATCACTCCTGGGGAGTCGGTCATGTCTGCGTAAAGCGCAGGCTCATGTTATTAACGATCAGCATATGATATTAACGATGTCCATCGAGACCACCACAAACATATAACTCCCGTTTGGTTGTATAGCTCACAGCATCTTCACAGGTTTATTAATTAGTTTATAGTGATTATATTGCGCGCATCATTATTACTCCAATTATCCTGTCGCGGTCACGCGGCTTGTTCTGTTTTTAGGAAATATGTTGAGAATGTTTCAGTTTAAAATAGAGCGCGCAACAGGGAGAGAGTAGGAAACAGAGATATGTGCGAAGAGAGATGACAGAAAGAGAGCACGCTTGCCTTAAAAGGCGTTGATTGCACTAGGCGACCTGGTTCATTAGGCCATGCTGCGAACGAATTGAGATCACGACTTTAGTTTTTATTCAAAACAAGGAATGAATGTTTTACATTAGCGACCTTTAGATTGAGTACGAGTACGAGTACGAAGACGAACTTTTCTGCGCAGTGGAGAAACAACAATGGAAAAGAACCATGCGCAATGGTAAACTCGTCTTCGTACTCGTCTTCGTACTCGTCTTCGTCCTCAAATCTAAAGCTCTCTATTATAAAAATGTACGGACGATATACCGATGATCGTCAAGCTCAAATGCTCAGATAGTGTTCCGAGACAATGAGGAACCTGTAACTTTCTGATTGCCGCGGTGAGACTCTGAAACCTGGTTCCCATTTGGTCGCCACGATCGCAACGGTGTCATAGTGGACGATGTAATAGAGTGTCGATCTCTTTTGTCTGCTGTATACAAAGCAGTCTTTACTGATTGCAGATATATAGATGGACACTCTATTACATCGTCCACTATGACACTGTGGCGATCGTGGCGACCAAATGGAAACCAAGCTTTACCATTGAGCTCCGAGAATGGAGAGCGAAGGTTACAATGATGTACTAGTTCGATTGATATACCATTTAACCAGCTGTTGTGGTCTAGTAGTTATGTGTATATGAGTTGGGAGGCACAGGTTCAAATACTGGGTCGGACCACCACTCAGGGTCAAAGGAGAAAGTGCTGCCTTTGCAACAACACCAGCAAATGGTGAGGCTTTCGGGTCTTCTCGGAAAACGACCTTAAATCGTAGGCCCTCGGAATCCTTATCAGATCGGTTTCACCTAAGAGTGATAAACGAAATAGTCGAGCGCTTAATACATGAGCCTCTGGTTTGGATAAATAGGGTAACCTTATCTTGCGTGATCGACTCCTAAATAAATCATCATCATTTTTGTACTGCCTATGCGGCAGTTACTATATATCAGTAATGCTGGGGTGTGTCCTATATATATATATATAATTATATATATTATATATGATTGCGTCGTCTATATGACTATATGGTCAGTTCTGTTAAATGTTCGCGTGCTATGCATATCAATTTACATAGATCCAAGTGGTCTAGAAGTTACCATATGAGGATTGTATAAACTGCTGTCAACAGCATGCTGCCAATCCATCGACACTCCAACCTTTTTTAAAAGAATGTTCCCCTTGAATATGGCGTATTAACGGCGTCGGAAACTGACCAAGATTCTCTCCCCTCTTGTCTGCGTTGAATACATTTCTATATCCCTAGACTAGTTCTCTCGAAACCGAGTTATCTTTAAACATTTTCCAAGTTTTCTTTGAAAATATAAAATATTATAATCCCTCTCGTAAGATCACTCAGCTGTTTAAGCAATTAGAACTCCCGAAATAGGACGAAATAGCTTTAAATAGCGCACGGTAATTCCGAAGCGTGTCAAAAATGTTCGTGTTTAACACCTGGTGATTGAAAGGACATTGCTAATTGATGTGAGCGTTTGAAATTCTTGTAAGCATGAGAGTGTTGTAGCTGCAGGCAGCGTTGTTTAGAGAGATGTTGATGGACGAAACACATCGCCAGCTCTGACGCTAAAACTGGACCATTCTGACTCGTATTATTCAGGTTGTTGATATCTATTATGTAGCCTCCTCCGAAGGCAACTCTCTGTGGCTTCTTTTTTCTGAGTCAAATATGCTTCAAGGGTGTTTTGGCCGAGCCACTTGCTGTCCCCTCTTCGTCGACCAATCCCTATACTTCCCTGCAATCCCAAGGAAAACATTGCTCGCACAGCCTTGGAAGCTATTTGACTCGAAAAAAGAAGCCACAAAGTTGCCTGCAGAGGAGGCTATCTGTTGTGGTGGTGTGTTAAGTACATGCTCAAATCCGCATAAAATGTTTCTGTGTTCCGGACAGACAAATGTTATCATCATTCCACGCCACACAATACAATGTTTTACAACTCTTCGGTCATTCACGAATCAGTACTTTGGTTTCACATACACTATAAAACAACATGAAACGCTTTTGTATCCCGAACAGGAATCGAACCGGAATCGAACCTGTAACCTTCTGATTGCCAAGAAGAATAAATATGAAAGCTGCTAAGTTCTCAAAAGAACTGGATATAATATATGAAAAGGAGAAATAAGAGAACTTCAATACGTATATTAATGGACGACGTTTCGGACAATGTGTCCTTCAGGTCCGAATAAGAAAGGACACAACGTTGTCCATTAATATAGCTAAGTACTTTTACTTAAGAAGTATTCATTGAGCTAGCAAGACTCAGATGGAGAGTGAAGGTTACTCGCAATGATGTACTGGTTGAATTGATAGATGTACTGCCTATGCAGTAATCACTATATATGACCCAAGCATTACTAATAATTTTCTGAAGATTTGAGCTTGACTATCGTCCATGTATCGTCTGTAGTATACTCCAAGCTCTCAGCCTCCCATATTCACTACATTGATTGTGAATATATAATACAAGTTAACTTTTGTTTTCCCCAAAATCCTAACAATGGTTATTAAAATATGTACAGTGGAAACTAATTTATTCCTAATTTATTCCGTTTATTTCCAGATTGAGAAAATGAAGACGTCAGTTGTAAGGTCTCTCTGCATACTAATTACCTTCTTCTGTCTTGCCGCTGGCTCCAAAAACACACTGTGCCCGCAGTCATGTGACGAAACGAAATGCGAAGAGTCGTCGTTCAAATGTTCCAGCGGTGTGTACGTGAAAAACGAGTGCGGCTGCTGTACCGTGTGTCAGCGGCTTGAGGATGAGATATGTGGTGGTCAAGATGAAAGATTTGGAAAATGTGTCGAAGGACTGCAATGTGTGGATGATAGCATTAGTGAAGCATTTATGAACGACGATGAATTAAATGAAGACGAGGACGATGTTATTGGAGTTTGTCAAGGTTTGTTTTAGTATTTCAACTTTGCTTACCAGAATGCAAATATTTTACGGGTACTAGGGTACTTTTGGGTACTAGGGTACACTAGGGTGTACAAGGGTACACTAGGGTACTTTAGGGTACTTCAAAGGAATGAAGCTATATGAAAGATGCATAGCGAAGGATGCATAGCGTTGTGAAATCTCGTATAACGAAGATCGTGCTTAACAAAGTCAAGTTCGTGCGCAATGAAGTTCGTGCTCGATGAAATTCGTGCTCGATCATGAAGTTCGTGCGCGATGAAGATCGTGCGCGATGAAGTTCGTGCGCTATGAAGTACGAGTTCGATGAAGTTCGTGCTTGATGAAGATCGTGCGAGATGAAGTTCGTGCGCGCGATTTAGTTCGTGCTCGATAACGTGCTCGACGAAGATCGTGCGCGAGAATCGTGCGTGATGATGAACGTGCTCGATAAAGATCGTGCTTAACAAAGTCATGATCGTGCGCAATGAAGACCGTGCGTGCTCGATGAAGAACGTTCTTGATGAATGATAACACTTTACATTATTTATATTTCTGACATAATACAGATAAAAATATAAATATAAAAAATATATCTAAATATATAAATTGATGGAATTAAAACTAAGTACATTAAAAATATACGTGGATATAAGAAAAATACAAATAATAGTTAAAAAATATTACCATACCTTGAAGCTTATAATACCTTGTCTAAAAAGATAAGTCTGCAACTTGCACTTAAAAATGTCTATAGACGCACTGGAATTGATTTCTAATGGTAGTGCATTCTACATATTTGATGCGCACACCGAAAACGCAAAATCCGTATGACTTCATCTGAAACAAAAGTTGAGTGAGACATCTGGTCTTAAAGAGCCTTCTGGGTTCCGTTATTTCTGTGTTATCTCAACTCGGAAAATTCTTGAGCTAAAGTAACACTTGTTGTGTTAATGTAACACATGCATGTTTCGCAGTGTAGTGCCAGACCATTAACCACATTGTATGTAAACAATCAGATCTTAAATTTAATGCGTTACTCCACATCGATGAAGATCGTGTTTTGCGAAGTTCGTGCGTGACTAATATCGTGCAGCGTGATGTTTATAAATATATCGTGCGTAGCGTGCAGTTTATGCGCAAGTTGAGCGTGTAGACTAACTCAAGTTCGTTCATTTTTGGATAATGAAGATACAACGAATTACTGTAAATGTATTGATCCTTGATACAGTAAAAACCCGCGAGTAAGAACCTAGTTTTTAAGAACCTGTTAGGCTAAAATTTGCCAGTTATACCCTCTATACAAGAACCTGTTTAGCCTAAAATTTGAAACAGGTTCTTATTTTCTAAAATCTATATAAAAAGATGTGTACACTTGGGTGAATAAGATACAGATCAACATTTTTGGAGACACAGGTGCCTTATTACTCCAATTTAATACAATGTAAATGCCAATGTTGAAAATCAAATAGAATTGTTATTGTTGTAATTACACATAAATACTGTAACTGTATATATATTGTTTATACAGTATCTCCATGGCTACACATCAGCATATGGAAGAGGCTGTTTTTTCATGAATTTCTTTATAAATACTTACATGATATGCAGATGTTATATTATAAGGAATACAGGCTGAATACCACTAAATTATATTAGCTACAATGTATTTTTTTCTTTAGAAAGTAAGAACCTATTTAAGAACCTAAATAGCCTCAATTTGTGCTAAGTACCATTAGAACCTGTTTAGGCTAACTTGGGAAAACGCAGGTTCTTACTCGCGGGTTTTTACTGTATTCCATTGTCAAAGTCGTCACAAATAAGTAGGTGAAACATTATATCTCATGGATCAACTTAGCCGTGCATGTTTGTTTATTTAAAATAATACGATTTATATTTCTAAAGAAAACCTTAAATCCTAATGGTGATAATGCGATATGGAAATGCAAGACGATTATACCAACACAAAGATACATGAAGCCGAAATAATAATTCAGATCAAGATTTGACCATACTTGCGTTGACTATTCAGAAGTTAATGATTTTATCATGGAAAGAACTCAATTCGATAAAGAGAAAACTGCCTTTTTAGTTTAACTCTGTGTGCATTTGTTGGTAAGCCACCATGTATAAAGATTATCAAATTGAAATAGAGGGAGAGAAAGAATAGATTGAAAATCGCACTTTTTAATAATCCAGCGCCAGCCAAAATGGCGCTGTATCTCTGATCCGGCGCGAAGTCCACTAACGCAGTTCAATTCCGCGAAGAATCCTGTCGACAACTTAACGTTAATCCGTGAGAAATTGCAGAGTTTCTCTTCCGTTTCACAGTTATTCTTAACTCGGCCAGACTTCTTCAACAGGACTGTTTTTTTCTGAGTTGGTGTGTCAAACGATACATGAAGATTGTCAATCTCATATCCTCAGAAAAATGGTTGTGACTCCCGGACAGGAATCGAACCTGTAACTTTCTGATTGCCAGTGAGACGCTCTAACCATTGAGCTACCGAGACTCGAGAGCGAAGGTTTACACAATAATGTACTGGTTTGATTGATATATGTTCAAGTTTTGAGGACTGAGGTCAGTGACATCGCGTGCATGTGTTAATCGGATTTCTCGTTCAATCAATGTTAGACATTTAAAAAATTTAAGTTACTATATATCACGCCGTATATATGACATTCAAATCATTAAAAACATCTCAATTACTGATATAAAGTTACTCTCTCTGATTTCCACTTCCTCGTGCTAAAATTGCAAGCTGTCTAGGTTTCTGCTCTTTATTTGAAAGGTAAAGCAGTTTCTTTCGAATGTTTACGAAGCAGGAAATCATTGTCAAATACTCGCGCCTTTCGTGGGTCTGATAATATTCGCTTTTCCAGTCCATTAAGTATAGTTTTACTCGAGACGTAAGTCATGTATCTGCATTCTAGTAAATATAATTATGCAGTACCAACATGTTCGTATCGCGAACCTATTTTTTTGAAAGTTGATAACATAGGATGAGGTTCCTCTTGTCACCCGAGCCAGAGGCTGGTGTTTAAATGCTCGCTCGTTAACGGTGACCCTGGAACCAATGTCCAATTACTAAGGCTTCAAGACCAAGGACCTAGGATTTTTTGTGTTATATACACATTGATGTACGCATTGATGCACGCGGAAGATTGAAGTTGACAGACGATTATCGTCCAGCTCAAATTTGCGTCTCGATAGCTCAATGGTTAGAGTGTCTCACCGGCAATCAGAAGGTTACTGGTTCGATTGGCCTGTCCGGGACACAAAAGCATTCCTTGATTGATAGTGCATGTGAAACCAAAGTACTTATCGAATGACCGTAGGGTATAAGAGTTGTAAAACGTTGTATTGTGTGGTAAATCTGGGCGTGGAATGATAATAACAGCTTGTCTGATAAGGAAAACCGTGTTTATTGAATAAATAAACAAACGAAAAGTAGGCTGCTGACAGCTACGAGACTTTAATGGTAACTGTCAAGTCGATCACGAAATCCTTTTAGCTTTCTGAGAAAGGAAAGATAGCTTTTGAAATGAAATTGAATTCTCAATTAATATAGCCCAATATCGGTCTGGTTCGTATGGTCATTTGACTCATTTCTAGTTATTAAATAGAGCTTCATGATATGCCTTCAGGAAATGGATTAATGCTCTTTAAAGGGAACAAGTGATTAGCCAGATCTAATAATATTAGCCAGGTCTATTTCATAAATTAGGTTTCTTTATTTTTAACGATGATGTACTTTGTGGTCTTGATGATGTTGATTGAATTAAAATATTTTGGATCTTAGGACTGGAGTCTAGGGATAGATAAAGCTTAATCAAGTTTCTATAGGTGACACAATAAAAACCGGTGATTATTTATGGCTCGGGTGGGAGCCGAAGAGAAAATGTTGGGTAATTGAAAATTATTTTCTCTCTTAAGGGTTGGGTAGCAAATTTTCATTACTATTTACATAAAACAATTAAGAGTTCATCATTTAAAATTGGAATCTCATCATCAGTTCTTAGTCATCATTGCACATTAGCTTTGTTATTGTATTCCTCTGCTTGTTTTCCTTGGATTCCTGCTCTGTATTGGGAGATAATAATCTGAAAGTTGCAGTAGGATCTGTCTGTATATCTATTTGGGTTTGTTATTAAAACTTTATCGACGATACGCTGGGAATTGGGCTTTATCTAACTTTTTTCTTCTTGGGTTGGGTAAAAGATTTTATAATTTGGTTGGGTAAAATTGTTTTCCAGCACCACTGAAATCTATTCATCTTTGGCCCTCACCCCGACCATAAATTAATAATGACCGATCCTTAACCAAAGCCAAAATCACGTTGAACTCAAATTCAAGAATTTTGAAACTAACGTTGCAACAATACCAAGTCCCAAACACAGTTAAGTTTCGCTCATAATAGTTGATATAGTTGATACTATATATAGTTAATTTTAAAGAATAGCTAATATAAAAGTATAAAAGTATAGCTAATATAGTTAATTTTAGTCGACCAAAGGCTATAACTAATTATGGGACATTTACATTTCAATCTTCTTCATCAAAAATATGGCAAACAGTTGATTATAATAAAAAACAATCCAACTCGTCTTATGTATTTAAAAAATACTATAAGCAAACGCTTCTCCTGTCTCAAAAAACTTGTTATTGAAACTTCTCATGAAACTTGTTATTACACTATATACACTCTGTTCATCTATATATTTAATATTAGCATTGTAGGTAGTGGACAACTCGAAAGCTATACGCTACTTTGTCCACTGCGCACGATCATTTACTATAATACTTTCTCTTTTCTTTTACATTCTAATTAATTTTATAATAATATTTTGTAACTATCTTCTTTAACGTGCAATTAAAATAATGAATAATAATACTAGTACGCGGCAAAAGTCGTATTTACAGTTGACTCATGGGGTTTTGAGGTCTCCTTTACACTCTGGTGGGCTGTGAACCAGATAATTCGTGTCGCGCCTTCGCTTCCTCTGTAGTGCCGCGTCGGACTCAGGCGTGCCCGGTGCAGGCTGGGACGCACGTGGCGTTAAAGGTGGGGCTGGAAGACAGCTGCTGATTTTCTAAATAGGTCTCGGCAATTAGTAACATAGGGTGAAGCTATACCTTGATTTTAAAGACTTTGTTTTAGCAGTTTGGGTTAGTCTTGTGCAATAGTTTACGTAGATCGTAATCTATATAGGTTAGTTTTAAAATCAGGTTTTTATGTGGGGCGACCTGGTAAACAAAGTATGCCTTTTATGAGTTTAGCCGCCGTGTGAACATGTGAAGTAATTTGGCTCATACCCATAAGTGCCGGACATGGTTAGAGTAGTTTCGTATCAGATATAAAGTTTGATTGTTGTCTAATGTTTATCACCGCGATCATCTCTGTCAGCTGGGAATGTTAATTTGAGCTAAAATTGACATCATCGTTCGAAAAGGTTAACCATTGGGCATTGTATGAAGAGGGCCACAAGTTTATTAGCCTTTCGCTGTTTAGTAGTGCCTCTCTATAAAATAAAGATTTTACCTCTACCTTACCTTACATTACCTTGCCTTGCCTTGCCTTGTCTTGCCTTGTCGACTTGACTTGCCTTGCCTTGTCTTGCCTTGTCGACTTGACTTGCCTTGCCATTATCAAACTTGCCATTAATCATTATCAAAGCCGAGGGCTGACGCTTAAACAACACTTTTAACCAGACGCTGGTAGTGCTCTTGTCCAGTTTTATTCATAAACATGCATGAATTGCACAGTATGAGTGGCTACAAATTAATGTGGAATTTATCAAGAATTTGGCGTCAATGCTTCGAGATGACAGTGAGATTAGAGACGTTATGATATAATAACGGCGACAGTAGTGAAAAGAAAGAAATAATTTAACATTTAATTAAAAACCATGGTCGATTTTGAACATTTCTCCAATTGAAGTATTAAGTATCAATTAGGTCTTACCCTGTTGAAGGGCTCCGCTCGAAACGTCAGTATTTCGTTCGGCTAAATATCTTGGCAGTTCACCACCTTTTCACTTTGCTATTGAAGTAATTGTCCAATTGAAGTACAGAATGACAGTTGACAATTGTCAGGATGCAACATTTTCGTATTTCACATATAAATCATAATTCATAAAACTTGTTGGTTGGTTTTCATTGAAACCATTGTCAACTTTTCATTTCAATTCAGATTTGATCAATTCAGATTTGATGCAATGATAGAGTATCATTAGAAGTGTTGATTAGTCTTGAGAAAGATACTAATGGTCAAATATATGTATATGAAAAATATGATTGCCCCAACCGGGAATCGAACCCGAGGTCTCCGAATCAACGCATCGGCGCTCTAACCACTGAGCTATTGAGACACGGTCAGAACAGTCAAACATCATATACATAAATTGCCCCGACTCTCAAAGCTCTACAGGAAGACATCCATCTTCGACGAAGTAGGGCGAAGCCTCTCGCCAGGACTTCCTCAAGTAGCGAGCTTATCACTTGCTCTTGTATACAGGAGGCTTTAGAATAATTATAGATGAAGAGACATATATATATATATATAAGTAATATTTGGCATTTCACTCGATCAAACTACATGTTCTCAGGATTTATGGTGAAGGAAAATTTCGAGTGTTGGAATATATACATTTTAAGACCAAACCGGGACCAGTTGCGAAAAATGCAACTTTTAAGTTTTTATATATATATTTTAAGTTTTTATATATATTTTAAGTTTTTATATAACTTTTTATATATATATATAGACAAATATATAATATACATATATTTGACCATTTATAAATCCTCTCTTCATCTAAAGATACTAATAATATATGAATGGCTTTAAATCATTTACTTTGAGAAAATACTTGCCTTCTTTCAATTTAAGTTTAAAAGGTTTCAACTACTAATTTCATAACAAGATTGTTTGGAATAAATGTAATAATTTTTTGGTTTGTGATAAATTCGTTAAGGCGTTTGTTTGCCTTTGTTCTCCCAGATTAATTATAAGAAGTAAAGTTGACAGGAAACCATGAAATGAGATTAATAAAATAGGATATTATCCAGATTTTAATAGGTTTAGATTTTAACACTATTGTTTGCTCTGAATAGGAGCTTATTCCCTCTGTGGTGTCATAAAAATTCATCACCTCGAAGATGTTTGAAATTCTGTTTTTATAATCAAGAATAATATTCACAAAAAGCTTAGCTAACTATAAGGTTAAGCAGATTCGATTATAACAGTGTTAACACAATACTAGAAATACGTTGTCGCCTTTGCAGGAATGTTTAAATCCTAAAAACAATTTATACACAATAACAAGACTGGCGACGACCTCTGCTTCAAATCATGGTTTAAATGCGGAACTTTAAACACATGAAAATTTCGCCATATGAGTTCGAGCGTTTCGCTCGGATATTATTTAAGATCCAACCATTCCAGTGCATTCCGGCCGCGGTTCACGGGACATTCCGGCCGAGCCATTTTAAACTAGATACGAACAGATACAGGGTGTTGGTGGCACAGTGGGTAGCACATGTGTCTTTCACCTCTGCAACCCGGGTTCGATTCCTGCTCAGTGCATGAGTTATCAGATTAAAGATTTCGCCTTGGCCGCAAGTGAGAAGAGTGCTTCCAGTTTGACTCTACCAAACACCGCAGGTTTTCTCCGGGTATTCCGGTTTACTCCTGTAATAACACTGGACCAATGAGAGTGGCCCTTACTGAACCTCTAGGGAGAACAGTTTAATGACACAATGATAGGGTTATCCAGTATAAATAAAAAAAGTTAGTTTGATACTAGCATGTAGAATTTCTACAAGAATGTACTATATAACTCATGGACTTTGACGTCATATCTTTATAGACTTCCTTTGATTAATTAATGAGTGAATACTTGCTAGTTTTTGTATCTTGTTTGACTTGCCTATATGTCACAATAACAGTGTCCTTAAAATAATTGAGGAGAAAGTGTTGCCTTTGTAACAACACAGGCAAATGGTAAGACTTTCGGGTCTTTTCGGAGAACGACCTTAAATCGTAGGCCCTCGGAATCCTTATCAGTTGGGTTTTCCGTTCACCTAAGAGTGATAAACGGAATAGTCGAACGCTTAAAACATGAGCCTCTGGGCTGCGTGATTGACTGTAAATAAATCATACTCATAGTGTCAGGAAAGCTAAACGACTTTAACATATCTTTGTAGACTTCGTTTGATAAATGGTGAGTTAATGAGTGAGTATAATTGTTGTGTAAATAGTTTTCGTATCTCGTTTGACGCGAATGGCCACAAAAACTCCTTGAAACGACTCCTTCCTGAAAGCTAAAACATAAATCCTTCGACACAAGAAACGCGACATCAAGTTCCTAGGTGGCACGACAAAAAACAAACATGAATAGCGTTGTTAATTTTGGAACAATTGGCTATTCTCTCTCCCCTTACTTAGTGGGGGCGAGTCATTACTGCATTTCCGTTCAACCACACTTCCTTTTCACTCATGGTTAAAGCACGACAAAGCCAAAATCACGTTGAATTTTTACTCTCCAACTCGAATACAATTTTGAAATAACGTAGACAATACCAAGCCCCATACATATATCTCTCTCTATGTATAATCTTCTCTGGTATCAGATATAATTCTCTACGAGTCAAACCTTGGCGCGTTTGTCACTTTAATCTCGCGTATGGTTCGCAATGGGGAGGTGGCTGCTAAAATATAATTGGCTTATTGATGGATATGTGAAGTTTCCTGAATGACAGATGGCATAAATAGAGCACGACAATTCTTTATCACTTTAGAATGACAGTCTGGTAACTTGTTAAAAACCGTGTCGGTGTATCACTTAGGTAAAATCAGAATCTTCCTCGTCGAAGGCATTTCCTTAACGTCCAAGAAGTTGTCTTGGGAGGCGAAAATTGAACAGCTTTCTCAGTTTTGTGGACACCGCAGTCGGTCTAACCATGGTTGATTCTCATCCGATGTTTCTTACCTTTCTGATTGTTCTCATTCATGTCGTTACGCTGTCATCTGCGCAGTGCGATCAACGTAAAAATGGCGGACCGATGTTGTGCTGTAAAGGAACAAACAATTCGTGTTGGGTTCGTGTTCCTTCCTCGTCGCAGCCAAGCGGACTAACTCAAGGTCAAACCAAGGTTTGCTATTGTGATGAATATTGTCAAAGGACTGGCGATTGTTGTCCAGACCTAAAGGAAATCCAAGAAGAATGTCGAGGTTTGAGAACTAATTCGAAATTTTCACGTTCTATTTTTGTTTTGTTGTGTACGTTAGTTTTTCAGCGCGAGCGAGAAATTGCTCGCGGGTATATGATCACCTTAATTATGATTTTCAAGTTGTCGTGACCGAGCCACGTTATGACGGTTGGTGGGCATTAACGCGTTCTTCTCGTTAGACGTGTGTTGCCTATTTTATTATCAAAGTTTTCATTTTGTTTACAGAACTGATTCAGAGTTTTTCTGCGCACACGTTCTCACTGCCGTAGGTCCAAAATGGAGACGATTCTTTGGTCGGCGTTGTAAGACGTCGTCGGCGTGTAATTGTTATACGATCTTCGTGTTTACTTTCTAAGGAATTTTGCGCGACTTTTTGCGCTGGCTATGGCCTACGTAATCCCGTCGTCCCGCAAACAAAAGCGCAAAGCGCAGCGCTAGATTTTTGCGCATCTAAAATTGCCGCGCGCGTGGCCGTGTTTTCATGGCCCGTTGTCTTATTTCAAAATTCCCCGAACCACATGCTGTCAAAACAACTATCACCAGCTTGGAACTCGCGACCGCCGTTCCCCTTGTTGAATTACAAAAGACCCATTTGTCGACTCGCTCGAGCGTCTACATACGACACAACTCTAGATCCCTTCCCGTGCATACGCAATCACCAATATCTCGCGACAGTGTCTCACGTTGTGTCTTCGTCGAGAAATATCTCTTCGTCGTTGCGTGTCACTGCTTTGCCTCGTGGTTCCCCGGCCAGGGTCTATTTTTAATGCTGATCGTTGAAACGTTCTTAGATAAACAATAAGTCAGATAAACGAATTTGCACGTTAGCTTCTTAAAATATTTTCCTAAGGGTAATTGTGCGTAAATTTCAAGTTTTGGACAACGTTCGCATGCCATGAATTCTTGACCTTCTCTTGGGCATCGCTTTTGGCTTGGTTTTCAAGTGTCCGTTGGTATTTAGTTCGCAATAAGGACTCCTGTGTTTGGAAAAGGTGCGACTGATACACACTCCGATCTGGTGTGGTCTAGCGAGATCATGGCGCAGCATGGAGTTGCGATAAGCTGTAAAAAAGATGACAATAATAACAATAATACCAAAGACGACGTTTGTCAGCACTGTGTATTTACTCACTCTCCCAATCACTGCATGCATACCACACGGTATTCACGGAGCGTTCCAGAACCGCTGTCTTTATTACTGCACTTTGGAATCCGCGGTGCGTCACCTCGTTGCTCGAGGGGAAAAGTTCCAACAAGAATTTCTAGGGCTCTCAAAGAATTCACATTCAACAAGGCATTAACTCCGCGGTATTACATACTGTCAGACATATCCAAATTAAACATTGTGATTCTTTATTAAATTTGTTTATTGAAGCCCAAATCCGCTTTACCGTCCGACTATCCATGCGTCAGAATTAAGCTATATTGAAAGAGCTTCTTCCTTGTGGTTTCTCTCACCGTTTTGATAACCGTAATTTCATTTTGTAATAAAAGTCGCGCGAGGTTCCGTAGTCTCAACGGAGACACAAAGGCCCGTTTGCGTGATACAATTGTGTCATGTTGGCATTGTGATGGATATTATTCACTGAAAAGCATGCAAAAGTCGTGTTGTTACTATTAGTATTACCATCGAACCATAACACAACTATTTTACATACTTGAGAATGACATTCGTGAACGAAAACGTATATCGTGCAGTTAAGACTTAAGAAAGAAGAGATTTCTTTCTAATTTAGACTATTCTGGCTCGAGTTTCAGTAAATTCTTGGCAATTAGTGCATGGAGTTATGTCGTCACGATAATTGGCTTGACTGGGTTAATATTAGAGCATAGTTGCCTGTCAAATGCCTGTTCATTTAGCTAATGAAGTGTGGGTGGGTATTATTGCCGTGCGGAACACGAACTGTGATGGGGCGAATGCTTTACATCGATCCACGCTACAAGATTACACTTTCACTATGAAACGACGAACCGGGAGACTTAGATTTAGTTTTCTAGTTTATTAGATTTATCACTCTTTTAGGTGAACGGAATACCCCAACACTCTCTCTATCTCTGGCTATAAGCCTATGTAGAAGACCCGAAAGTCTTACCATTTGCTGATATAGTGATATTATTGCAAAGGTAGTACTTTCTCCTCCATTATTTTTAAGACCCTGAGTGAGGTCCGACCCAGGATTTCAAACAATTTGTGTCTCCCAGCACATACCACTAGACCACAGCAGCTGGTTCCCTAACAATTGAGATACCGAGACTCAGATGGAGAGATGGTTCGATTCCTGTCCCGGACAGAGAAACATTGTTTGAGGATTTGATGTCCATGTATCGTGTGTGTACGGTGTACCCAAGTTCCCTACATTCACTACATCTGTATATATATTTAGAAACTCAAACTCAGTGGATTACTACATTTGCCTGTCACCATCAATTTGTGTTCGAGCAATTAAATCTGTGTTTGTCAAAACATGAAATGTGGTTGAACACGAAGTGTCTGATCTGAACATGACGTGTCTAAGTGTTCTGACCTTCGGGTGTTGTTTTTTATGGATTTATCAATCGCCATCTCTGTTGGTGAAGACCAAAAGGGTCACTCAAAAGGACATTAGCATTTTCTAGAACTATACTAATCCTAATCTCAATCCTAATCCTAACCTTGATCCTAACCTTGATCCTAACCTTAAACCTAACCCTAGTAACTTTTGTGAAAGTTCTCTAAAAAAAGACACGCAATTTTTTCCATAGAACCAATTTCTCTCTGACGAAGTCCTTCACTCAAATCGTTAGACCTCCTCCACACTGTTTCGGCAGTACACCAACTTTTTAAAGTATTCAATTTGTATTTCCGCCAAGTGTTTATCCGCGGTGTGCATGTTGTTGTACACCATGATAAATTCGCCAATACTACAACGAAAACAATTTAAAAATCATTTCGATTTATTAGAATGCTGCTGTTAAATTGGTTGGTGGCTTCTTTCTAAATCTTTTTTGTAACGATAAGATTAAAGAAAATCAGCCAGCCATGGTCTACCACATATGTCTATGAGCTGGGAGACACAGGTTCAAATCCTGGGTCGGACCTCAACTCAGGGTCTTAAAAATAATTGAGAAGATAGTGCTGTCTTGTCAATAAGATATTACGACTTTAAATCGTAGGCTCTCGGTTGGGAGTATTCCGTTCACCTAAGAGTGATAAATCTAATAAACTAAACTAAAATGCCGTGATCACTACGTGTTATCTTTGGTGGTAATATGGTTCTTCCGTGTTGAGTTTTGTCGGTGTGGTCCTGCCCACAGGAAATGGTGAGACAAACGATGGCGCCTGAGACAAAAGGTGTTTCCATTCACACATGTATACTTTAGCAAACACAAACACGATAGCTTCGTGACAGAAACTACTCCTAGATAGCCGTCGCGAAGTGTTTTGGCTTCATTTTTCGCAATATTCAAACGCTAATATTTTACGATGCTAAAATGAATCAGTTGTCGAAAGTTTCTGTGTACTTTAGTACACAAAGTACGGCTCTGTGACCGGAACTATATATAGCACAGGTGGTCTTTCCAAGATGGCCGCAACGACAATGTTTTGACTTCATTTTTCGCAGCATCACATATAAGATCATAAATCACTATTGCTGTCGATCCTCAGGCAGGCAGTACACTAATCTTGGCTTGGGTTCCTGTGTTTCGTGTCCAGACCTCTTCGCGGAACTATGTAAAGCGAACATAGACTCCGCACAGTGGATATCCGGCCTTCTGGATGTCTGTCCAGTTTTATGACGTTTTGTGACATACAATCAGGGAATAATTGATTGGGACACTGCAGCTTGTAATGAATCTAATTTTGGTTTCTTCTCTTTATCGGTATACATTTTATTCTACCTCCCCCTATTCCCCGACGGCCCCACCGTACAATGTTGTACCTTGGTGATAAAATTAAAATTAAAATACTCTAAAATTTGGTAAATTAAGCGCGCGCTCGCTAAAGAGCAATGAGCCTTCACTGTGTCCCAATGTTATTCATGATTGTAGGTTTCAGTTTCGGATAGGAAGGTTATTTACCGTACTTGGATCTCGAGGCAGCACTTCCCTTGCAACTTCTAGTTTAACACTTATTCTTATATTTGTCTGTGGAAATAAGTGAGAAAGTGTCAGGAAATGAACAGTACTGTAATAGACACGTCCTGAATTTCCTTCATTGCTCGAAAAAATGGCTCCAAGTTGAAAAAAGTAGATTGCTGCGTAGGCAGTGTTTTGGATAAATAGCAATGCGAAAAGGTGATGAACTATCGAGATTTTTAGCAACGAAATACTGACGTTTCGAGCGGAGCCAAGACATCAAGTTGAGGCTGATAATGAGATCGTAATGATGCACATCTTTCATATCCAACCTATCAAGCTGCCTTTTCACTCATAATCTTTCATTCATAATCTACACAGCACACTATTTTTATATCATTATTTCCCTTTCTTTTTTTGTTTCTCCTGCCATGTGCTAACACACTTTCCCTTCTTCCTCTAAGGTTCCCAAGATTGTATTCTTTCTCCTTGGTCTTCGTGGTCCAGATGTTCAGAACAATGTGGCTTTGGTACAATGAAACGCCGTCGAGTTGTTTTGCAGGTACCAAAAAATGGCGGCAGACCTTGTCCAATGAAACACGAAAAGAAAGGTTGTTTCCTACAAAATTGCAAAGGAAATAACGGTAAACAACCATTGTCTTTTGTAATATTCATCACTTTGTCAAATTCATCTTCTCTTCATCATTGATGAGGGAATGTTCTATTGCCTGCAGTATTCTTAAAGTGCTTATCTGGGGTTTGTGGATTTTACATATTCGTAATCTTTAGGTTCTACCAAGAAGAAATGTAAAAGATCTTGTCGCGCGAAAATTTCATCTTCATACCTTTTTTCTCTGCTAAAAAGTTGATTTACTACTCACAGGAAATGACGTCAAAGCAGGGACACGCGAAGTCATTGCACACTAATTCAACAGTGAAATACAAAGAAAGTTTGGCTCTGAACTTTAAACACAGTCCTGTTTAGACAAAATTCGCTCAATTCCCAAACTTTCATTGTATTTCACTGCTGAATCAATGTGCAATATTTTTGCGTGTCCCTGCTTTGACGTCATTTCCTGTGAATAGTAAATCACTTTAGCAGGGGTAAAAGGTATGAAGATGAAATTTTCGCACGACATGATCTTTTACAATTCTTCTCAAGAGATTCCAAAGATCACAACTATGTAAAATGCCCAAACTTCTCTACGAGTATACAATTGAATGGTTTCAATTTTTTTCTTTCAGTATTGGCTCAGATACTTCCTGCTGAATACCGCCGTCAACCATTCGGTTTTTATGAATTTGATAAAATTCTTCCTCAAAAGAAAGAACTCACCGCTATACAACAAATACGTAAAAGGTACACGAAATATTTTACTCGCCATAAATAGTTTGTGCCAAGTGGAGGCGTCGAATATGCTAGTGCTAAAGTTAGGGAGCTGTCATTAATTCCACCCGGGAGGGGAGGGGCGCAGAAGAAAACCAAATTTCCCTGGTTCGTTTCATGACCCAACTATACATTTTGTTTTAGTTTCGTGGCCCAGCACATCTTAAATTTTCTTTCATACCAACAACACAGGAGCGTTGGGAACTGAGGGTAGTCTGCTATATAGAGCAAGGAAAACAATCAACTTTGTTTTCAGCTGGGTTTTCGCATTCCTGAACTCTTAGTCTCGAACCACTGAAATCCAAACTATATATACATGTACATAATTTCTGGAGGCAAGGGGTTCTCAAAACAACTTTTCTTTGGATGTGATATGGATATTTCTGGGACTTACATAGCGTGATATCAATTCCTATGTTATAAATATTTGTTTTCTTCGATTTCTTCTGCCCCCCTCCCTGGTGGAAATAGCGACTGCTCCCTTGTAAGAAAGTTACAAGTTCGATATTTGTCCAGGACTCAGAAATATTTTCTGTGAATGTCAGCTTGACAATCATCCCTTAATAATAACCTTTGTCTTTTTGTCATTTCCTAGATTCAGAAGTCACTGTGTGAACTTCAAATTAATGTCCAAACACCCATACTGTCAAGGCACATGGGCAGCCAAACTGAAAATCTCCAAACCAATGTGCGTTGAATGCCAGCCATCGATCATGGACGATCAAGGATTTTGCAAAGGCGAAGGAATTGTTGGTAACTTCACGTCATGGGTTGCGACCGATGTCAAAACGTGCAGCGGTCTTTGGATGAGGGTCGGAGAAAAGATTCCCAATTGTAAATGTATCGATCAGAAATTCCAGAATTTCATATTTGTCTGATAGAACACGATGGAAGAAATTGTTTACTTATGTTTTGTGTATTAATAACCCAGTTGCTATCCTCGTCGTTTCTCATATTTAAGTGGCCGCGCGAGCAAGGGCGGACTGGTAATAAGCCCCGGCCTTCCTAACATTGAGTTGGAGGATCATGTTTCCCTTTTTGGGCGAATAGCGGAACACACAGATTCTATTTTCAAACGCAAAATGCGGTCAAACTGAAATGACACTGGAAAATTCCTAAATGACCCATTTCCTATAAGCCAGTTCTTAATTTCGACTGCGCATCAAAATGACATTTGCATTTCTATTTACACTTGCAAATTCAGTATTCGTTATACTGAATTCCCCAGCCTGATGTTATGAATTGAAATAAGTTTTATCCCGTCGCAGAACGCGTCATTTTGATGCGCAGTCGATATTACGAACTGGCTTGTTTAGAACTTAGATTTAATGTATTTAGTTCATAATCCTTTTCCCTACTCGTCTGGGCCCACAGTAATTGGCGTACGATGTTGCGGTAACCCTGCCACCACATGCACTCCTTTCTCTTTCTTGTTGTTATTCTTTTGTATCATTATGACAGTCTAGTTTTATGTGTGCTTCCTTGTTATTCGATGTACCCGTAAACCTCTTTCATAATGATGGCCGGTCTAAATATATTCTTTTATATGCATGCTAATGAGCCTTTCTGGCCTCGTTATAAAGCGAAGATTCTTTGGAATTACAGACACACAAACTAGGTCAGAAAGTTAGATGTGCGAAGTTGATCGTCCAGGTTCAGGTTGTAGTCTTGAGAAAGACTGACGTTTCGACAGCCTCAGCGGCGGTCATCTTCAGAGTCAAGTAATTAAAGCCGTTTGTCAGGGTTTGCCTATATATACGTCTATATATGAATATATTTTGCCTATACGTCTATATATGAATATATTTTGCCTATACGTCTATATATGAATATATTTTGCCTATACGTCTATATATGAATATATTTTGCCTATACGTCTATATATGAATATTTTGCCTATACGTCTATATATGAATATTTTGCCTATACGTCTATATATGAATATATTTTGCCTATACGTCTATATATGAATATATTTTGCCTATACGTCTATATATGAATATATTTTGCCTATACGTCTATATATGAATATATTTTGCCTATACGTCTATATATGAATATTTTGCCTATATATGAATATAAAAGAACATTTAATTTGGGTGCCATTATGAAAGAGATCTATAACCTTAGTTACTTGTACATGTGGCAAATCAAATAAATAAATGCTGACAAATATCGACAATTACGTCATCTGTGTGCTTTGCTATTGGCCCACGAAGTCATCCGGGCTCTCTGTCCGATCACCCGACCTCTCAGTCCGTCCCTGGTCGCGCGAGGCCGTCATCAGCGCAAAGGGGATGACAAATTTCTGGTAAAGTTTCTTGGAAATAAACGGTCATTTTAATAACAATGTTCACTGTGCTACTCCCAGGCCATACTTTACGTCAGCAAAACATATTTCTATATTACTTTTATTCACTACAATGTTAAATTATTTACACCCCAAACGTTCTGTTCCCCGTGGGAACAGATAAAAAGCTCAGAACTGGTCTAGAGTTCGGAACCATATCTTCTGAGAAAGAAGTTGGACGTTTTTAACAATTCAAGTTAGGAAATAGAGAACTTAGAAGAAGCAATGAACACGCGAAATGAACAAAAAAGTAGTCGTGGGGAATACAGAGGGCGCGTCGTGAAGATCCAGATCATGTCCCCCTCAACTTAACCAGTTAGCAAATCACACTCCCATAAACAAAATATCTTAAAATCCAAGTCAAGTTTTTCCATTATTAAAGTATCTCCTATTCGCAGTGGCATTGTAATCCCATTCCCAATAATGAAGCACCAATTTCCAGATTTTAATATTTTAATTAAAAATGAAAAAATACCAATTTCACCCCACATCAAAGTTTGCAGCCAAAAGCTCGATAAGCTTGTACATTTGACTTGTCCCAAATCACGTTCTGTAGAAATTTTGACTGCGTAATTGTTCTTGCTTCCGTGATACTGAAATAACACTGAACAGTAAGACTTTCTCTGATTCCTAAGACATTCTTCTTCTGTTATCTCACATAGACCCGCGTTAGCATGTTCATCTTGCAACTCTTGCTCGGAGAAACTTCGTTATTACCACTGTATCGATCTTGCAAATATCACGTTTCCTCCAGGGTAACTTTCTCGGAGTTCAACTGTTGTTCTGCCATTTCTTTTAGTGCTTTCTGGATCAAATCCAGCAAGGTTTCTAAAGAGTAAAGAACGCTGTATATTATATCTTGCATAAGCCTGGTCTCCATACGATCGCTCAATTTTAAAACCGGCGATCGTAGCGATCATATGGAAACCACACGCTCAGCGACCCTGGCGATCGCGAAGATAGAGAATGTCCTATCGCAGCGATTATATGGAAACACTAGTTCAGCGATCCTGACGATCTCAGCGATCGGTATGTACCCAAAAACGATGTGCTTTCGGTAAAAGCAAGTTGTCTCTACTTCGTCCATAGCTTTAAGTGACAAAACAGCTGACTAGCTCTGTGACACACCAGAGCCCGCTGTTAATGCCGTTGGTTTTGCGGCGATCGCAGCGATTATATGGCAACAGGTACGATCGCCGGTTTTAAAATTGAGCGATCGTAGCTATCCTATGACTGAACCAGGCTATAAGATCTATACAGCCATTTCTCTTCATACCTCCCTTCCTAATCGCTTGTTCGAGTTTTTTCGCTGCTTCTTGATTTTCCTTCTCCAGTTTATCTAAACTAGCAATCTGAAAAATTGGGTAAAAAGATAAAACAAAACTTATTTTGACCTATTGGTGTACTACCGAGATAAAGAAAAGGTGGTCTAAATTGAAGACTCTTACATTCCCTATTTCTGCGAGAAGTACGTACAATAGTTTTACCTGAAGCTCTGGGGAACATTCATCACTTGGTAGAGAATCCACCAGAAAGTCTATGTCTTTCGCTGTTCGTGCAATTAACGCGGCGAAAAGTTTCGCGTGTCCTACAGTACAATGAAATTGTATACGAAATAGTATTTCATATTTCTTTACTACTATATATGTGATGCTCCTTCACTCATTATTTCCTGACCTTCATCTGTCAAACCATTCTTCAATCTATCCATCATTCCAATGTCTAGTCGACAAATAATTTCGTCCCGTATATAGATACATGTTCCGACCGTGAAAGTAGATGCCCTCCCCCTCAATACATAATATTTTATCAGTAACCAATTTCTTCCCAATTTTTGTGGGGTAAATCAGTATCACAGACTTGAATTTATCTCTAAGGAGCAGGCGTTTTTTGGGCGAGAAGGGCGCGGGCGAAATGAGGTAGGATTTATCTTTCCACAGTTTAGATAACGTAGTCTTTTTACTTCATAAAAATGGGCCTCCCTTTTGGTCACACCCCATGCATTAACGTTCGCATCGCGGACCTATTTTTCTTGCTATCTCGAATTTCACTTCGACGCACCTCCGTCAATCTGGTTCTGTCCGTATCATCTTCCTGCATGATAACCTTTCCTTCGTCTATATACATAATACCTCCCTATCTTTCCGTCATCTGTACCTCCTTATCTATCCTTCAGTCCACCCATCTGTTGATCATAATTTCAACACCATAAAAAGGTCCATCTGTTATCCTTCTGTGAATCATATCTGGTCGTCTATTCGATTAATTATCTGTCTAATTATTTAATTTGTCTGCGTGAATCTGTTCATCCATCGCAGTGCCTCAGTATTTCCTAACTAACAAACCTCCTTGGTCAATTCCTTTGTCCTGCTTTGCTTCATTATCTAAAAAATAAAAACCGAAACAGATATAACGTTTAGGGATTTTACATGTTCGTAATATTTGGGTCTTCCTGAGCAAAATCATAATATATCTTGTCAGCCGAAAATTTCATCTTCATGGACATTTTTGCTGTTAAAGTTATCGGATGTGTGATGTCACAAGAGGCATTTTTGTGGAAGTAACAAAATAAAAAACTGGTTTGGAATGCCTCTTGTGACATCACATCTGGTGACAGTAGATAAAATTTTCGGCTGACAAGATATATTATGATTTTGCTGAGGAAGACGCAAATATTACGGATAGATAATTATTGAATCTTACTAGAATTTAGTACACTCTGTCAATTGTCTGTATAAACTTATATTCATCTAAATCTTATTTCGTTCCGTCATCTGAGTTTAATAATAACTTATACATTGTTTGACTTCAATATACATTGCTCGCTGTGCTGTTTTAGCTCTGTAGTTATTACAGGCAGCTAGTTATGTAGTAACCAACGGGGAGTGCGTAATACCTTCTTTCTCAAAACCGGGAAATGCGCCTGGTTGAGCAGTTTGTTGTAAGATTCCAACGCTATTACAAAAGTGATTTGCCAACTACAGCCGGAGAGAAATAATACAGTATGATTGGGAATTGATTAATGAACAACATCAAAAGATCAGGGCAATGAGTAAGCAGCAAACAAGATTCAAATACCTCATTCACCGCATCTTGAAGTTGACTCACACGGTCCGCCATATTGGAAAATTTTATCGGAAGTAATCGGAAAATATCGACAGTGATCGTTCAGGTCCCTGCGATTCCGAAGGGCAGCCCCTCTAATGTGCAACCCAGTCCCACGCGCTTCCTTTTCCTTTGAGTTTTTGGTTTGAGAAGAAATCTCTTTCGATTTTCGTTTAAAATCTTCAGCGTGCTCTTCGTTTCGTGTCCTTGTCGACTTAAAAAGTAAGTCCAAATGTTAATAATAACGTGTTTGTTTTGTATGTGAGATATAACGCAGTTTTCTAGGTGATTTTTGATCAGAAATTCAGTCAATGAGCATTCTGATTATCTGGTGGTTTTGGAATTTAGTACTTCTGCCCACGTGGTCATTGGGAAGGCATTTTCTTTGTGACAGACAGATAATGGACCCAGATTAGATTTCAATGATGTAATTTCAATGATGTAATTTCAATTATGTCCTGGGTATGACGTTAAACTGCACCCCACCTATGGGTCAAATAGGAAGCCTTGATACTAGTAGGCTTGGCATTTTAGGATATTATTGCCTGTAGTCTCACATTACTCATTGTACTTTCAGATGCGTTACGTGGCTGCATATCTCTTAGCCAATCTTGGTGGCAACAACGATCCCTCGGCAAATGACATCAAGAAAATCTTAGGTAGTGTTGGTATTTCTGTTGAAGATGACAAACTAGAACTTGTTCTCTCATCATTGAAAGGAAAGAACATCAATGAGGTATGCTGAATAATAATAGCTGAATCATGGCTGTAGGAAGCAGGGGGGGGGGGGGTAAGTCCCCCTAAAAATCGACATCAAAGCACAAGTTTTCTGCTACCAGTTCGGACAGACATATGGTTAGGCTGATACGGTATTGAAAAAAAACGAATACCGACACGGAAAACAAAATACTGGTAATATCGAATATACCTGTATTTTTACTCATCAAAATTTCGCGAAACTCAAACTTTTTTAGTACGTGACAAAGTTGTCAAACAGCACAAAATGTTATAAATAGCAGTCGCGCACGTTCACACAATGCTGGCCATTGGACTGAAAAAGTCTACCTAGCGGGTTCTCGTGCCTTCAGTGCTCGACAAGCCCCCTCAGATCTTGCTACGGCCTTGAGTTAAATGCCAAAATGTCTCCCAATTTGAGCTTTATTACATTTATGTTCAGCTATCATTCAAGACTGGTAACTTAAACTGTGTTTATTTTGTTAGTTGATTGAAGCTGGGAAAGGGAAACTGGCTGGTATCCCATCAGGAGCAGGAGGTGGTGTGGGAGCTGCCTCAGGAGGTGGTGGTGCAGGTGCAGGTGGTGGGGATGCTGGTGAAGCTGCTCCCACTGAAGAGAAAAAAGAAGACAAGAAAGAAGACTCTGACAGTGAAAGTGATGACGATATGGGTTTCGGACTCTTTGATTAGCATGTTGTAAACGCAATGTTTAAAAATAAACGCTAAAAACAATGATAGTTTTGATGTTTTGCATTTCTTTCTTACTACAAAGCCACAAATACACAATTCTTTCTTCTCTTAAGAGAGGAGAAACCAGTATTTGAGACTGCCTAAACATCTTTAGATATCACCTTGAGTTGCATATGAACTATGCTGAATAGGTATAATAGTGAATAGATATAAAAGTAAAAGTATGGCCTGAAAATCTTACTTAAGTAAAAGTATGGCAAAAAAATATTCCTGAAAAAGTACTTCTGAAACAATCTATACATTCTCGAACCACTAATCAACATGACACATGATAATCTGATACTGCACTTGTTTGACGGCGCCAACTCAGCAGTTGCCAATCACGTGCACAAGCAAAACCAACTTCACTGCATGATTTCTCCACTCTAGATCTCCAGCGGTCGGATGGATAGAGTACCGCGACGTTCCGAATTTCTTTTTTTACTTTGCCGATAAAACAAAAAGTAACGAAGTTAAAAAGTAATTATTTAACAAACATTTTACTTCGTTACAAGTAAAAAGTATTTGTTGAAAAATATACTTCGTTACAAGTAAATACTGCGGATTTTTTACTTTAGTAAAGTAACGAAGTAAATTTACTTCGTTATACTGGCGTTTATGCTGGAACTTAGCAGTATTAATAAAGAGATTCGATACAACGGTGACTGAGTTCTGGTGCCCGCGGCCAACTCAGATGGTGTACGTTAGACATCTATCTATGGGGTAAGACATTATGCACAGCCATGAAGGGCCCCTAAACATGCTTCATCTGCCCCTGGCACATTTGCAGATGTCTCACATCTGCCCCAACCTTGTTGACCCCCTTGTGTTGTAACAGTTCTCAACATCTATTCACAATATAGTAAGTAGTTCATGAACATGTGTAATATTAAACAGATGTAAATTGGACAGTTGCATAAAAATGCAATTGAACATAAAGATAAAATAGTTGTATAACATAATTCTCTGTACAAGGCTTGCATAAAAATACAGTTCAATATGAACACAAAAAGTTGACATAACAGTTGATAAACTGTCTAAGTTAATCAGAATTTGTTTCTTGCATAAAATGCAGTTCAATATGAACGCTACTCCATATTCGAGGTGCAGAATCATAGAGATAAGATTGTAGAGAAAACATGAATGATGAAAGTTCAACGATATATCGATCATTGGTTTTATCATTTCAATTGATTCGTGCAGAGCAACAATACCCTAATCTCAAGCTACCAGTCGACGAACAATTTCATTTGATTTGCATAAACGTTAGCAACTTAACGACCTAAATAGAACGTGGCCTGCAGCCGGCTTTTTATATACATCATCCTAGTGGAGTAGTGCTTACGAAGAAAGAAAAACATGAAAGTGGCCATCATTGGCAGTGGTGCCAGTGGACTAACTTCGATCAAATGTTGCCTGGACGAAGGCTTAGAACCTGTGTGTTTTGAACAAGAAGAATACATTGGTGGCATGTGGCAGTTCACTGAAGATACCACCAAAACTAGCTCTGTTTATCGCTCAACTGTCATCAACACAAGCAAAGAGATGATGTGTTTTAGTGATTTTCCCATTCCCAAAGAGTTCCCGCCGTTTATGCATAACACGTATGTCGTTCAGTATTTGAGGATGTACGCCGAACACTTCGGCTTACAGAAATACATTCGTTTTGGCTGCACAGTGATTAACATTAAGAAATCTGAAGACTTCGGACGCTCGGGGAAGTGGATCGTTAGTTCTATGATCTGTAAAACAAATGGAGAAACCGAGACTGTTGTTGAAGAGTTTGGTGCCGTAATGGTGTGTACTGGTCATCACTGGCAACCATCTTGGCCTAGTTTCAAGGGAATGGAGGTTTTCCAAGGGGTTCAAATGCACAGTCATTCTTACAAAGATTTTAAAGGTTTTGAAGGGAAAACAGTTGTTGTTGTTGGTAAGTATGTGAAACAAATCTTGTGGTGGCGTAGATTTCATATCGGGGACTAGATTCATGTTTGAATTGGTCGAACAGCAAGCTTAGGTAAACTTTTTTGTAATAAGAAAGTGAAAAGATCTTATCACCGACGTTACCGATTAACGACGAGTGGTAGCCATGGTTAGCGCTAATGGCAATCATTAAGTCGATAATCGGCCAATTAAATTGCTATCAGTGTCAAAATAAACAAAGAATATGGGAGGGTAGAATTCAACTGATTGTAAACATAAATTTTTGTCCAACAGAGCGACGTTATATCCGATCACAATAACGTACATATATATACATACATATCTTTTACTCGTCGAAGGTTTGACCTTCTGAGTCCAGTTATCCCGACAGCCATAGCGGTCGCGAATCCACCGTTTGAATTCCGATCTTTCCCTCATCATTTTCCATAATTGACTCTTGTCCATTACCCACGACTTTTTCAATTCTAACCCTGCATCTGTTTGCTTTTCTCCTGATACCACTTTGTGCTGCCACTTCCATGAACAACGTCTGTTTCTGGAGCGTGGAGTTGTCCAGTCTGACGCAGTGTGCTATAACCATTCTAAATGCCGTCGTTCTTGGTAGGCTTTTAGCGGCTTTGTGCCAGTTAAGCGGTAGATATCTCATTCTGCATTGGAGTAGACAAACCCGTAGTCCCAGTTTCCAGCTTCTTTTTCCTCTTCAGACAAACCTTGAGGTGGCGCATGACGTCTCTACCATCCTCCCTTTACAATCTTTCTAAGAAGTCTCACTCATTCCACTTCCAGTTTGTTGCTACAGCGCCGGTGTCTAACTCCCATGATGCCACATTATACATCATCGTTGCTCTAATGAAGGCATCCATGTATATCTTCCTCGGGTTTTGCACTTTACTTGATGGTCGGTGAGGACTTTTTCAATTCCGCAAACTTTCCAATCGCAGAGAAAATCCTGTGTTGAATAAACTTTTCGGATTGATAGAGAGCATATGACGCCAAGCTATTTGAACTCGGTGGTATTGACGATCTTGTGGTCTCCGCGTTGGATCAGACTTTGGGCATAAGTATCTTCATCATTTCCGTTAAAAATATATTCCGTTAATAATACATTTCTGTCACAATAACGTACATAACATGGTTGTATTGGTTTTCTTTGCCATTGTTGAGCAATGCTGAACAACATTGTTAAAACAATGCTGAACATTGTGGGTTCACCAATATTGTTCAGAGATGTTGTTACAGTAAAAGCGTTTTGGAAGCCATGTTGGTGTACCTCGACAATAGATTTTTCAGTATCTTCTTTTGTAAGGTGCGCCAACATAGCTATCACGCCCTTTGTCTTCTGAATCTCTGGAGATTGAGTGAAAATGCTCTATATTCCGAGAACAACCTGTAACAACTCGTCCATGCCATGTGTACCTTTCTAGGAATTGGGAACTCCGCAGGTGACATCAGCGTCGAGTTGAGTCGTCATGCGAACCAAGTGTACCTAAGCACAAGACGAGGTGCCTGGATTGTGTCCAGACTTCACCATGCGGGCGTACCATCCGACCAATACCACCTCACAAGATTTCGTGAACTCCTACCACCGATTCTCAAGGAATATATATCTCGTCGTACGTGCAACGCCAGATTTTCACACAAAAACTACGGTCTGTCCCCAGTCTACGGTTTCAATGAACAGCACCCGGTCATCAATGACGCTCTGCCTTATCGGATAGCGACGGGGTCGCTCGTCACGAAGTCGGACGTCAAAGAACTTACAGCCAACGGTGTCCAGTTCAGCGATGGTACCTCAGTTCCATACGTGGACGTGATCATTTACTGTACTGGCTATGACATCAGATTACCATATCTTGAGATCGAGGCGGACATCACGAAGCCAAACAACCAGGTGAATTTGTACAAATTCGTCTTCCCGCCATTCTTGGCCGAGAGACCCACGCTGGCCGTGATTGGAAATGTTCAACCATCCGGGGCTGTTAACCCGGTGAGCGAGTTACAAGCCCGGTGGGCTGTCGGGGTTTTTGCAAGGAAAACGGAGTTGCCTTCAGAGGGCGTGATGATAAGGGATATCAAGGATAAATGGGAACGTATTTGGAAACAGTA
Source organism: Chrysogorgia sp. JL179-B06 (assembly GCA_035772405.1). Classification (NCBI taxonomy): domain Eukaryota; kingdom Metazoa; phylum Cnidaria; class Anthozoa; order Scleralcyonacea; family Chrysogorgiidae; genus Chrysogorgia; species Chrysogorgia sp. JL179-B06. The sequence goes on from JAYKKM010000040.1 coordinate 1,037,455, forward strand.
CTATTACACCAAGAGGAGCACTACTAAGGTAATTCCACGTGGTCTGATCATGAGGATAAAAGAATGGGGGACAATAGAGAAAAATCCATTTTTTAATTTTAAATTGACAATATCTTGTGAAATCAACAAATAATTTCACAACGCAACCAGGTGATAATCAGACATAGTTTGACGCTACTCTGGCTTTAAAACGTTTTTTGAACGTAACTTTAAAAGTTAATATACTGTCCATCAGGAGTACATCGGTCAGACTAAACGTCAGTTTCGTACCGTTTAAAAGAACACCAAAAGGCAACACTCTTCAAAAAAGAAAAATTCTTCTTGTCGGAGCACGCGTGCGTAACCTATACCATGAGATTGCGTCCATCAGCGACGTTGTCTGGAGGCTTGGCATATCAATAGCGCCCACACCCCATTGAATCACGATGACGGTGGTTTATTACCAGAAGCTTATTTGCATCTTGTTAACAGATAACGTCATCATTGGTTCTATGAGGGTATAACCTTACAACGATCACCCCTGATGAAGGCACTAGATTGGAGTGTCGAAACGTTGGATCATGGACAGTAACTTTTAAAGTTACGTTCAAAAAACTTTTTAAAGCCAGAGTAGCGTCAAACTATGTGTCTAATCTTGTGAAATATTAATAATGTTCCAATATTAACACATAGTATATACTCTTCATGGTAGCAAGTGTAGTAACCACAGATTATCCCTTTAACACATTTTCTTGCTAGGTTGAGTACATCAGTTATTGCGACGAACTAGCAGCAATGATTGGATGCAAGCCTAATCTCTGGAAGCTGTTCATTACCGATCCACTGCTATCCCTAAAGTGCTTCTTTGGTCCTTGTACCCCACCTCAGTATCGTCTCATGGGACCTGGTGCATGGCACGGTGCAAAGCAAGCGATTGCGAATGCGACAAGTAATGTCATTTATGCAACTAAAACCAGAGTTGCAAAGAAAACTACAACAAGTGATCGTGGACTGATTCTGATAGTTTTGTTCGCACTAATTATATATATCTGCATATTTTTGGTTATATAAAGTATATTTGAATAATTTGTAGTATTTTTCAGGGAGGTAATTACGTATGTAGAACGTCGAGCTGGTGCAGGCTTATCGGTGAAGTTGGACTATACGTTGTCTTTTGCGTCTCGCTATTTTTTTACTTTTCTTGCATAAATTCTTTCTGTTTTTCCCTCTTTGTCACAGACATGTCTTGCAGCAGTGAACAAGAAGTCACTTAATCTAAAAAACGCACAGAGAGAATCTCGTTGAGGATGTTGTATACATAACATATTGCGACAATCTTTTTCGCGCTCTTTCAAAAGACGCGGCCTTCATTCTTCATGCGAAACAAAGAGAATGAATAATTTGTAGTCCTAAGAGTATTCTCAACACCGTCCTCGTTCTGTTTCCAACCATAGTCAATCGAGATATGGTCTGGAAACTCGGCAAACTTCAAAGCGACTATAATGAGCTACGTTTTGATGTTGAACCGTACCTTACACCGTGCACATCCTTTGTTTTAGGTTTATTAATATTTAAACAACACGGTTGAGCGATTAAACCCAAACGATTCTATTGGATGATTGCTTCATTATACTAAAATACAATAGGTTCAGTGACCGTGCACCGTGCACAAAATTGCATAAAGACGAACAAAAAGATAGAACAAAGACGTTAGCTGAGTTTCCAGACCATATCTCGATTGACTATGTTCCAACGCAACTCTGAGCATCTTTACGTGAACTCGCTGAGAGACGAGAGCTGTTCCTTAATGTTGACTTCAGCTCAAACACTACAATCGTTTTAGCAGCTAGAACTGGAGCGTTTTGGAGGTCATAAAACAAGCTTCAAACATCAAATACGGTAGTTAATTTATCCTCTAACGTATCACACTATCCCTTGCAATCGACAACGTGGACACAGAATATTACATCATTGAAATATTTAGTTTAAAAGTAGCTAGAGTTTTTATTTGGGTTATGGTTAGGATTTTTGTTGTTGTAAAGCTTCTGCATGAATCCGAGAAAATAGCCTTGATGTGTCTATGACGAAGAATATGCCCTCAAAACTTTAACAAGCAGTGTAAATTTAAGCATTTGAAAGAAGCCATAGGGTAATCGGGAATAATGAGGAAACCGCTGAAACCCGGGGGTTAGGTAGGGTTAGGGTCATAATTACCCTGGATTACCAGAAAATTACAGTACAATACTGGTCACCTGTTTATGTAGCGCAAAACCTCAGAGTCTGTAGTTCCACTTCTTACTAAAGGTGTAATTCTAAATAAAACGAAATAATTGCTTGTTATTCAAGGTTCAACAGACCAAAATCAAGTTGGTGTTTTGGAACAAGATTAGTTTTTTTGCAAGTTCTTTTTAATAATTTACCTTCTCTCAGCTCTTCTGCATATTGATCTGGCTAGATGAAGACTTGCACTGCATTTTCCACCAGACTTACAAAACAAACAGCAATTGGATTTTATTTAAAGGACATTGGCAACAAAAATTAAGTTTGTCTAATGAAAGAACTCGTAAAATGATAGAGTAACACCTTTTAGAACTTTTCCGTATTTTACTTCGTTTTTGAAATATTTCAGTTTGTTTGATGGTCTCTGGGATAGGAGCCTATGGTTTTGACTAACTTTTGGGGATGCTGCATCAGAGGTGTGTCCAAAAAGGGGGTGTGTTCAAGAAAGTGGATGTCTAAAAAAGTGGATACGTTTATAAAGATGGGTGGGTGTGTTCAAAAAAGTGGATGTGTCTAAAAAAGTGGATGTGTCTAAAAAAGTGGGTGTGTTCAACAAAGTGGGGGTGTCCAAAAAAGTGGGTGTGACAAAAAAAGTGGGGGTGTCCAAAAAAGTGGGTGTGTTCAAAAAGTGGGTGTGTTCAAGAAAGTGGATGTGTGTAAAAAAGTAGGTGTGTTCAAAAATTGGGTGTATTTAAAAAGTGGGTATGTTCTCTTAATTTTTTTGTCTAACTTTTTTTACTTTTTTTGTTACCAATCAATTATACTTTCACTTTTCTTTGGTTCTTTATTTTCACGACAAATCACTGTCAACATCTTCATCCAATTTTCCCTCACAGAAATATACAGATGTAATAATATTCCAATAAACTGAGCCTTCAGTTCTGTCCCCCTGCCTCAGTAGCCAATTAGCCACTGCCCTGGGTTATTCTAAATACTCTGATACTAATAATAGCTATTACAGGAATTACAAATAGATATGTCTGTGAATGGTCTTACTGGTAAAATAAAGTTCTTGAGCACAGGAAGTTGGGAATGATATGCATCAATCCATTTTTCCAAGAGTTCCACTTCACCTTTCTGGAAATCTGTCTTTGCTGAGATATATAATTAATGAAAAAAAAGTTGCAATTATTGATGAAAAGTACCACATGTATCTACTAATAAATATTCAGTTTCGTATGGGTCAAACTCACCAACTTTTTCCTTGTTCTCTGAAGACCTTGGAGTAGCTATATTTGCTCCCACATCTTGTAAAATACATTGGATCTAAAGGTGTAGTTATCTGGTGGTTACCACACATGTCTATGAGCTGAGAGACACAGGTTCAAATCCTGGGTCAGACCACCACTCAGGGTCTTAAAAATAATTGAGGAGAAAGTGCTGCCTTTGCAATAATACCAGCAAATGGTAAGACTTTCGGGTCTTCTCGAATAACAACCTTAAATCGTAGGCCCTCAGAACACCTATCAATTGGGCTTCTAGCCCACTAAACCAACTTGAAATTATTGACAAATGTTTTGTCCAACAGGATAATATGACAATACATGGACGATCGTCAAGCTCAACCTGCAATCATCTGGTTGCCGGTAAGATGCTTGGCTACATTGAGCTACCCAGATGGAGAGTGAAGGTTGCAATGATGTATTTTAGTTTGATGAGCATCCATATATCGCCCGTCTACTCCAAGCTCTATCATTCACTATACAGCCCATGTACATAAGATAAAATGAAAAACAAATGTGCTACCTCCCTGAGTTTATCAACAACATCATGACCTTGATCCTCGCAATATTCTGAAGCAAGGCTATGAAATTTAAGAGAATAAAATGATCAGGTGGTTTTGCATGGATCATCTACGGCTAACTACAGCCCCAAAGACAATCGATGGAAGTTAAGTACTCACCCAATTGCTGATGACAGTTCATCAGTTGCTCCTAAAGCTTCAAATATTTTGTCTTCCTTCGGTAGTCTTTCTCCCAAAAATGTGTAAGAGTACCCTAAATATTAGATCTACGTTAATCTCTATTGTCTGAAAAGCAAGTAAGACTGCTCTGTAATTACAGTCTTGCAATTAATGGTACTGGGTACAAACTAGTCACAGTCACACAAATAGGTAGTATCAACATTTAGTATCAATAGGTTTTAACAGGCCTCTTTAGCACTCCATCAGGCCCGGTGCTACGGGTGGGGGGTAGGGGGAGTGTGGGGGTGCAAAAACAAAAAAATATCTTTTTATGAGTTTCAGTTGGCATAAGTTATATTTTATTCAATATCATCATGTTTTCATTCCGTATTGTGAGTGCGTTATTAACACAGGGTCATTTTAGTAGGCACCCAACAGAAAGACAATATTTTAAGAAGCTTTGATCGATAGGATGTAGTCGGTACAAGCTCATGTGTCAGTCAGTTGATGTGATCTTACACCCCCTGTAAAATTTTCTGAGTATACCCCCTCCCCCACCATACCCCTGTCCACCACCCAATAAAGGTGTGCTGCAGGGTTTATAGTACATTCCAGCATATAATTTTGTTGCTAAAAATGCTTGTACCTTTATCTCCTTTTTTCGTGTATATCTTTAACTTAGATGAACTAAAAAGACCCAAAGCCACAAAAAAATCACTTTAATAATAACTAACAGAAGACAGAATTTAATTTATGGACCATGGTATTAAGTCAAAATTATGCAAGTTCATTTGACAGTATGATTTGAAATATCACCTCGAACATAATCTTTGGGCACGGCATAATGTTACTCGAATGTCTTTTAAACAAACGTTTTTTGAAAAACTCAAAAAACGTCCAGACGCCATTGTGCAATGTGAAATAGCATCGCAAGTTAGTCGGAAATTGTCGACAATGGTTCGCTCGAAGATTATTTCCTATACTAATCTATCCGGCCCCAACCCCGAAACGCCTGCTCCGCAGGCTACCGTTTATCGAGAATTTTGTGTTATCAAATTAGTGTTTATATATCACTATCTGCCGAAATCATGCGAAATCCGAATTTAAAACAGTCCTAAACTACGTCATAAGGCGCTTCTACACGATAGATTCACGCGTATACGATTGTCATTCTGGCGTACATTGATTGTTGTATAAGATTGTCGAACGCCAGTATGCAATTGTTTGCACACGACATAATTCTTATTTATGATTCGATGCACGCGTGTCCAGTTTCATCATATACACCGTGTAGATTGGCCTATAGACACATCAAGGTTATTTTCTCGAGATTTAGAAGCTTTACAAGAACAAAAACCCTAACCATAACCCAAATAAAAACTCTAGTCCTAACCCTGAAATAAAGGAATACTAACCCTACTTTTAAACTAAATACACGAAGTAAGAGCCCATATTATTGGTCCATAATAATATTGGAACATTGACGTCAGATGAAGCGGACGAATCACGAATTAGCTGTATTGGCACAGACAATCAAAATCGAGATAGAGTAGAGAATGCATAATAATACGCCATAATAGGATCTTCTTCATACACAGGGTGTTTTGGGGACGCGTGTCCTCGCAGCTAAAAAAAGCGCAAGAAGCCTCTGCGCGGAGGAGAGTGCCAAAGATGGAAGTAAAAGCGAAACTCCAACCAAAATATGGCTTTGAAAAATTCATTTAGACTACTCGGCATCGTAGTTAGTGATGTTAAACAAAAATGTTTGTTATTGTAGGAAATTCTGTGGACAGCGAAGGACTCACGTGACGTTGTGTTGTTATTGGATGACTGCACTGAACAACATATATAGAACAATGACTTTTGTGGACCTTCCAAATGATCCCTTCTACTAACTATATGTCTTCAGGCAACTTTGTGGCTTCTTCTTTTAACCAGCTGTTGTGGTCTAACGGTTAACCACACTGCACTCAGTCAGGGTCTTAAAAATAATTGAGGCCAGAATGTTCTCGGACAACAACCCACGCAATCCCTATCAATTGGGCTTCTAGTCTGTTGGGGTATATTCCGTTCACCTAAAAGAGTGTTAAATCTAATAAACTATATGTGGGCAATGTTTGCAATATCCCAACTGAAAGTAAACATTGCTCACACCGAGCCTTGGAAGTTATTTGACTCGGAAAAACACATGACTTGCCCACACACAGTTTGCATGCGGACTAGTTGGTAGCTCATCAAATGTTTTATGATTCTTTGAGTGCTAGCAATGTTTTGACTGGGATTGCAGAAGGGATTATTTCTCTGGCTCAGCCAAAAATGGCCAAAACAGCCTTGGTCTTGGAAGCTATTTGACTTGGGGGAAAAGAAGCCGGAGAAGGCTAATCTCGCAACTATAATGTTTGCAATATCCCAGCCGAAACATAGCGCTCGCACACGGCCTTGGAAGCTATTTGACTCAGAAAAATACATTGCCCACACCCTGCCCACACACAGTTGGCAGCTCATCAAATGTTTTGTGATTCTTTGAGTCACATGAACTATATCATTGGACGTTGAAGGTCAACGAAGGTGGGATATACCACATGATATAAAGCCTGCCTCTCATGTGATTAACGGCGATAATAACAATCGTTTCTTTCGATCTCTGCGTTTCTTTCGTAACTAAACTCATGGCAAAGTTGAAAGTGGCCATCATTGGCGCTGGTGCTAGTGGCCTAACTTCGATCAAATGTTGCCTGGACGAAGGCTTAGAGCCTGTGTGTTTTGAGCAAGAAGATTACATTGGTGGCATGTGGCATTTTACCGAAGATACTACTAAAACTAGCTCTGTTTATCGCTCAACTGTCATCAACACAAGCAAAGAAATGATGTGTTTTAGTGATTTTCCCATTCCCAAAGAGTTCCCGCCGTTTATGCATAACAGATATGTCATAAAATATCTGCAATTGTACGCGGAACATTTCGGCTTGCAGAAATACATTCGTTTTGGCTCTAAAATTCAGAGTATCGAGAGGGCTGAAGACAATGAAAGCTCTGGTAAATGGACTGTTGCTTATACTGCCAACAGCGACGAGGAAGAAACCATTGTTGAAGAGTTTGGTGCCGTATTGGTGTGTACTGGTCATCATTGGAAACCATCTTGGCCTAGTTTCAAAGGAATGGACGTTTTCAGAGGTGTTCAAATGCACAGTCATTATTACAAAGACTGTAAAGGTTTTGAAGGCAAAACAGTTGTTGTTGCAGGTGAGTTGAAAAAATTATTATAAAATAACCGGAAGTAAATGAGCGAGTACACGCTATCTGATTGGTTACTGAATACAACTATACATGCAGCACGTATCAATCAAGATGAAAGCCATAAGAAGCCTTGTCATGTGTTGTGTATTACCAGACATAATATTAAAGTGCGGTTCGGCCGGTTCGTCAAGTGTTTTGAAGTGCTGAATTCGTTGCCTACTCGACGAGCAAATACTCCGGCCACAATCCAAATATACATCGACACGCGCAACCTGATTTTTTTGTTTGAACTCGTCACTTGGTCTTCCACGCGCTTCGCGCCAGTCAAGGCAACCTCGTACCCAGGCTTTTCCCACGCTCGGGGAGTCGGCCGAGCGTGGGAAAAGCCTGGGTACGAGGTTGCAGTCAAGGCAGGAACGAAAGTCAAGAAAACGTCGAGTTTTGTAAAAAATGCAGAAATAATTTCTTTCTAAAGTATGTCTTCTTTCAATTAAAAGACCAAATGAATAATTTATATCAAGGATTGACAAGATATTTACGGATGAATTGGCCCGCGACCGAGCTTGCAATGCGTCACGGTGACACTCGCGTTTTAAAAATGCGCGTCAAAAATGTCGCTTACTGTACATAAGTACTTTACCGTGACGTCATAACAGTGTTTGCATATACAAACATGGTAACTGACCAATCTCACAGCGCATGTAACCAATTTCATCTATCAAACTGATGTGTGAAACAAAATTTTCAATAAGCAATCAATAATTACATCCAAACACTAACTCTAAAAGAAGTACAGTAAAAAATAAATTTGAAATAAGCAGCCAACATTTTGTGACAATTAGATTTGTGTAATGTGCCAATTGGATGCATTCAATACAGTGATAGATGCAGCTTGATCTGGTAGGGGGGGGGTGCTGAGCGAGCAAAGTGAGATCAGGCGTGCGGCGCGTCTGAGGCAGGGTGGAGCGCTGCTGAGCGAGCTACAGTAGATTGAAGACTTGCTTGCAATTTGAATTGTCTAACTACTGTACGTTATCATGCTATTATCTTATTTTGTCTCCAAAACAATTGGATTTGACAAGGCAATTGGCACACCCCCCCCCCCCCCCCCTTCACACTTGGCCAACGCCAGGGGGGGGTGTGCACCATGTAAACCATCACTGATTATATACTTTCATAATATACTTTGTTAGGAATGGGTAACTCCGGTGGTGATATCGCTGTAGAGCTGAGCAGACATGCAAAGCAAGTGTATCTAAGTACAAGAAGAGGTGCATGGGTTTTATCAAGGCTCTCTGGTGGTGGTGAGCCTTTCGACATGGCATTAGTAACACGGTTCCTCAGCTATTTTCCGTTATCATTGAACAAGCTCGTTCTAGAAACCAACTGCAGCCAACGATTTTGTCACGATAATTATGGTTTACGTGCCACCCATGCTGCAACTGCTCAGCACCCGATGGTCAACGATTCTCTTCCACACCAAATCATCACAGGGCTGCTGGTTATAAAACCAAATATATCCCAGCTTACTGTTGACGGTGTCGAGTTTGATGATGGATCTACAGTGGAAAACGTGGATGCCATCATATTTAGCACTGGTTATGATATGAGATTCCCCTACCTTGAAATCGAAGAGGAAATCCTTCATGAAAACAAAGTCAATTTATATAAGTTTGTTTTCCCACCCTTTTTGAAACAACAAACGTTGGCAATTATTGGAAATATCCAACCTCTTGGTGCCATTAATCCAATTAGTGAGTTACAAGCAAGATGGGCTTGTGGGGTTTTTGCAAAGAAATTGGTGTTACCGTTACAGAAAGATATGGAAAATGATGTTCACTTGAAGAGAAAAGAGATAGAGAAACGTTATTATTGCTCAAAAAGACATACAGTGCAGGTATTGTACTTCTAATCTTCTAATAATTACTTTAGTTTATAGTTGATAATACACAAATATTTTTCCAAACTTTTCCTATCCAAGGTCAGCTTCATCAACTACTGTGACGAGTTAGCAGAGATGGTTGGATGCAAGCCAAATATTTCGAAGCTCTTCATTACTGATCCATTACTAGCCCTCAAGGTCTTTTTTCGTGGTTGTACCCCACCTCAGTATCGGCTGATGGGTCCTGGTTCGTGGGCTGGTGCTAAGCAAGCAATTGAGAATGCTCCAAGTAATATTGTCTATGCTACAAAGACCAGAGTGGTGAAGAAGACATCAAAGTCTATGTTTATGAAGCTGTTTCAAATCCTTGGTATTTTTATGTTGATGATTGCAATATTTTATAAATTGAACATGCTATAAGAAGGATAAAACATAAATTGCACCACTGCACATGAAAATAATTATTCCTAAGTGCATACATTAATCATAATCATATTAGCATAAATTAGAAGTACACAGACAATAAAATTAGCATAAAACACTGGCTTAAATGTACCATAGCATTGTAAACATGTCGAGGCAAGATTTTGTTACATCTCTGTATCAGAAATTAATGGCAACAAACCGTTGTGTTGAAAAGAGTTAAATATCTCATCTGATGGTTTTGCAGATATTACCGGCATAGCCTGCGACGTTTGGGGGGGGGGGGGGGGGGGGGGGGGGGGGGGGGGGGGGGGGGGGGCAGGCAGGAAATGGAGAGGCGAACTGACGCCTGCCAAAATCCTATTCATAAACTTCACCAAAAGTACAAGCTTCACCAAAAGTATCGGCTAAATTCCCATTATTTTCATTTGATTCTTGTGTAAATCATGTTAGTCTTATGTAAATAAACTGTCAAACTTGCCCAATACATCTGAATGAGGATAATTTTCCCTATGAAATTAATCTTAAGCCCGAACAGCGTGACTTACTTATAAATAGTCGTGATGTCGTGGCTATTTCGCCTACCGCATTTGGAAAAGTTTGATATGCCACATGTTAGTGTTTGTGATCACGCAATCAAAGCTATCCCTTCACAAGACGAATAACGATAGACCAACTTCGTCTGGTTGTCTTACCATTTGTACTAGACAGTCAATAGTTCCTTGGAGCAACGGCACTTTTAGGTCCTTCGCGATCGAGATCTCACAATTTGTTTCGAAGTTATGTTATTACTTATCGCAAAACAAAAGACCTCTCCTATTTGCAATGCAATGTTTACTGAAGCTTAATTAGTGCAAAGTAAACAATGTCAATCATGCTAGGTTATATGAATAGTTTGGCAGGCATTACTTTCGCCTCTCCATAGTTTTCCGCCCGCGTCCAATTCCGCCCGCGTCCAATTCCGCCCGTCCCCAAACGTAACGCGGCTATTACCGGCATGCATTTTACTTGTTTGTCAAATTTTGCCTCGTCCTATCCATGCCTTGGAAAAATACATTCTAAACTTGTAAAATAATTTCGTAATGTCGACTGCGCATCAAAATGACGCGTTCTGCGTCGAGATAAAACTTATTTCAATTCATAACATCAGGCTGGGGAATTCAGTATAACGCGGAATTTGCAAGTGTAAATAGAAACGCAAATGTCTATAACATTCATAAAAAAAATCATTCTACTTCTCTAGCTTTGATTGACTTATATGATAGATTTCACTTGCAATTGATGAAACAAAAATTGCGCTTGGAATCTTTTTAGATTTATCATAAGCCTTTTTTGATAAATTAGATCACTATGGTCATGGAATTGGACTGGATTAAGAGCTATTTTTCTAATAGATTTCAGTTTGTTCAGATATTAATGATCATAATTCGTCTAATAAAGAAGTCTGCTGTGGAGTACCTCAAGGCTCGATTCTTGGACCTTTGTTCTTCCTTTTATATATTAATGATATAAATTATGTATCAGAGCTAGTAGATTTAATCTTATTTGCTGATGATACAAATATTTTCTTCTCGCATAAGGATCCTGAGTATTTGATCAACACACTGAATATCGAATTAAATAAACTGTCAGATTGGTTCAAAGCAAACAAACTTTCACTGAACCTAAAGAAGACAAAACTTATTGTATTTAAACCAAGACAAAAAAAATACTATCCTGATATTAAATTATCAATTAACAATCAGTGTATTGATCAAGTAAATGAAACTGTGTTCTTAGGTGTAATACTAGATGAAACGTTGTCTTGGAAATCGCATATCTCATATCGCAAACAAAATATCAAAGTCTATCGGAATAATTTTTAAATCTAGCTTTTACCTACTTAAAACGTCTCTACGAGCATTATACTATTCAATGGTTTATCCTTATCTTGAATATTACTGTAATGTAGTTTGGACTTCAACTTATTCTACAAATCTTCGTCGCGTTATATTACTTCAAAAACGAATTGTTAGAATTTTAACAAAAAGTAAATTTGATACACATTCTGACCCAATAATTAAGTGTATTGAAACTACATGATATTTGTTTGCTGCAATTAGGCCAGTTTCTGTATTCCTATAAATATTCTCTCTTACCAAAAAGGTTCAATAATATGTTTGTTTTGAACAATGAAATTCATCAGTATAATACAAGGAATCGAATGGCCATCCATATACCAAGAACAAATATTAGACAGTTTTCTATAAAATTTCAAGGGCCGAAGTTGTTTAATTCTCTTCCTATTGATCTTGTGAACTTTCTTTTTAAAAAAAGCTAAAAATATTTCTTTACTCAAAATATTGAGAAATTTGTCAATATAATGGTATTACTATTAAGCATTAGCTGATTAGTGTGCCAAGCAATCTCACTCTAATCAATTAATTTTGTTCTTATGTAAAAGGAAGCCTAAAATTATATATGTTATTCGAGGAGCAATTGCCAATTATAGAATTCAAAAGTGGACACTTTTGAAACCGCATTTAAAGGCAGAAATAGAAACCAGGTTGCTCTAAAATCTCTTTAAATATAATGTCGAAGGTTTATATTGTGTGTACTTGTTCATAGTTATCAAATTAAATGGGGTTTTAAAAGGTAATATGAAACAATAAACTGCTGATTAGCATCGACTTTATTTTGTAACAAAGCTTATAAAAAATATTACAGTTACCTATGTTGCTCCGTTTTATCTGGGTGTGCTACCCAATGTTGTTCCAATTTATCTGGGTGTGCTATCCAACGTTTATCCGATTTATCTGGGTGTGCCACCCAACGTTGCTCTGATTTATCTGGGTGTGCTACCCAACGTTTATCCGATTTATCTGGGTGTGCTACCCAACGTTGCTCTGATTTATCTGGGTGTGCTACACAACATTACTTGATTTATCCGGGTGTGCCACCCAACGTTGCTCTGATTTATCTGGGTGTGCTACCCAACGTTGCTCTGATTTATCTGGGTGTGCTACCCAACGTTGCTCTGATTTATCTGGGTGTGCTACCCAACGTTGCACTGATTTATCTGGGTGTGCTACCCAACGTTGCTCTGATTTATCTGGGTGTGCTACCCAACGTTGCACTGATTTATCTGGGTGTGCTACCCAACGTTGCTCTGATTTATCTGGGTGTGCTACCCAACGTTGCACTGATTTATCTGGGTGTGCTACCCAATGTTGCTCTGATTTATCTGGGTGTGCTACCCAACGTTGCTCTGATTTATCTGGGTGTGCTACCCAACGTTGCTCTGATTTATCTGGGTGTGCTACCCAACGTTGCTCTGATTTATCTGGGTGTGCTACCCAACGTTGCTCTGATTTATCTAGGTGTGCTACCCAACGTTGCTCTGATTTATCTGCGTGTGCTACCCAACGTTGCTCTGATTTATCTGGGTGTGCTACCCAACGTTGCACTGATTTATCTGGGTGTGCTACCCAACGTTGCTCTGATTTATCTGGGTGTGCTACCCAACGTTGCTCTGATTTATCTGGGTGTGCTACCCAACGTTACTTGATTTATCTGGGTGTTCTACCCAACGTTGCTCTGATTTATCTGGGTGTGCTATCCAACGTTGCTCTGATTTATCTGGGTGTGCTACCCAACGTTGCTCTGATTTATCTGGGTGTGCTACCCAACGTTGCTCTGATTTATCTGGGTGTGCTACCCAACGTTGCTCTGATTTATCTGGGTGTGCTACCCAACGTTGCTCTGATTTATCTGGGTGTGCCACCCAACGTTGCTCTGATTTATCTGGGTGTGCTACCCAACGTTGCTCTGATTTATCTGGGTGTGCTACCCAACGTTGCTCTGATTTATCTGGGTGTGCTACCCAACGTTGCAATGATTTATCTGGGTGTGCTACCCAACGTTGCTCTGATTTATCTGGGTGTGCTACCCAACGTTGCTCTGATTTATCTGGGTGTGCTACACAACGTTACTTGATTTATCTGGGTGTTCTACCCAACGTTACTTGATTTATCTGGGTGTGCTACACAACATTACTTGATTTATCTGGGTGTGCCACCCAACGTTGCTCTGATTTATCTGGGTGTGCTACCCACCCAACGTTGCTCTGATTTATCTGGGTGTGCTACCCAACGTTGCTCTGATTTATCTGGGTGTGCTACCCAACGTTGCTCTGATTTATCTGGGTGTGCTACCCAACGTTGCAATGATTTATCTGGGTGTGCTACCCAACGTTGCTCTGATTTATCTGGGTGTGCTACCCAACGTTGCTCTGATTTATCTGGGTGTGCTACACAACGTTACTTGATTTATCTGGGTGTTCTACCCAACGTTACTTGATTTATCTGGGTGTGCTACACAACATTACTTGATTTATCTGGGTGTGCCACCCAACGTTGCTCTGATTTATCTGGGTGTGCTACCCAACGTTGCTCTGATTTATCTGGGTGTGCTATCCAACGTTGCTCTGATTTATCTGGGTGTGCTACCCAACGTTGCTCTAATTTTTCTGGGTGTGCTACCCAATGTGGCTCCAACATATATCCGGGTGAGACCAAGCCAGGTATATCGTGTGATACTTGGTGATGCTGCGCATCACTCTTGGTGTCAGCTGAAGATACCACATGATTGGATCTTAACCCGAATCCAAGTACCACTACGCTCGCTCCAAGGCCCCCTCGGTCAACAGCTTGCATACCAACCAAACGGGTAAGTAATGCACCTGTCAATGTTAAGCCCCAGAGGGGTAGTATCGGGCATATGTGGCATTTGACCGTGTTTTCTCAAAAAAATCAAATGCCCCACATGCCCGATGCCACCCCTCTGGGGCTTAACATTGACAGGTTGCATAAGGTGAACGAAGATGTTAACAGTGATTAACGGCAATAGTAACGATCGTCTCTTTCGATCTCTGCGTTTCTTTCGTAACTAAACTCATGGCAAAGTTGAAAGTGGCCATCATTGGCGCTGGTGCTAGTGGACTTACTTCCATAAAATGTTGCCTGGACGAAGGCTTAGAGCTTGTGTGTTTTGAACAAGAAGATTACATTGGTGGCATGTGGCAGTTCACTGAAGATACCACCAAAACTAGCTCTGTTTCTCGCTCAACTGTCATGAACAGAAGCAAAGAGTTGATGTGTTTTAGTGATTTTCCTATCCCTAAAGAATTCCCTCCTTTTATGCATAACAGATATGTCATAAAATATCTGCAATTGTACACTGATCATTTCGGCTTGCAGAAACACATTCGTTTTGGCTCTAAGATACAGAGTATCGAGAGGGCTGAAGACAATGAAAGCTCTGGTAATTGGACTGTTGCTTATACTGCCAACAGCGACGAGGAAGAAACCATTGTTGAAGAGTTTGGTGCCGTAATGGTGTGTACTGGTCATCATTGGCAACCATCTTGGCCTAGTTTCAAAGGAATGGACGTTTTCCGAGGTGTTCAAATGCACAGTCATTATTACAAAGACTGTAAAGGTTTTGAAGGCAAAACAGTTGTTGTTGCAGGTGAGTTGAAAAAATTAATAAAATACAATAACCATGCACAATGCTAAAGTGCGGTTCGGCCGGTTCGTCAAGTGTTTTGAAGTGCTTAATTCGTTGCCTACTCGACGAGTAAATACTCCGGCCACAATCCAAATACGTCGACTCGGAACCTGATTTTTTTGTTTGAACCTCGTCACTTGTTCTTCCACGCGCTTCGCGCCAGTCAAGGCTGAAATAATTCGAAACGAAAGTCAAGAAAACGTCGAGTTTTGTAACTAATGCAGAAATAATTACTTTCTAAGGTATGTCTTCTCTCAATTAAAAGACCAAATGAATAATTTATATCCTTGATATATTGACAAGATATTTACGGATGAATTCGTACTTCGAAAAATGCCCGCGACCGAGCTTGCAATGCGTCACGGTTGACACTCGCGTTTTAAAAATGCGCGTCAAAAATGTCGCTTACTGCATAAGTACTTTCAACTTACCGTAACGTCATAACAGTGTTTGCATAGCCTAATGCATGTAACATGTGACCTATTAAATTTCATCTATCAAACTGATGTGTCAAACAAAATTTTCAATAAGCAATCAATAATTACATCCAAACACTAACTCTAAAAGAAGTACAGTAAAACATGAATTTGAAATAAGCAGCCAACATTTGTGAAAATTAGATTTATTCAGTGATGGATGCAGCTTGATCTGGTAGGGGGGGGGGGGGTGCTGATCAGCGAGCAAAGTGAGATCAGGCCTGCGGTGCGACTGAGGCAGGGTGGAGTGCTGCTGAGCGAGCTACAGTAGATTGAAGACTTGCTTGCAATGCCAATTTGAATTGTCTAACTACTGTACGTTATCATGCTATCATCTTATTTTGTCTCTATTTTATTTTTGTTTGACAATTGCCTTGCCAAATCCAAACCATGTAAACCATCACTGATTCAAAACCATATGCTTCAACTGAAGGCCTTTCATAATATACTTTGTTAGGAATGGGTAACTCCGGTGGTGATATCGCTGTAGAGCTGAGCAGACATGCAAAGCAAGTGTATCTAAGTACAAGAAGAGGTGCATGGGTTTTATCAAGGCTCTCTGGTGGTGGTGAGCCTTTCGACATGGCATTAGTAACAAGGTTCATCAACTATTTGCCATTATCATTGAAAAAGGTCGTTCTAGAAACCAACTGCAGCAAACGATTTTGTCACGATAATTATGGTTTACGTGCCACGCATGCTGCTACTGCTCAGCACCCGATGATCAACGATTCTCTTCCACACCAAATCATCACAGGGCTACTGGTTATAAAACCAAATATATCCCAGCTTACTGTTGACGGTGTCGAGTTTGATGATGGATCTACGGTGGAAAACGTGGATGCCATCATATTTAGCACTGGTTATGATATGAGATTCCCATACCTTGAAATCGAAGAGGAAATCCTTCATGAAAACAAAGTCAATTTATATAAGTTTGTTTTCCCACCCTTTTTGAAACAACAAACGTTGGCAATTATTGGAAATATACAGCCTCTTGGTGCTGTTAATCCAATTAGTGAGTTACAAGCAAGATGGGCTTGTGGGGTTTTTGCAAAGAAATTGGTGTTACCATCACAGAAAGATATGGAAAATGATGTTTACTTGAAGAGAAAAGAGATAGAGAAACGTTATTATTGCTCAAAAAGACATACAGTGCAGGTATTATTGTACTTCTAATCTTCTAATAATTAATTTAGTTTGTTTATAGTTGATAATACACAAATATTTTTCCAAACTTTTCCTATCCAAGGTCAACTTCATCAACTACTGTGACGAGTTAGCAGAGATGGTTGGATGCAAGCCAAATATTTCGAAGCTCTTCATTACTGATCCATTACTAGCCCTCAAGGTCTTTTTTCGTGGTTGTACCCCACCTCAGTATCGGCTGATGGGTCCTGGGTCATGGGCTGGTGCTAAGCAAGCAATTGAGAATGCTCCAAGTAACATTATCTATGCTACGAAGACCAGAGTGGTGAAGAAGACATCAAAGTCTATGTTTATGAAGCTGTTTCAAATCCTTGGTATTTTTATGTTGATTATTGCAATATTTTATAAATTGAACATGCTATAAGAAGGATAAAACATAAATCGCACCACTGCACATGAAAATAATTATTCCTAAGTGCATACATTAATCATAATCATATTAGCAAAATTAGAAGTGCACAGACAAATAAATTAGCATAAAACACTGGCTTAAATGTACCGTAGTATTGTAAACATGTTGACGCAAGATTTTGTTACATCTCTGTGGCGTTACATTTGGGGGCGGAAAATGGAGAGCCGAAAGCAGGGGCGTACCGTGTGGTGGGGTGTGACACCCCCCCCCCCCCCCCCCCCCCCACTTAAACCACTTTTAAAGGAAGTTGGGAAAGCTGTCGGTAAACTGTTCGTCATATTAGATCGTTGGTAAAATTGACTTCATCGACTGTAATGTAATATTGTTATCATTGCATGGGTTAATGTTAAATTAATATTCCTCCCTTTTCCCGATTTCCGAGCCAACCTTGTACCACGTACAAGGCAATGGAAGAAAATCTGCGCCCACGTGTAATTCGTCGGTAAGACTAAGACGATACACCCCCCATCCAAAATGGTCACGGTACGCCACTGGGCGAAAGTAACGCCTGTCAAAATCCTACTCATAAAAGCGTACAAACTCCACCAAAAGTATCGGCTAAATTCCCATTGGTTCATTCGAGTCTTAGTAAATCATTCTAGTCTTATGTAAATAAACTGTCAAACTTGCCCAATACATCAAACGAATGAGGTAAAGTCTGAACAGCGTGGCTTACTTATAAATAGTCGTGATGTCGTGGCTATTTTGCCTACCGCATTTGGAAAAGTTTGATATTCCATAGCCGGGCGTAAAAATTGTTTTGTGCTCACGCAATCAAAGCTATCCCTTCACAAGACGAATAACGATAGACCAACTTCGTCTGGTTGTCTTGCCATTTGTCCGCTATAGTCGATGACTCGATTGTCAATAGTCCCTTGGAACAGCGGCACTTTTAGGTCCTTCGCGATCGAGATCTCACAATTTGTTTCGAAGTTATGTTATTAGTACTTATAGCGCAACAAAACACCTCTCCTATTTGCAACATTGCAATGTTTATTTTTTTACTGAAGCTTAATCAGTGTATATCTTTTTATTGGTTGTCTTGCGAACTGCTAAGTGAAACCGACACTGAATGTCGTTTGTACGCTTTTATGAATGTTTGGCAGGCGATGCTTTCGCCTCCATTTTCCGTCCCGTCCCCAACGTACGTAACTCCTGCCAATTTTGCCTCGTCCTTTCATGCGTTGGAAAAATACAGTCTAAACTTGTAAAATAACCTCCTGTTATTATCTCTGCTAAACCAATGAACAGGATACTTTATATGTAAATTTTAATTCTACCAGACAATTTGTTTTGATTTAAAAATGAATGTAATTGATTATAAGAGCAATGAGACAATTATAATATAATGCTCCTAAAACGTCTTTTTTATTGCCGAAAGTTTCATAATTTGTTCCAGACCTTTTACTCTAAACGTCCAAGGATTTGAGTGAAAAAGTTGATAAAATCTCCAGTATAACGGTCAAATTTATCTTGCCTGTGACAGTACAGCCTGAATATACACCTGTAATACAATCTGTGAAAACTCTGGTGGTTTAATACTCATATGATTCATAATTGTTTATTTGATTGGATTATTTGATCTCAAGAGAATTCCCAGAGAACCAATTGTAACTGGAATAGGTCATGAATAGGTCAAAGGTTGTGATTTGAACAATCAAAATCTACTACTCAGATCTGAGTAGCTCAGCGGGGGGTCGACAAGCTATTGTGCGAGTTTTCACAGACTGTATTACAGGTGTATATTCAGGCTGTACACAGGCTAACTATTACTAACTACTTCATAAAAAAGAGAATTGTCTCTATCTAAAAAGATAATCTAAATTTCACACGATTGCCGCACGACAGCAGTTGCATACCATCTCTTATCACCCATAGGAGGAAGATCTTGCCAACAATATTGATCAAAACTAAACATTTCAACAGTATTAAGACATCCTTCCTCTCTATTCCTTCCTCCCATAACCACAACAACATCTCCATCGATCACCGCTGTGCAACCTGATCGGCAATGCTTCATCGCTGGCATCATTGTGCATCTTTCGTTTGTAACATTATAGATCATTACGTTATTCTTTTCTTCGTTACTGTTATTCCGACCTCCAATTATTACGACGTTGTCTTTCCACAGGACGGTTGCCATTGATGTCAGAGCTACGGGCAGGCAAGCTAGTGTTTTAAATGCGTTTCTTTTGATATCAAAACACAACACACTATCAAGACAAGTCCTGGAAAAGCCGGAAGTTCCACCGACAATGATGACACAATCTCCAAACAATTCAGCCCCATGCCCCTGCCTTGGCTCTGGCATGTTGCACACCAACTCCAAGGCGTGTGGCGGTGTGTTCAGAGAAATCTTGTACACAGCATTGCACATCTTCTTAGAGTCACGACCTCCGATGACGAAAACACAGTTCTTATAAATAAGACATTTGTGTCGTCTGTATTGACGGGGTAATGGCGATGGGAAAGTTTGCCATTGCGAAGAGTGGTCTGAATATCGAAGACACTCCATCCCAAAAGAACTCTCGCCGTCTTCGCTTACTCCACCAGAAATCACCATTTGTCTCTCGTAGGTGAAAGATGCTGCTGTTGACCTGGAAAGTGACATTTGATTCAACGACGACCATCTTCTATCTGCCCACGAAAATACCTCAACGGAATTTAATTCGTGCTTATTATCCTGGCCACCAGCAATGACAATGTCCTCCCTCGTGTTCAAGTTTTGTTTAAAACAAAGAAGAGATTGACGCAAAGAGTTTATTTCGCCGCGCATATCTCGGTCACAACTCTCACGTGCTGCGCGCATCTCGTTAATCTCGCGTTTTCTACTATCAACGCTGTTTGTTAGAGCTCCAACTTGATTCCTCATTTCCACAACATGATCACTCATGTCATCTATCTGGGTGTCCATGACCACTATTTTGTTTTGCATGTCAAACGTGGATGATTTTATTTGTAGAATTTCGGTTTTAACCTCGTCTGTTGTTTTACTCATTGATGTAGATAGGTCTCGTTTTAGTTCGGAAGTCGTATAGTTCATCTCTGTCCTCATCACATTCATGTTCGTCGTTATGTCTTCCATCTGGACTGCGAAATCCTTTACGGCTTTCTCAAATTTCCCTTGAATACAAACCATATCATATTCCCAGCTACATTTCATTTCTTCTCTTTTTACGTAACAGTGAAGGTTTGCATTACCATACGGAACATTCTCTTCGCAAACTTTACATTTCTCCTTGCGGAAGTCACATTCGCTTCCCTCGTGGCACGATTTGTCGTTTCTGTTGATCATCTCGACACAGCCGAAGTTCGAACATTGCACCGGACAAAATCCACAGTCTCGAACGTGAGCTGGCAGTCTTTCCCGCCTCATTTTCGCGCTGCAACCTCGCTCAGCGTACTCACACGGAGTTTTGAGCTGCGATAAAAGATTCGCCACCAATCTCGCAGGTCGTAATGTTTCCAATGTCAGAGACTCTTTGCAAATTGGGCAACTGTGCTGGTTCACATCCAAATGACGCGTGATACATCTGTTGCAGAATGAATGCTCGTGGCGTACACACTGCATTGGTTCCTCGAGTTGATTTAAGCAAATGGCACATTGTAAACAATCGGCAATACCGTTTTCGAATTGGTAATCTTGACCATCTTCAGGAAGTGCCATTCTTCCTCTGAAAGATTGTCCGCGTTCAGTGCATTAAAACATTATCCTAATCAAGAATACATGACAAAAGTAGTATGTGTCCTGTTCGTGACTTCCATTTCACATCATTCAGCACTTGTATGGTTTCTCCAACCGGCATTTTGAGCCCGACTTGTGTTGTTCCTTATAATACCGGCCACAATTGTTGTTAAATCGAAAGTTCGTTACAGTTCATTGTAGGAAAATTCGTCTAAGGCAACTTTTCTTGACGTGGACCGAGTTCACGAAAAGAATACAAAAAACTCTTCGTACTTTTAAAGTATTTACCAATCTTTCTCTAGATTGCTCACGGCTCACCCTTTCGCTTTAGGTAATTTAACGTGTCTCTCTGGTGGTTTATCCTGAAACTAGTGGGAGTACTCGGAAAGGCAGCGATGTGTGACGAGAACGGAAGTGACTTGTTAATAATCTGATGTAACTATTTGGAATCAAACTGAGCTATTGAGATACGGTCAGAATAAGCGACTCTTTTCTCCAATCACTACGGGGGGAGATATTGCATTGCCACTTCACGTAACGACTTCTATCTGTGGCGGAGTGATGGCAAAAACGTATTTAATCGATCTTAAAATTCAACCCATGTCGGACGAATATTAACATTTTGGCGAAAGGATCAGATGTCGTAAATACTTGTAACAACCACTTCCTAATTATTAAATATACGTTATAATTTCCGTATTATTAAATATTGTACATAGCAATTTGTCAAATACTCATGTATTCAGATATATAAATATAGTAGGGATGAGCCGATCAAGAAAAATTAAATTTACCGATCCGATAAATGCCGATACAATTTACGACCTGATCAACCGATTTTGGTTACCGATATTTGTAGGAATTCCCGACACTTGAATTTGCCGCAAAATAGCAAAACATAACATTGTATATTATTGTTTGGCAAAGATAATGTGATCATTCATCAGTTATCAGCAAAACGGAATTTAAGTTGAAATATGAAAAATGATTGACGAAAGTCGGAAACAAAAAATATTTCACTAAACAAGAAATATGACATCAAATTAATTAAATTCGACAGTTTCTTTGTGGAATCACTACAACTTAGCTTATTTCTTAAAAAAGAAAATGAAATTCACAAGTATAAAACCCCGAATAGTATTTATCGAACCGCCGATATATGTTGATGTGATCGGCCGATAACCGATCAGCCTGAAAGTTGCCGATTATCGGCTCATCCTTAAAATATCAGATTATTTCTCTCAATCACTAGGTCTTAATGTCACTAATTTACAATTATCTCACACAGCAGAGAGTGCAGCTCCAACTGATGCATCAGTTTCTTTACAAAGAACAAACTCAAGGTTAAAAACATCTTGAACACTTTTCTGTAGCGCAGCATTTCTAACTAACGCATTTCCAGTTCCAATAATTTTCTGTACTCCACATTTATTCAAGAAATCACTGCTCATCATCGACTCGATGTTCACGATCACACCATGACATAGTGAATTGTAGATGTTCCCCAGGGACAGTTCTCCAGGTGAAATATTTGTAACTGTTACCGATTGGTTTGGGTTGTGTCGTTCACCCCAGAGCACAGGGTCGATGGTTAGTTTTGGACAATCCTTATTCTTGTTACTGCATTCAGAAAGCCTTTCATAAATATCTTCATTGGATGGTTGGTCAAGGCCAAGATCACTTATCCAGTTCTGTAACATTTTCACAAAAAACGCCAACGTGTTCCCACCTATAAATTATGGGCAAGTGTTAGCGAACCTGTAAACATGTCATTTTAGCACACCCCCCAAAAAAATACTGTGTGTCTACAAATATTGAAATAACTTTTAGTCTATCATACATAGTTTGACGCTACTCTGGCTTAAAAAAGTTTTTTGAACGTAACATGACCCAACGTTTCGACACTCCAATCTAGTGTCTTCATCAGGCAGGCCTCGTTAAATATTTATGTGCCTGCAAGCAGAATTTAGAAGTTGGAAATGTGCCTGCAAAAATTGTGCGTGCAAAGTGCGAACCATGGTCATGGAAAACTATAGGGTTTGGAAAACTTCACGACGCTTGCGCTTCTGGCTTCCGAAAACAAACGCTTTGTGTCAATTTCACACGGCCAGCTGACAACGGTAGTATGACAAGTAGATTTCAAAGTCTTTGCGACAAAACACTTGCAATTAAATTCTCGAACTCGTTAAAACTCCTCGTGCGTTAAAATTCCTCGTTCGCTCGTTTTCGGCTCGCATTTTCAAAAGACCTCGATCTGACTTTGAAATCCCAGAAAAGTTCGCCGTCTCGTATTTGAAATATAACTTCCAAACATTACACTCGAGCCACCACAACTTGGAATTTAAAGGGCTGCTGAAACCGACATTCTGGTCATTGATAGGTCTCAAGCGAGCAAAGCGAAGTGGGGAAAGTTGCCGCAAATGATATTATTTGTTCGTTGTCTATAAGCGTACCTTAGTTTGCACGCGACGCGACGCGATCAATCATTTCTTTTTATGTCCGTGACAGGCTTTTCAACGAAAAACTTGCATTGCATGCAATAAAATATTATTTTGAAAACGATATACGTCATGTAAACTAAAAAAATTAAATCTCTGTCGCTGCACAAACTTTCTGAATTGTAAATAGTGCCTGCGAACGTCATGTTTTGTAAACACAGTTTTAATAATTAGCTAAAAAATCAGCCAAAAAATTGTGCCTGCACAAATTGAAAATGTGCCTGCGAGCGCCGCTCGTGCACTTTAATGAGGCCTGTTTGATCGTTGTAAAGTTAGGATCCCTATTTATACCCTCATAGAACCGATGATGATGTTATCTATTAACAAGATGCAAATAAGCTTCTGGTAAATAATAAACCACTGTCATCGCGATTCAATGGTGCGTGGGTGCTATTGATATGCCAAGTCTCCAGACAACGTCTCTGATAGTATATTATCTAATAAAATAAAGCAGCCATCATATGTTCCAATATAAGGTTTTTTCTGTTTGTGTTCTTGCAATTTGCATTGTTCTGAATAAACATTAGCCTTACATGCATTTCCTCTAAATAAAATTGTAAATATTAAATGTGACTTGCAGCTTGGTTATTTCAAGATTGTAAATTGTTTGCTACTCAAGCTTTAACACAAACTCAGAAAAAATGTTTCTGAAACCCAACTGACAACCATTGAGCTACCAAGACTCAGAACATCTGCGGCTCAGAAACATTTTACCGAGTTTGGGTTAACGTTTGATTAGCAAACAATTTACTATTGTTAGAATTGATGTAGTTTGCAGTACCTGTTAAGCAAGCAGCAACTATAAGCCAACAGTTGTTGAAATATGGTACAAGATTCAAGGATGGGTGGTATAACAACATTTCCTTGGACATGAAATCCTTCGTATCTTCATTTATAATCACAGATAAAATGGCTGATGTACCAATATTCAGCACTGAAAATAGATCAGGAGCTATTATTTAATGGCTGGAAATCTTCATTCTCAAATTAGACTTGTGTGTGAAATTTGTACACTTTGATATTCGATTACTGTACATATTTCATGATAATTTTGAGCAAATAGCCCTGACTAAGGTATGTAATCTAAAAACTAAATTAGTTGATCTCTCCCATGCTTCAAGGGTTTTCCTCCGGGGTCTCCGGTTTTACTCCCTCAGTAAAATCAACACTTAGATCTTAACTGTCCTCCGTGGTCAGACATGGGTTGTATGGTGGCAGCCTGTGGCACCTTTGACATACCTTCAACTTGGCCACGTTTGAGCTAAACAATTTGTAAAGTCACATGTCTGTTGTGTCTGTTAACAAGACCATATTGTAAACATGTACCTGCATCAATTGAACGAGAAGTTGTTGCAAAAATTGAACACTGCATATCTCCCAGTGCAACCCTCACAATGGCACCAGAAGGAATTCCAAACCAACAATGAGAAAGTTTACCAGCAACAAAGCCAGGTTCATAAACCTTAGGTAGAAGATGGACAGGAAAGTTTGCTTGTCTTAATCTAACTTAATGAAAAAATAAGAGATATACACCTGAGACGACAGTATAACATTGTAGAGTTGTAGATTTATTATGGTCTACTTGATCACAACTAAGGAACACAGGCTATGGGAACGAGATTGACCGACAACTGGGATTCTAAGCCACAACCTTTGGTTTGCTAGTCCAATTGAGCTATAAGGTCGAGTTGGAAGCAGGTGGTTGGAGGATGGTACTTATATTATATATTATACTATATTATATTATACTATACTGTATTTGATGTTTTAAAACCGAATTCCAGTTTCTTCATTATCAAGAGACTTAACTCTTCATCTTGTGTTGTTAGAAATAGGGGCGGCGTGGCTCAAAAATAGAGCCCGGGAAAGTATTCGATAGGGGCCCACTGTTCACAGTGGGAGATCAGAGTGTGTCATTGTGTTGGGCCTGCTTGGGACCCACCATCACCAGATGTTTGGGGGCCCACCAGGAAACCTCCCGGTGTCTCGGTTGGCCATGCCACCCTTGGTTAGAATAACGAATGTGGGATATGTCAGTTTATCATTGGTGATCATTTTCTTTATTCTCATTACCGCCATTGATATTATTAGGAGAACTTAGAAGTTGATCACTGATTCCTGGGACTTAATTAAGCACAAGTCGAAACTGGGATTTAGTCTTTCTCCACGTACTTATCTGATTCCCAATTCTGAGATTTCTCATCATAATAGCCCCAACTGCAAGCATTCTGGGAAGATATATACACCTCCTTATTTCTACAAATACAGGCAACCACTAAATCCATGATTGTCCCTGCACAATCATAATATTCAAAAACCTCTGGAGTATTTCTCTGAAGCCAAAATAGTGTAACACAACCAAATCCTGAAGCCAAAGGAGCCCCAGAGCTTGGTAAAGTACGTAAAAATTCTGGAGAACAGCGTGCATCTTCCCATGTTATGAGACTTGAAACACAACCTTCAGTTTGCTGTAACCTATCTTCCACTCCAACCCCCTCTAAAGCAAAAAGCTTTTCTTTGTCCCACAGCACACAGCCGTGCATTTGACCGCAAACAGCGATATCTTCGACATGTTTAAGGGAAACATCGGGTAGTTGGCTTAGGCATTTATTAAGTGCGGAAAAGATTTTCCCCACAACTTGTTCATATCGTTTAGACCCACTTATCTCCGACTCAATTTGAGCACAATGCCGGATGTCTTGCCGTGCAATGGGTTCTTTGCTTGCTTTATTAACCAATGAGGTTTTTATGTTGGTAGTTCCTATGTCGATACCAAGTATCAATGCATTGCTATCGTCTTGATCGACTTTTCTACTTTTGCTTGTGGAAGTCGCCATCTTTGTGATTGTCAGCCTGGACGATCCGATTTACTCAAGCGTAGACGCCACAGCAGCCCAAAACAACACATCTGTATTTGTTTTATAAGATAATATATGCGACTCGTATTATATGGTAACTGGACATGGTATTTATTGTAATATTATTGTAATAAAATAAGCCAAGCTTTCTTCTGGTTGCCAAGCTTTCTTCTGGTTGCCAAGCTTTCTTCTGGTTGCCAAGCTTTCTTCTACTACTTGTACCTTAACTTAATATCTGGAAAGATTTTAGCTTTTTCAGAGGTATATATTTCAGACCTAGTAGAGTGCAATATAATTCCAAAAACATGGTCTGACATTTTGTCAGATCAACCCAGGTTTTGGTCGCGCATGATCAGACACTAGTTATTTTTTAATTAAATGGGAAAAAATTTTGATGTGGGAAATTAACATCTCAATGCGGGAAAACATATTCCCTTGCACGTGTAACCGATTACGTTTTGGTTTTTCGAGAATGAGGGAGAAATTACTGCGGCCAAATGGTCGGCCAAAATGTCCGTGCAGAACAATCAGTGGACGGCCATATCCGCGTTTTGCGCAGAATGTGGCCGACCGTTATATTGCACAATCTGGTATTAGGTTCAGTGTTAGGGTAAGGTTTGTGGTTAAGGACTATGTTTTGAGTTTGGGATACTTATGAAACGTCAGCCAAACATCATCTAAAATTATTATTTCAATTCATACATATTTTGTTTACCAAAAGCAGTTTAATTGGTAAACTATGACTTCTATTCAAGTTATTTCATACATGGCATATTTTAAAGTAATTCAATCTCATTCAGCTTCCTCTTTTGATCCAGTTTTACTAAGATGTCTGACAATATCAACCCAGTTCCACCCTCTTTCTCGTTCGCCTTTGAAGTTTGTTCTATCTGCTAGTTTTCTTTTCTGTTGTTTTGTTAACTGCACTTTCTTTTCCTTGATGGTGTCAACAGGTTCGCCACGAGTGGAGGTTACCACTTCTGATTCCTATCAAGATGAACAAAACTGATTAGTTTGTTTAACTGATTAGTTAGTTTGTTTATCTCATGTATATTTGATTGGCTACACCATATAATGCTTGATAATTCTAATCTAACTGCACCCCCAAATCTTCCGTTGCTGCCAACTACTACAATAAGAAATGTTAGGAGATCATTAAGGAGAATTAAGATGTTGATAAATAGGACTTATTGGACTTAAAAGGTTAAGGGTTAAATGAATTATTATTTCAACAACCTTTTATTGCGTAAAAACAATAAACTTTACTTCAAAGAGCATAATAAATAAACAAACTAACAAACCTCTCCCACGACAGCCACTTGCTGGGCCATCAAGTCGTCCGTATTCTCCCCTGTCCATTGAAATATCGTAAAAGTAATTGCAGTGCCAATGCCATCAGCAATCTCTTCTTTAATCTTGGCTACGATCTCTCTTTTCAAATTCTTCGCGATATTTTTATTATAAAAAGCATCTAAGTTAATATCTGGCAAACACTCTGGGTAATCCTTGGGCCAGGAAACCTCTAAAACAAACGACTTCTTATCTCCAAGTTCACCAAATCGATACTGGACTGTGGACTCATCGATCTCTTTAAACCGTTCGTCGTCTTCATAAATAGCTTTCAAGACCTCGAGCTCTTCCACTTGCTCTTGCTTTGAACTCATCGTTTTAAAATAATCTCATTTTTGAGACAAAAACAATGAAAAGTAAAAATTAAAAGGGTTGAAATGAATGACTTATTATGACTAAATCACATCGACTGAAAGTACATCGGAATCCACGGCATTAATAATCTCACTCATAATATCGTATCATTTTTACATAAAGTTCAGGCTTATTTTACGCGTGTATTTCTCTAGAAAAAAGGATTATGAATTCCCTAGTGATTTAAAGGGCTAAATTCTAGAATACCTCTCCACTTTCGTTATTTGTATTTTAGTAAAGGGTCAAATTACGGAAAGTTCATCATATACAATTGCTTCGTTCTATTTTAAAACCCCATTTAATTTGATAACTATCAACAAGTACACACAATATAAACCTTCGACATTATATTTAAAGATATTTTAGAGCAACCTGGTTTGTATTTCTGCCAATAAATGCGGTTTCAAAATTGGATGGTATTCTTTTATTCTCCTAAATTTGATATGAGTTCCGAAGCTTCTTGTGATGTATGATTTTTAGCGAGATCCTGTAAGTCCACCACGCCAAGATGGCGTCCAGACATGTGGATGTAAATGAACGGAGACTTCGACCAGTTTATGGTAAGATTTCATTGTTTTTCCATCTCGAAGCAGCTGCTCAAGTGACACTCTACTCCATGCTATCTTTCTATTGTTTTAGATGCTCTTGACAGCATGAATAACAAACAGGTTATTCAACAAGCTGACAAAATCTTAAAGAAACATAAAGGTTTACATTGTGCAAAGGTACATTGGAAGCAATACATTACTTTGCAGTTGTTCACATGCTAGTGGTTAATGGACTTAATATGCTTGTGGATAAAGTGTGTGAAGTTTTTTTATTGGCAGGTTTAACAAGTTGTGGATTGTGCAGTAGACATTAAGATATACAGCAGGGGTCCTATTGTTTTCATGTGACGTCACGGCGGCCATGTTGAATGTCATGTGACAAAAGAAACACTGTAGAGTCACTGTAGACACGTCATGAATCGTTTTACCCAGTAATTTGAAAAATGTCTTCTGGTCCTCTTTATAGTAAAATTATTTTATTTTGTGGATGGTAAGAGCACATAATCCAACAAAAAACCTCATAGGATCCTCAGTTGGTCCCTTAGTAATGGCGGACTTCTGGCTTCATTTTTTGAACAATAGTTGCTCGATCCAGTCTTCTTTCGAGATCAGTGAGTCAGATGCTATTGTACTGATCAATCAACATGGCCACCATGCCTTTGATCGTTGAGTCTCAAGGGATTGATTGCAACCCAGCCAGTATCTGTCCCAACACAAGTCTGATAAATTACATTTTTTGTTTGCATCCTTTTAATTAATTTTGTGGCTCGCTGGTGGTATTGCACTGATTAATGCAAAGGTGTAACATCCCCCGGGCATATGTGTGGCATTTGACACCATTGATTGTCCCAACAAGCGGCATTTGTCCCATCCAATGACCAGTAGGGAAGCCGGTCATTTGACTGACAAGCTACAATCCTGGATTCATGTAGACATTGCATGTGCTTTTGTACTATATATTATTAGTATTTTTATTCAAACCACCAATTTATTGAATCTACACGCGCAAATAAGCTAAGCATTGGTGTGGGGGGAGGGACGTTTTATTTAGGCAGAAATTGGGCAATAAAAATAAAGTAGGTAATTAACATTGGATGTCTTGCATTGTCCACATAATTTTGTCCAGGATTGTAGTTACCAGTCCCCACACTCCCTCATTTTCTAAAACGGTGCAAACATTTGTACAACATTGCTCTGAAATTATTCACAATGGTGGAAGTACAGTGAAGTCTATAGAGGAGTTTAAAAAGAAAGATGTGAGACTTTTGAAGCTTGATATATAAACTGCTAGTGGGACGTTTGACTGCTAGTTGCAATTGAAGTATGGGGGATTGGACACATGACCGCACCCCCCAATACCCCTTGCTACGGCCCTGTATCTGCCAACATCTGTGACGTTTGAATACTTGTTGAATAAGATTCATGAAAATTTACAAAACATAGAATATTCTAGAAAATTTAACTGGACCTGCTCCCTAATCAATTTGGGTTCACAGTGTGGAGATAATCTTCACTAATTGTTCTCCAAAAATGTTCTCTTCATGTGTTGTATCCATTTGACTGTAATCCATTTGTTTTCAGGTCTTAAAATCCATTGCTCTTCTGCGGCTAGGGAAAACTAAAGAATGCGTAAAGCTTATGGATGAAGTGAAATTAGTGCAACCTTTTGATGATTCAACCCTGCAAGCTATGACAATTTGTTATAGAGAGATGGGGAAATGTAAGCATTTATACTTTTGAGTTAGGCCATTCATGGTATGCAAACTCAAATTGGCCCACAAAAAGATGTCTGCATTGGAGTAGATATATGCGTAGTCCTCCAGTATAATAAAGATATCTATTTGTTTTGGTGTTTGATATTTACAAATGACTTCTTTGACCACTATTTTAGGCTCAGAAATCCCAGATATTTATGAAGCAGCTCTTAAGAAGAGTCCTCAAAATGAGGAATTACACACTCATCTGTTTATGTCATATGTGAGGACATCAGAATACAAAAAACAACAACAGGTATAGATAGGAATATGTACAGTAAAGGGGTACAGTAAAGTATTGGCAATGTAGAAATATAAAGTGTCAGTTGAAAACTTTAAAAGGTTGGTGTACTACTAAAATAGTTAACGTTTTGAGCAAAATCATTCAGCAAGATGGTCTAATGGTTACCACATATATCTATAGCTGGGAGACCCGGATTCAATTCCTTGGTCGGAATACCACTCAGGGTGTTGAAATAATTGAGGAAGAGGTGGCTGCTGCCTCTGTAACAACAACACCAACAACAGAACTTGAATGCCCTTGAAAGTACTTGAATTTGAAAGAAAAAAATTCAAGGACTTGAAAATTAAGTCCTTGAATTTATGAAGAAGTGCTTGAAAGTCCTTGAATCCTTCATAATTTAATTTTTCTGAAAGAGAGAATTTTGTCAGCCTCTGTGCAAGTTTGCTTCCTTGATGACCTTCATCTCTCAGGTAGTTTGAAATTCATTGAAGTGGCAAGTACCAGTAGTAACAGTTATAATATATCCATTTATCATCATAAAGCCTCCTTTTCAACCCTTTGATCCTCGCATTTCCTGATATATGGCCTTAAAAGTCCTTGTATTTCTCCCTCCTTAACCTGACAATGAACCGGCTGCAGAAAATGGCAAGACTTTTGGATTCTTGTAAAAACAATCTTAAATCATAGGCCCTTGGAATCCCTGTCAGTTGGGTTTTCCATTCACCTAAGTGTGATAAACTGAATAGTCTGGCTTGAATAAATAGGGCTACCTTATCCTACCCAATAGACTCTAAATAAATCACAACTTTATGATTTTTATAAATATTAGACTGTATGTTATAGTAAATTAGTAATCAATTGTTTATGGGAATAAGATAAACATACTGTTGGTGTACCTTGTGATATCTATTAAAGATTTACAGTGTAAAGCAAATGCAAGCTACAGTACAGTTTTTATTTTATTATTTTAGGTTGCTATGGGTCTATATAAAACATTTCAAAAAAGTCCTTACTATTTTTGGGCTGTCATGAGCAATGTAATGCAGGTATTGTATTGTGCTGGAGAAATTCAGTTCTTATAGTACTACTTTATGGGAGAAGTTGTTTTAAAAACATAGTTTATCTTTGGTGATCATTTCCTTTATTCTCATTACCTCTATGCTTGGTTAACCATTGATATTGTTAGGAGAAGATAGATAATGATCACCCTTTGGCACAAACAGTTAAATAAAAATGTATCTTATCAAACTGTACAGAGATCTTCATATTATTTTCTCCATTGCAAGGCATACGTATGTGAAGATGAACGTCCAAAAGCCAGCATGCTATTGCTTCTGGCAGAAAGAATGCTTGAAAAATTCATTAAAGAAGAAAAAGTTGAAAACGAGGCTGAAGTCACTCTGTATCTTGTGGTTTTGGAAATGCAAAAGAAATATGAGAAAGCTTTAGATGTATTAAATGGAAAGTTAGGTAAAGCATTTCAGCAGAAACATGTGTATGCCGAGTATTGCAGTAATGTGGGGAATATTAACATGCAACTATATTACACTTCATGATCATGTTGGTTTTCTTTGATGTACTACAGGTGTTAAAATCACTTAATACCCCAGAATTTGAAGTGTCTTAAAATGCCTATCTCACGTTTGGGGATTTTACATATTCGTAATATTTGGGTCTTCCTGAGCAAAATCATAATATATCTTGTCAGCCGAAAACGTCATCTTCATGGACTTTTTTGCTGTTAAAGTTATCGGATGTGATGTCACAAGAGACATTTTTGTGGCAAGTAACAAAAGAAAACTGGTTTTATGGAACGCCTCTTGTGACATCACATCCGGTAACTTTGACAGCGAAAAACTCCATGAAGATGAAATTTTCGGCTGACAAGATATAATATGATTTTGCCCAGGAAGACCCAAATATTACGAATATGTAAAATCCTCAAACGTGAGATAGACACTTTAAAACAGGGAAGGAGAGAGTGTGATTAATTGTTTGTTAATTTTCACAATTAGCACATCATTACTTTAAAAAGAAAATGTCAAACATTGGCTAAAAGTTGCAAAGTATTAAGGCAAAAAAAAATATGTTTCTCATCACATTAACAGGTTTAAAATGTCTAATTGGTGACATATTTTTTTAAGAATATTTTTTATTGATGCAATTGGGGTACTGAACGGGTGCAATACGGTAATATTTTCAGTTTACAAATTACTCTTGTTTATTAGACCACACAACCAATGGTCAGTGGTAATACATACTCAATTCATCAAGGATATATAAAAGCTGAAAAATTGCTAAATGTTTCGGGAAAATTGAAAAAACAAAAACAGTGCATGACCCACAAGTTTGGAGATGACTCACACTGTGATGAGAAACATCTCCCTTCTGGCCTCACCTAATGGCCCTTCTGGTATGGTGAATAACTAACAGTCAAAATCATTGCAATGGAGGAACCATACGGAATCGTAGTCTAGTTTTAGGAATATTAATGCCCAACGAATAGTTTTAAAAAGAGCCATAACAACATAATTTTGAAAAGAAAAATTTTAATACTAACGTTTCGTTACTAAACTCGTAACATCATCAGAGTGACAAATTACATTAAAGGAAGTAGGCATATATAGCTAAACTGTTACATAAATAGAAAGTGACAAAAGAAATTAAAAGCGAGACGACGGAAGAACAAAGGACGTGTCATCACAGATTAACACAACACGATGAAGGAATAAATTAGATAAGCGTTAAAGGAAAAGATCTAATGTTGGCGTTAAGAGAAGGTTTAAACTTAGAAATTAATAAACTCTCTCACACACAGCTTTATCAAGCATTCTTGCGCACAAAACAATAGCCTGTCATGATGTTTCAAACATCATACTTTCTTTGGATGATTTTTCTATTTTCTCTTCAGGCTCAACACAAAGTCCTAGAAATTAGAAATTAATAAACTCTTTCGAAGTAGGACTTTGTGTTGAGCCTGAAGAGAAAATAGAAAAATCATCCAAAGAAAGTATGATGTTTGAAACATGATGACAGGCTATTGTTTTGTGCGCAAGAATGCTTGATAAAGCAGTGTGTGAGAGATTTTATTAATTTCTAAGTTTAAACCGTCAACGCCAACATTAGATCTTTTCCTTTAACACTTTTCTAATTTATTCCTTCATCGTGATGTGTTTCTCAATCTGTGATGACACGTCCTTTGTTCTTCCGTCGTCTCGCTTTTAATTTCCTTTGTCACTTTCTATTTATGTAACAGTTTAGCTATATATGCCTCCTTCATTTATTGTAATTTGTCATTCTGATGATGTTACGAGTTTAGTAACGAAACGTTAGTGTTAAAAAATTTTCTTTTCAAAATTATGTTATTATGGCTTTTTTTAAAGCTATTTGCTTAATATTCCTAACTAGACTTCAAATAACTAGCTTTTATCTACCTTAGTTTCAGTGACTAACCCTTACTTAATATCTCTTCTAAATACTTTCTTTTGTCATCCATATTTTTATATCTATAGGTCAATTATTGACAGACTCTGTCATTGTGAAGAAAAAGGAAGTTAGTTTCCTTTCAAAGCTTCAAAAATGGAGTGAAGTAAATGTTTGTTACAAAGATATGATCGAAACCAGGTGGTTATTTCTAACTTATTGCTGTTTAATCGAGTGAAATGCCAAATATTACTTGTAATATACCAAAAATGGCATTTCACACCTTTATATTTTGCTCAAAAGTGTCCTCAAAATGCGGGAAATACTGTTTCAGAGAACCAAAATTCAAAAAAATCGCCGCCGGGAATACCCCCGCAGGCCCAAAATTGGTAAATCCGGGCCTGTCGAAAACTCTCGAAGTTGGTTAAACAACTTGGCTATCGCCTCGTTTTTCAACATACTTCTCGGTGTTTTCAAATTCAGATAATAAATGCCTTCTCGTGTATGATATATTACATAACACATGTTATATATTTTTTGTGATCTTGATTGTCAGGCTGTTCAGCTGCAAACACACATAGAAAACTTCAGTTGTTTATTGCAGTTGTTACTGATATTTAGGCCTGATGAATGGTCGAACTACCAAGGGTATTTTGAATCTCTTTTAATGCTGATCAGAACAAACGTTGTCCCACCAATTGACAATGGTCACACAGGAAGGTAATTAACGTTCTAATAAGGTAATTAACGTTCTAATAAGGTCATTAACGTTCTAATAAGGTAATTAACGTTCTAATAAGG
This sequence comes from Chrysogorgia sp. JL179-B06, assembly GCA_035772405.1. Taxonomy (NCBI): domain Eukaryota; kingdom Metazoa; phylum Cnidaria; class Anthozoa; order Scleralcyonacea; family Chrysogorgiidae; genus Chrysogorgia; species Chrysogorgia sp. JL179-B06. Next base: position 1,072,318 of record JAYKKM010000040.1, read on the forward strand.
TAATTAACGTTCTAATAAAGTAATTGACGTTCTAATAAGGTAATTAACGGTCTAATAAGGTAATTAACGTTCTAATAAGGTAATTAACGTTCTAATAAGGTAATTAACGTTCTAATAAGGTAATTAACGGTCTAATAAGGTAATTAACGGTCTAATAAGGTAATTAACGTTCTAATAAGGTAATTAACGTTCTAATAAAGTAATTGACGTTCTAATAAGGTAAGTAACGTTCTAATAAGGTAATTAACGTTCTAATAAGGTAATTAACGTTCTAAGAAGGTAATTAACGTTCTAAGAAGGTAATTAACGTTCTAATAAGGTAATTAACGTTCTAATAAGGTAATTAACGTTCTAATAAAGTAATTAACGTTCTAATAAGTTAATTAACGTTCTAATAAGTTAATTAACGGTCTAATAAGGTAATTAACGGTCTAAGTTCCAATATCAACATATAAATTATCCTTATTGTTCTCCAAAGTCCAAACATTTCCTATAGTACTAGTTGAGAGAAGTTGTCTGCAGTCCGATACTTTTTCCATCTCTGAATGTGACACTAAAGGATAGGAAGTCTTCTCAGGAATCGATAGATGGTTTAGGATTGGTAGAAAGAGGCAGAGTGAGGTGGTTTAGACATGTTGAAAGGATGGAGAATGATAATTGGGTGAAGAGATCTAGGGAGATTGTTGTGGAAAATGAGGAAGAGACAATGTTTATAATGATACCGTATCTTGTGTCATATTATTAGATGTATTCCTGACCACAGTGTTGGCATGGCTGTTGAATTTATTAATAACCTGAAAAAAGATGAACTAGACAAAGAAACGAAACTAAACCGAGGTCCGTTTTTGGCTTTCATAGAACTTCTGAGACAATTACGAGATAACAATATGAAAGATTTATGGAAAGGTAACAACATGTAGTATCAGTATCCTTTTTAAGGTGTCTATCTCACGTTTGGGGATTTTACATATTCGTAATATTTGGGTCTTGCTGAGCAAAATCATAATATATCTTGTCAGCCGAAAATTTCATCTTCATGGACGTTTTTTGCTGTCAAAGTTACCGGATGTGATGTCACAAGCGGCATTCCAAACCAGTTTTCTTTTGTTACTTGCCACAAAAATGCCTCTTGTGACATCACATCCGATAACTTTAACAGCAAAAATGTCTACGAAGATGAAATTTTTGGCTGACAAGATATATTATGATTTTGCTCAGGAAGACCCAAATATTACGAATATGTAAAATCCCCAAACGTGAGATAGGCATTTTTCAGCTAAGGTTGTCGTTTTTCTCGCTCTGGTTTTAAACGCTCAAATATTGTATATTCTCTTTGATGTTAGAATGCAATGAAGATCCTCTGCAACTAATGGTGGAGTACTTTAAATTATTTGGATCGAAAAATCTTTGTTTTTCTGATCTTATCACTTACTTAGATTTTATTAGTGGTGATCAAGTCGTGGAGGTTGGTTCAATTCAATTCAATTTGAAAATGCTTTGTCTGTCTGTCCGTCCGTCCGTCTGTCCACACATCCATCAATCTATTCAGCCATCCATCCCTACAATTAAAACTGAATGTTACAAGAAAAGTTTTGCTGTAACTGGAGTTAAAACCTGGAATAGCCTTCCAGATTCTTTAAAAGAACTACCCTCGCTTTTAAGTTTCAAAAGAAGAATTAGGGGCCATACATTCTGCAGACAATATGTAGTTGACTATACCTAGTTTATTCATCTTATTATTACTCTATTATTATGTATCATATAAATGTACACGGCTTCTAGGGAGACCAGATTTAAATATTAAATTGTATATTTAGATTTGATAGAATAACCGTGTTTAATATTTTTTTATTATATCTTATCCGTCCATCAAAGCATCCATATGTCCATCCAACCATCCAACCCTCCATCCATCTATCTATCTATCCATCCATGTGTCTTTTTCATCATTTCATTCACTCTGTTTTAACTTTTAAGTTTTTGGATTTGTGCAAGTCCTCTGTATCCACACTTGCAGATGAAAGTGATGCGAAAGAAAATGTAGGTACATACATTTTTTACAATTAATTACAACTTTCCTACCAACTTTTACCTTCATCAAGTTGCTACTAGGCTTTATTGTTGTTGTTTTTATTTCTTTATAATGCCAGATTAAAAACATGTCAAGAATAATTTCTGTGGAAAAAATGTCACGCTATCTTGGTAACCACCAGATATTGTCGCAGGATGACAGAATTTCATTGGCAAAGCATTACATGACCTTACATAAAGATGGCTTGAAATATGGTGAGGAGAGAGATGAGTTGTGATACACAAGGTCGATACATGTGGACACATGAGGATACATGTGGATACATGTGGATACATGAGGATACATATGGACATATGAGGATACATGTGGACACATGAGGATACATGTGGACACATGTGGACATATGAGGATACATGTGGACACATGAGGATGTATGTGGACATATGAGGACACGTGAGGTTACATGTGGACATATGAGGTTACATGTGGACACACGAGGGTACATGTGGACACATGGGATACATGAGGATACACATGGATGTATGGGGATATATGGGGATACATGTGTACACATGAGGGTATATGAGAACATGTGTGAATACATATGGACATATGAGGATATGTATGGACACATACATATTGCTACAGTTCATAAAACTAAAAATTAAAGACAAGTTTTTTCCCAATATGTTGAAATGTTGTGTGAACCTTTTTACGTCGTAGGTCATCTCATTTAATTATCACATAAGTCTAAATATGTTCTAAATATCTTGTGTCGCTGTTTTTTTTCTCCAGGAAAAGATTTACTTCCAACTGACTTTCAGTTCTGCGATGATTACGCATTACTTGCCTCGCATTTGTTGTTGGACTATTGTGAGAAGTCAGGTGAGCATGTTTATTCAACCAAACACACAGAGGACTATCGTTGAAGTTGAAGGGAAAGTGTATGTGGGGTATGTGTATGGAGTGCGATGATTTATGGTGGGGAGAATATGGGTGATGGCAGGTGAATTAGATCATTTGATGGAACAGACAGAGATGAGGATGGTCAGGTGGATGAATGGTGTATCCTGAAGGAAAGAATGGGTATTGAGAGGATAGGTTAAGTACTGAGGAGAGCAAGATTGAGGTGGTCTAGGCATGTGGAAAGGAAGAACAATGACAATTGGGTGAAGAGATGTGCAAGGATGGAGGTGGAAGAAGGGTCAGCTACAAGAGGATGACCAAAGATCACATGGAAGAAGACTGTGGATGGAGGACATGTGGTATACTAAGGTTAAGGAAGACAGACGCGATAAACAGGAGACCTTTTGTTTTTGTTGTTTTGTTTATTCTTTAGATGACTCTAATCCATGGCTTCGTGTTCTAATTATTCTTGAAAGTGCTCTGAAAAGTAGTCCATCCAACTTTCAGTTTAAGTTGCTCGTATCTCGAGTGTACTGTATCGTTGGTATGTTGCTAACAAGAATTATTATTAATATAGCTATATAAGTAATATAAGGATAGTGAAAACCTCTCGACCTGATAGATACAGCTTACAATCAATCAAGATTTTAGCTGTGCTCCGTGGTCAGACATGGGTCGTATGGTTTAGTTTAGTTTATTAGATTTATCACTCTTTTTGGTGAACGGAATACCCCAACAGGCTAGAAGCCCATTTGATAGTGGTTCCGAGGGCCTACGATTTAAGGTCGTTATCCGAGAAGACCCGAAAGTCTTACCATTTGCTGGTATTATTACAAAGGCAGTACTTTCTCCTCAATTATTTTTAAGACCCTGAGTGGAGGTCCGACCCAGGATATGAACCTGTGTCTCCCAGCTCATAGACATGTGTGGTAACCACTAGATCACAACTGACTTTTAGCTTGATTACAAATTACTTTAAAACGTAATGCAGTCCCTATCTCGATGGTTTTAAGTAAAAAAGCTAAAGAAATAAACACAAATCGACATAAAGTCACGTCGCAAAACAAAACAGCGTTCAAAACGACGAGAAAACAACCAAATTTGGCTTCGCTTTTTTCGCAGGAGCTGCTGGACCTTGTATTACTTATATGGATGGTGTGGAGCTAAAGCACGTTCAACACGATACTTTAGGGTAAGTTAGCACCAAGGGAAGCGTATGGATACCACTGACCTCTATCTATCTATCTATCTATCTATCTATCTATCTATCTATCTATCTATCTATCTATCTATCTATCTATCTCTATTTATCTGTCTGTCTGTCTGTCTCTCTCTCTCTCTCTCTCTCTCTCTCTCTCTCTCTCTCTCTCTCTCTCTCTCTCTCGACGACTTTTGTACTTATCAATAACTATTCGCATACACTAAACAATGTATCTCGCGGATCTAGTCAAGGTTTGGGTTTTAAAAATCTCAAATTTGGTAAGAAGGAAGCTCTTTCCTACTCCTTTATAGGAAATACCTTATAGGAAATTCACTCTCAAATTTTAAAATTTTGCCTTAATTTAATTAGGCTTGCGACCTATAGGCAATCGCCTTAATTGGATGTCGCGATAATTTTTGTCGAGTTAATTTATGTCGCGATAATTTAGTACATCGTAAATTTTCTGTAACAAGATATTAGCAAGTTAAACAATGTTTAGCTGTCCTTATAGCTACAGGTTGTGTTCTTTGTTGCCTGTGTTAGACTTTTTGCAACCTATACCTTTTTACCAATCCTGAGGGAATCTTGAATTCTGTTTTTGGTTTACCCTAATACATTCAATTTTTAGTTGTAATACTTTGTAATTGTAAGTCCATTTTATTTTGTTTTAGATATAACATCACAAGATATGCAGAACCATTGGGTCATTTTGAATCAGCCATGGCCGTGTATGATTTAGCCTTGAAGCTTTATCACTCAAACAAGAAAGATGTAGGTTGTAATAATTATACAACTTGTTCACGTGACACAGCTTGTTCACGTGACGCAGCATTTTCACGTGACACAGCTTGTTCACGTGACGCAGCGTGTTCACGTGACGCAGCTTGTTCACGTGACGCATTTGTTCACGTGACGCATTTGTGCACGTGACGTTTGTTCACCAGATGCATTTGTTCACGTGACGCATTTGTGCACGTGACGCATTTTGTTCACGTGACGCATTTTGTTCACGTGACGCATTTTGTTCACGTGACGCATTTTGTTCACGTGACGCATTTTGTTCACGTGACGCATTTGTTCACGTGACGCATTTGTTCACGTGACGCAGCCTGTCCACGAGACAGTTTGTTCACGTGACGCAGCTTGTTGACGTACCTACTCAGCACAACACTTTTATATTAACGTCTTCTCGTTGTTTCATTTTCAGACCCCGGAATACATCATAGCTTCTTATAAATATGGTTCATTTGAAAAGGTGCCTGAAGCTTTATCTATCCGAACCTTGTACCCAGGCTCTAATCTCTGCTCCTCGCTCGCCCCCGGAGATAAGACCCTGGCATTGATCTCTAAATAAAGACTGGATCGAGCAACTATTGTTTGGATGGTGCAAACAAATGAAGCCAGAAGTAGCTCGTTGCCGCCATCTTGAATGGATCACGTTATATAGTTTTACTGTAGGCGACAGAGACTATATCTGTCTCTGATCTTTTAAGATGTTAAAATGAATCAGTTGTCCAAGGTGGCCCCATTACAGCAACAAGGTGGCCCCATTACAGTAACTATGAAGCCGGTAATATTTCGCGGCGGCCATATTGGAGTGACCACCGTGGTCACCATGCGCTAATTCCGGCTTCATAGTTTCTGTTATGGAGCTGCAATTTGTCCAGCTGCAATCAGATAGTCTCTGTCGCCTATAGTAAAGCTATATAACGTGGTCCCTACAAGATGGCCGCCACGAGCTACTTTTTCGGCTTCATTTTCTGAACTCGATCAAGTTTTTATTTAGAGATCAGTGGACCCTGGGTACGAGGTTGAATGTATCCTTGACTCCTTCTATTTTGCTCTAGAAGTTCTTTTTTTCTCTTGCTAGATTCTCGAGTTCATTAATTTCAAAGGGAGACTAGAAAATTCTTTCACGTATGCCAGCGTACTTCATGAGCAAAAATTTCTGGAAATTGTTCTCCTGGCCAACAGGTGAGCACGTGCTGTTTCGGAGAAATGGAAATTCTATGAATTTGTCGTTGAGCCAATTTTTTGAGAAATTTGACCAAATTCAAACGAAGAGATTTTATCAACTTTTTCACTCAAATCCTCAACCAGTTTATTACACGGAAGGCAGGACCACTGATCTCGAAAGAAGACTGGATGGAGCAACTATTGTTAAGGGACCAACTGAGGGCCCTATGAGGTTTTTTGTTGGATTAACCATCAACAAAATAAAATAATTTTACTATAAAGAGGACCAGAAGACATTTTTCAAATTACTGGGTAAAACGATTCATGGCCTACCTACAGATTTACTGCGACTTTAGTCCCTGGCCGCCGTTGGCTCTAATTATCCAGTGAGAGACATCAAATTAGGTTCAAGATTTTATGCATTTAATGTTATTAACAAAGAAACTATATTGGCCAGACACTAAACCTATTTCGCGAGCGTCACAGTTTGATTTGCTTGCAAACTCGGAGCTTCTAATGATCTCTCGTCAATTTACATTATGCAAACATGCAAGCTTCAAAATCAGCTCATCAGATACAATAGAAAGCTCGATCCAGTGCTATTTTTGAGATCAGTGGGCAGCACCAAATTCCTGGGTTGACGTCATACTCCGATGAATTTTAAATGACGTCATTTAAAAAATAAACCTGTATAAATTATCGAAAGGACGATCCAATCAAAGAACTATTTTACTGTTCAACTATTTGCGTCATATAGACTGTTTATAAATAATATAGAATTTGGGATTATAGGAACTCTTCTTCACGAATTTTTTTGTTAATTTTCTGTTATAGTACTTCGTTAATACAAGAACTTTTTATTGACAAGAAAATAGCCGAGTGCTGTCCGCATTTAGGTGAGATTCGAAAAACTACTTTGTTATGTAAATCCTTTGGCTCTGTAAATCCTTGATATTTTTATTTGGAGTTTAGAAGATTGGACAGATAAACTTCTTGATAACAGAGATTTAGATATTTTAGAGTCGTGGAACAGGTCTGACAGGTAAGTTTTAATATCTTTTGATGGTAATGATGATAATCTAATGATGATGCAGATGATTATGACGATGTAGATGATGTAGATGATGATGGTGATTATGATGGTGATTATGATTATCGTTGATGGTTGTGATGATGGTGGTTAATGGTTATGATGATGATGAAGGTGGTGATGATGTGGTGGTGTCGTGGTGATGATGATGATGGTGGTGAAGGTGGTGGTGATGATGGTGGTGATGATGATGGTAGTGATGATGATGATGATGGTGGTGATGATGATGATATGGTGGTGATGATGATGATGATATGGTGGTGGTGGTGATGATGATTATGATCATCGTTGATGATGGTGAAGGTGGTGTTGATGATGATCTAATAATGATGATAATAGCTGTGATGATGTGGTGATCATGGTGATGGTGAAATTAAAGGTTATGGTGATGGTGATAATGATGTTTATCGTGATTATGATAATAACAATGATGACGATAACAATAATAATTATAATGATCACATTGATCACTAACATTGCTTCAATTTTATTTTAAGACAGTCGTCAAAGGAAATGAAAAAAACGTCCTTCAACCACGAGGTAGGTCGTAGTTCCTTTTGACACACTACAGTCACGTCTCTTAAAAGTCGCAACCATATTTTTAAACTTAAATTGTAAAATTCATTAATAATTCATGAAGAAAATTCAAAATAAATTAATATTTAATCAGCATCTTTAACCCAGGTCGATAAAACATTGATTAATAAAACATCGATGTTTTATCAAAGTTAACTTGCTGATTAATAAAACATCAATGTTTTATCAAAGTTGCTCAAATTGAGCTTTTTCGGAGTTAAAATAATTTGTTTGTACCGTTTCTACAACTTCCAAACAAAGTATGTATTTAATACATACTTTGTTTGGAAGTTGTAGAAACGGTACAAACAAATTATTTTAACTCCGAAAAAGCTCAATTTGAGCAACTTTGATAAAACATTGATGTTTTATTAATCAGCAAGTTAACTTTGATAAAACATCGATGTTTTATTAATATATTCTATTCATTTTACAAGTTCGTTAAAACATTCGCGGTCGATGTTTATGGGCAGTTACAATGGCGAGCCGCAGCACATAAACATCGGCCGCTCATGTTTTAACTACTACTTAAAGAACCAGAGAAGCCTGAAGGCGCTGTAACACTTTGTACTGGTGGCTTAATCTGCTACGTTGCAGTTGCATGAGGGGGGGTTACACTAAGCAACGTTTAGTGCAACTTGACTTGCAAAGTTTCACAATCTTTGTGTTTGTGACAAGGACTCACTCAAAGCGAGCTGTGACCACGTTCTTGCGAGGACTGGATACGAGGCTTTAAGGGTAGATCCTGACTCTATTTTTAGATCATTTCATGGTTCTTTTCAGATTCTCTGGTTAAAATTACGTGTGTTTATAATTCGAGCTCTTGGTCTTGTCGTGAGTTTGCTGTCGACTGGAAACGTTTCAACCACCAAGGATCATGCTGTCACCATGGTCAATAACCACATTGTTTCCTCGGCAAAGGAAACAAATGGTTTACATAACGTTAAAACTACTTCGACGCAATTCACAACCCTCTCGAAAGAACTAGAAGATATCTTCAATGAAGCACAATGTTCTGGAGTAGAGACAGTAGAAGTACGGTATAGTAATAACGTTGTACACAATCCCCCGAAACTCGACAAACAAACAAACAGACTGTGAAGATTTCCCAAATGACACATCTCCTATTGTCTAGGACTTAGATTTAACAAATAATTTCCCAACGCAACCAGGTGATAAATCAGACATATAGGTTGACGCTACTCTGGCTTTAAAAAGTTTTTTGAACGTAACTTAAAAGTTACTGTCCATGACCCAACGTTTCGACACTCCAATCTAGTGTCTTCATCAGGGGTAATCGTTGTAAAGTTACAATCCCTATTTATACCCTCATAGAACCAATGATGACTATTAAGATCTGCAAATAAGCTTCTGGTAATAAACCACCGTCATCGAGATTCAATGGGACGTGGGGCGATGTAATACCCTAGTGTAACAACCGTTCAAAGATTCAGTTTATCAGATTTATCACTCTTTTAAGTGAACAGAATACCCCAACATGCTAGAAGCCCAATTGATAGGGGTTCCGAGGGCCTACGATTTAGGGTTGTCATCCGAGAAGATCTGAAAGTCTTACCATTTGCTGATATTATTGCAAAGGCAGCACTTTCTCCTCAATTATTTTTAAGACCCTGAGTGGTGGTCCGACCCAGGATTTGAACCTGTGTCTCCCAGCTCATAGACATGTGTGGTAAATAGACATGTGTGGTCCAACACTCACAGCCATACAAAAGTACGGACTCCACATTTGCCAGAAAGAAGCTAACCCGGGGAGATTAAAAAAAATATGATATTATTATTCATCCGTCCAATACCTTCCAGGCGTAATAATTTTTAAAATCAACTTTGTCTAAGGCATAAAAACCAGCGAGAATTTTATCGAGAAAAGCAAGCGTATTTTTAGACATGATACAATCATAATTTTGCTTAGTGTTTTCCTCGTGAATTATTATAATATCCTCAAATTATCGTTTCATTTCTTCTTTGTAGTTTCCCATATGTGGTCCTTTACCAACTAGATGGAAACTATTTTTGGATTCATCTTACCATAGATTATTGCTGTGTTTATTGAAAATATCGCAAGTGTTTTATACCATGAGTCTACAACAACCTGAACAAGGTATTCAAGTACATTGCAATACATTTAAGTACATTGGAGGATATCTGAGTACATTGCTTTACATTTTAATACATTTGAGTACATTTGAATACATTGGAGGATATTTGAGTACATTGTAATACATTTGAGTATATTGGAGTACATTGGAGTATATTTGAGTACATTGCTATTGATATTTGAGTACATTGGAGTATATTTGAGTACATTGCAATATGTTTGAGTACATTGGAGTATATTTGAATACATTGGAGTATATTCGAGTACATTGCAATACATTTGAGTACATTGGAGTAGATTTGGGTACATTGGAGTATATTTGAGTACATTGCAATACATTTAAGTACATTGGAGTATATTTGAGTACATTGCATTACATTTGAATACATTTGAGTATATTTGAGTACATTGCAATATATTTGAGTACATTGGAGTACACCGGAGTACATTGGAGTATATTTGAGTACATTGCAATACATTTGAGTACATTGGAGTACACCGGAGTACATTGGAGTATATTTGAGTACCTTGGAGTATACAAAAACAATTTCGTTTCATAGGCAATTTAAGTTGATACGCTAAACTAATTTTGTATTTTATTTAGTTGATAAACTTCCTGAATCTGTTGAAGATATCAAGAATGATTTGACGAATACTACCAGTATTTTAACAGGTAATTTTATTTTATTTGAATTATCTCAAAGTTGAGAATTTGAATTTGTCCGTCACATTGGCTTATTTTTAGGGTATCTGAGCGATAGTCAACTCGGATTCTGATTGGGGTTCTGATTCAAAACATCTTTACATCATCACAAACATCTTGTTACAAACATCGTAACAAGATATTTTAATGTTTTCTAGAAAATATTACCATGTGTTTAAAAACACTGACAGTGGAAGATAAAGAAAAGAAAATTTTTAACGGAAATGTTATTGAACCGTTAGTTCTTCTGCTGGAGGTATGGTCCCTTCATATCCTTCCATTCATACCCATATCCCTCCAGTGTCCCTGATTAGTTGACCTTTTGGTTGGCCAACCTCGTACCCAGGCTTTTCACACGCTCGGCGGACTCGCTGAGCGTGTGAAAAGCCTGGGTACGAGGTTGTTGGTTGGCTAGATATAGTTAAATACATACATGTAGTCCCCAAATTAATAAGATTTCCCTCCCCTGTTTACTCCGTCAGTTTTTTGTTTGTTCCTTTGTTTGTTTTTATTGTTGTTTGTGATTTTGACTTGTCGTTTATTTTTGGCAAAACGCACTGCACCCTTTGTCACTCGCGACCACTCCCTTTCAATCGCACCTAGACCCTCTCAACCGTTACTTAAACAATTTTAATTTAATCGGATTTTGTCGCTGCCTACAGGCCATCAGCATTGTCCTTATTTTTGTGGCGTGCTTTCGGAGTGTTGTCTTAAAAATCTCACAAATATCAAGAAGTAAGAAAAAGAAAAAAGTCTTATCACCTGCGAAGGTAACATACGAGCATAGTTTCCCTTTCTTTTACCTACCTTTCTTCCCCTTTCCTTCCCCTTCCTTTCCTCCCCTTTCCTTCCTTTCCCTTCGTTCCTTTCCTCCCCTTCCTTTCCTTCCCCTTCCTTTCCTTCCCCTTTGTTCCTTCTTTTCTCTTCTTTTCCCTTCCTATCCTTTCCTTTCTTTCCCTTTCTTTTCTTTCCCTTTCTTTCCTTCCTTCCTTCGTTCCTTCTTTTCCTTCCCCTTTCCTTTCCTTTCCTTCCCCTTCGTTCCTTTCCTCCCCTTCCTTTCCTTCCCCTTTGTTCCTTCCTTTCCTTCCCCTTTGTTCCTTCCTTTCCTTCCCCTCCGTTCCTTTCTTTCCCCTTCGTTCCTTTTCTTTCTTCCTCTTCTTTCCTTCCTCTCCCTCCTTTCTCTTCCTTTCATTCCCTTTCCTCCCTCCTTTCTCTTCCTTCCAACTTTTTATTTTGCTCTGTACATTTTTTTGTAGAAAGAACTTTCAGAAACGTTCAAATCATTTCTGGAGTCACTCACGTCTCTAGTCTCTCAGCTTTATAATCAACTAGTGGACGAACAAAATTTACACCTAACAGAGGAACTACTGACTTCTGATATAAATGAATTGTATAGACTGGTAAGATTGCAATGATAAGACACGTTTTCGAGTTGTCGCCATATCAGTGGTGTAACTTATAGTGCTGTGTAACTTATAGTGCTGTGTAACTTATAGTGCTGTGTAACTTATAGTGCTGTGTAACTTATAGTGCTGTGTAACTTATAGTGCTGTGTACGCTTTCTTCTAGACTGACATATCAGTGGTGTAACTTATAGTGCTGTGTACGCTTTCTTCTAGACTGACATATCAGTGGTATAACTTATAGTGCTGTGTATACTTTCTTCTAGACTGACATATCAGTGGTATAACTTATAGTGCTGTGTACGCTTTCTTCTAGACTGACATATCAGTGGTATAACTTATAGTGCTGTGTACGCTTTCTTCTAGACTGACATATCAGTGGTATAACTTATAGTGCTGTGTACGCTTTCTTCTAGACTGACATATCAGTGGTATAACTTATAGTGCTGTGTACGCTTTCTTCTAGACTGACATATCAGTGGTGTAACTTATAGTGCTGTGTATACTTTCTTCTAGACTGACATATCAGTGGTGTAACTTATAGTGCTGTGTATACTTTCTTCTAGACTGACATATCAGTGGTGTAACTTATAGTGCTGTGTATACTTTCTTCTAGACTGACATATCAGTGGTGTAACTTATAGTGCTGTGTATACTTTCTTCTAGACTGACATATCAGTGGTGTAACTTATAGTGCTGTGTATACTTTCTTCTAGACTGACATATCAGTGGTGTAACTTATAGTGCTGTGTATACTTTCTTCTAGACTGACATATCAGTGGTGTAACTTATAGTGCTGTGTAACTTATAGTGCTGTGTAACTTATAGTGCTGTGTATACTTTCTTCTAGACTGACATATCAGTGGTGTAACTTATAGTGCTGTGTATACTTTCTTCTAGACTGACAGCTCAGTGGTGTAACTTATAGTGCTGTGTATACTTTCTTCTAGACTGACAGCTCAGTGGTGTAACTTATAGTGCTGTGTATACTTTCTTCTAGACTGACATATCAGTGGTGTAACTTATAGTGCTGTGTATACTTTCTTCTAGACTGACATATCAGTGGTGTAACTTATAGTGCTGTGTATACTTTCTTCTAGACTGACATATCAGTGGTGTAACTTATAGTGCTGTGTACGCTTTCTTCTAGACTGACATATCAGTGGTATAACTTATAGTGCTGTGTACGCTTTCTTCTAGACTGACATATCAGTGGTGTAACTTATAGTGCTGTGTACGCTTTCTTCTAGACTGACATATCAGTGGTGTAACTTATAGTGCTGTGTACGCTTTCTTCTAGACTGACATATCAGTGGTATAACTTATAGTGCTGTGTACGCTTTCTTCTAGACTGACATATCAGTGGTGTAACTTATAGTGCTGTGTACGCTTTCTTCTAGACTGACATATCAGTGGTGTAACTTATAGTGCTGTGTACGCTTTCTTCTAGACTGACATATCAGTGGTATAACTTATAGTGCTGTGTACGCTTTCTTCTAGACTGACATATCAGTGGTGTAACTTATAGTGCTGTGTACGCTTTCTTCTAGACTGACATATCAGTGGTGTAACTTATAGTGCTGTGTACGCTTTCTTCTAGACTGACATATCAGTGGTGTAACTTATAGTGCTGTGTACGCTTTCTTCTAGACTGACATATCAGTGGTATAACTTATAGTGCTGTGTACGCTTTCTTCTAGACTGACATATCAGTGGTGTAACTTATAGTGCTGTGTACGCTTTCTTCTAGACTGACATATCAGTGGTATAACTTATAGTGCTGTGTACGCTTTCTTCTAGACTGACATATCAGTGGTGTAACTTATAGTGCTGTGTACGCTTTCTTCTAGACTGACATATCAGTGGTGTAACTTATAGTGCTGTGTACGCTTTCTTCTAGACTGACATATCAGTGGTGTAACTTATAGTGCTGTGTACGCTTTCTTCTAGACTGACATATCAGTGGTGTAACTTATAGTGCTGTGTACGCTTTCTTCTAGACTGACATATCAGTGGTATAACTTATAGTGCTGTGTACGCTTTCTTCTAGACTGACATATCAGTGGTATAACTTATAGTGCTGTGTACGCTTTCTTCTAGACTGACATATCAGTGGTGTAACTTATAGTGCTGTGTACGCTTTCTTCTAGACTGACATATCAGTGGTGTAACTTATAGTGCTGTGTAACTTATAGTGCTGTGTAACTTATAGTGCTGTGTAACTTATAGTGCTGTGTAACTTATAGTGCTGTGTAACTTATAGTGCTGTGTAACTTATAGTGCTGTGTAACTTATAGTGCTGTGTAACTTATAGTGCTGTGTAACTTATAGTGCTGTGTAACTTATAGTGCTGTGCAACTTATAGTGCTGTGTAACTTATAGTGCTGTGTAACTTATAGTGCTGTGTAACTTATAGTGCTGTGTAACTTATAGTGCTGTGTAACTTATAGTGCTGTGTAACTTATAGTGCTGTGTAACTTATAGTGCTGTGTAACTTATAGTGCTGTGTAACTTATAGTGCTGTGTAACTTATAGTGCTGTGCAACTTATAGTGCTGTGTAACTTATAGTGCTGTGTAACTTATAGTGCTGTGTAACTTATAGTGCTGTGCAACTTATAGTGCTGTGTAACTTATAGTGCTGTGTAACTTATAGTGCTGTGTAACTTATAGTGCTGTGTAACTTATAGTGCTGTGTAACTTATAGTGCTGTGTAACTTATAGTGCTGTGTAACTTATAGTGCTGTGTAACTTATAGTGCTGTGTAACTTATAGTGCTGTGTAACTTATAGTGCTGTGTAACTTATAGTGCTGTGTAACTTATAGTGCTGTGTAACTTATAGTGCTGTGTAACTTATAGTGCTGTGTAACTTATAGTGCTGTGTAACTTATAGTGCTGTGTAACTTATAGTGCTGTGTAACTTATAGTGCTGTGTAACTTATAGTGCTGTGTAACTTATAGTGCTGTGTAACTTATAGTGCTGTGCAACTTATAGTGCTGTGTAACTTATAGTGCTGTGTAACTTATAGTGCTGTGTAACTTATAGTGCTGTGTAACTTATAGTGCTGTGTAACTTATAGTGCTGTGTAACTTATAGTGCTGTGTAACTTATAGTGCTGTGTAACTTATAGTGCTGTGTAACTTATAGTGCTGTGTAACTTATAGTGCTGTGTAACTTATAGTGCTGTGCAACTTATAGTGCTGTGTAACTTATAGTGCTGTGTAACTTATAGTGCTGTGTAACTTATAGTGCTGTGTAACTTATAGTGCTGTGTAACTTATAGTGCTGTGTAACTTATAGTGCTGTGTAACTTATAGTGCTGTGTAACTTATAGTGCTGTGTATACTTTCTTCTAGACTGACAGCTCATTGTCAACAGAAATTTGGGCAAAGATGCAATCAAGTTACCAAGTCTCTGTGCAGGAGATCAGCGGTGTCGTAAAACACAAGATGAACTTTTTAAAAGAACTTTCTATTTAAATCAATGACAATGTCCTGAAGCTATTGATTATTGACGTGTTTTATAAGAGGAGACAATTGGAATACTAGAAACATTGATCAAACACACCATTACGCCGGCTCGTGAGAAACGTTCGTCGTCTCACGACCAACCTTCGTGGTCTCACGACAAACCCTCGTGGTCTCACGACAAACCTTCGTGGTTTCACGACAAACCCTCGTGGTCTCACGACAAACCTTCGTGGTCTCACGACAAACCTTCGTGGTTTCACGACCAACCTTCGTGGTCTCACGACAAACCCTCGTGGTCTCACGACAAACCTTCGTGGTTTCACGACAAACCCTCGTGGTCTCACGACAAACCCTCGTGGTCTCACGACAAACCTTCGTGGTCTCACGACAAACCTTCGTGGTTTCACGACCAACCTTCGTGGTCTCACGACAAACCCTCGTGGTCTCACGACAAACCTTCGTGGTTTCACGACAAACCCTCGTGGTCTCACGATAAACCCTCGTGGTCTCACGACAAACCTTCGTGGTTTCACGACAAACCCTCGTGGTCTCACGACAAACCTTCGTTGTCTCACGACCAACCTTCGTGAGCTCACGGTCAACCTTCGTGAGAATAATCGTACTGTCGACCATTTTTCGGGCCTCAAACTATGTTTGTATCCCCTTCAATATCTGAGTAATCCTGTTCATTATCTGGAACGCGTATACTATAATATACAATTATTGGATGAGGTTGAGCATAGCAAGAATTATCACCGCCGAGGTGTGTGTTATATGCCGAAACGGATAACACAAACGTGTGTGTTATATTATGCCGAGCGGATAACACAAACGTGTGTGTTATAATGCCGAAGCGGATAACACAAACGTGTGTGTTATATGCCGAAGCGGATAACACAAACCGAGGCTTGATAACACAAGATCACCATGCGAAAACCGAATTCAATAATTGTTTTATTACGTCACCTACAGACAATTTTTGATATTTTGTAGGTGGCAAGACATCAAGAATTGCCTGTAGGTTTTTTAGCCAATCACAATCGAGATTGTATTAGTATTGTATAATAATAATTATTGTATAATAATAAACAAATATTGGATGAGACTGAGCATGATATCAAGAATTATCCAGACCGAGGTCAATGTTATCTTTTCCATGTCCGATTGCGTCTTCCTCTTTAAAGCTACGAACCAATGCTTTTGTTTCTAGTAATGTGCCTTGTAATATGAATACACAAATTATATTTCATAACTGCGTTCACTCAGAAGACCAGCTTCGCAATTTCAGAACGCTCTGTTTTCAAGTTTTACTTCACAACACCTCAAATCTAGTAAACGCAGTCTTTAGTAGTTTAACCATGGATAGTAAAAAGACTCTTTATTATCAATAGTTTAACCATCAGCGAGTTTACGAGAAACAATTGTCGAGTATTACGAAATTCTAAGAATAATGGCTTCCGCAGACGAAGGATACGAAGACGAAAGGTTTGAAAGTGCTGTTCCTCATAACTTTCATATAAAGTATCTGAATTTTAAATAATTCTTGAATTATTCGTCTAATTTACTTTCTTTTGTGTAGTCTGAGAGACTGTTCCGCATACCCACTGACAAGACAACATTCTATTGTCTTGCAGGTAAACTAGTTGAATGGAAAATCTGTTCAAGTATCAGCACTGTTTTTCATAACCTTTGATTTTTACCGTTGGTATAATACTAATTCGAAAAAAGAAGATTTATCTGGAAAGCTCTTTCTTTCATCATCGGAGAAAACCAGTGATCTATATCTAATACATGCACTCGTGGCAAGTGTATTTGATGATTGACTTCGACCCCCACCATTCTTTTTGTTCAAAGCTACGAATCCCGTGCTTTTCGTTCTGGTCATGTGCTTTGCAAAGTTCAATATATTACATATTTTGTAAGGGCGTTCACACACACAAGAGAAAACGAAAGGAAGAGATGAGCTTTACAAGCAGTCAGAACGTTCTGTTTTGAAGTTTTACTTCATAAAACACCTCCAAAGAAACCAAACTAAATCTCCCTGGAGACTCTATAGTAATGTCCATCCTTACTAGTTCAACCACAGCGAGTTTACGAGAAGCAATTGTTGAGTATTACGAAATTTTAAGACGAACGCAGAAGAGATGGCTTCCGCAGACGAAGGATACGAAGACGAAAGGTTTGAAAGTACTGTTCCTCATAACTTTCATTGTGCCATATGTTTAAATGTTCTTAAACAACCGATGCAATGCCAGAGAAATGAACACTCGTTTTGCAGACCTTGTATACTTCGTTATTTACAAGAATCCGAAAGATGCCCCAGCTGTATGGAACAATTAACATTACAGACATTGCGACCTTCAAGAGTTATTAAGGATCTCATCTCACAGCTGAAAATAAAGTGTGACAATGTTGAAAGAGGCTGTCCTGACACAGTAAATTTGGAAAACCTTGAAACTCACGTCGCGAATTGTGAGTTTAGCCCAGTGAAATGTTCAAACGAAGGTTGTGAAGCGATGATCAGCAGAAAAGATCGAGCACGTCATGCGAATAATGAATGTATCTTTCGTAAGGCGAAATGTGAGGTTTGCGGAGAGAATGTCGCCTATGGAAAGCGAAAGCTTCATTGTTATGTAACGAAGACAGAGATGAGTGAAGTGAGAAAAGAAATGTCCAGCATGAAAGAAATAATGATGAACCTTAGCGGTGAGATGACACAACATATGCAGGGGCGGATTTAGCGTAAGTCAAATCAGTCACGCGACTGACGTAAAAATTTGCGAGCGTGAAAAAATCCGACCCTACCTTCAGGCGCAGTAAAGATTTCGCAATCTGTATCCAAACAGCGTATTTTGTTAGTCGGAAGTGGGTCAACCGGAAACGAGCGGCCGGACTGCTCCATCTCGTTCCCAGAGCCCGCGTTAACGCGGTTGACTGATTTGCCCTCCATTTTGACTGATCTGCAGAGCAATTTGATTGGACGCAACTCAGTGTTACGTCATTTTGACTGATCTGACGTCATTTTGACTGATCTGACTGAAATGTCTCTGGAATATAAGCCATCTGATTGGCTCCTGCGTTGATATTAATTATTCTGACTGATCTGCTGAGGATTTAATTTATTCTACGAAGCTCACTTTGGACACTAGCTGTTGTATCGGTCATGAGTTTTCTAAGCGTTTTCGAACGCGTAGCATCTGATCTTCAGAGCAGCGATGTCATTTAGATTAAGCAGTCGTCAACTGGTTTCTTTGGAGGAGCATTTGAATGACTGAATTCGAAGTACTTCGAGCTTCTTGAGCAGAAATTTAGGCGTCGAGATGTTCATATTCCACAGCATGCAAGTGTAAAGAAACTAGGGAAGTCTTGTGTTGCTGTAAGGTAAGTCCTCTCTCCTCTGCAGAGGCTTCCAAGTCTACAAACTCTTCTTTAATAGCTGTCAAAACTTAGCCTATGTTATCAGTAGCGTCTTGCTGTCTGGTATAGTATTCATGAATGTCAAAGACTCAACATTAGCATATGTCGCGCTTGCCACGGGCCGGCCATTTTGCGTGGCAAATGTTATGAATTTCAAATGCTCACGGCCTAATGCCTTTGGTCAAGTCCCGTTAGATTTTATTGATATTTGAACTGGATCGTGCCTTTAAATTTGAGTCAGTAGTCTCAGAGTGAGACCGTATAGTCGATATGAAATATGAGTTCTTCAATGTCCTATGATATCATAATCCTATGATAACATATGTCCTATGATAACATAAGCAGGTTTTTACGAAGGGCGTACACGTTTGTGTAACATAATAGGCACGAATATTATGTATTTAGACTCGGTAATTCCAAATCTGTTTTCAGAATTGAAAACGGTGAAATATTGACCGAGATAACGTTCAAAATAATATACGACGAAGTTACATAAACAGGGAAAATCCCGCAGGGGGTGGATGATGAGAACAGGCGGGCGGGGGTTATTGCGAAACGTATGTCTAGTATAGGTCTGAAGCTGCTGGAAACTGTTTATACAGCTCGGTTTCATTGGTATTGGACCATTGGTAGAGTCTGCTGACATCTATTGAACTTTTCCTAATGCAAACTTTTCATGCAATAAATATTGATTAATGAATTCCAGTTTGGTATATGGTTTAATATGAGGATGGTGTGGAAAACTGAGCAACTTCACATGCATTAAATATCCCAATCCCATATGGTCTCCCTCTTCTAACCAGGTGTGAAAGGTCCAATGGACCAGGCCATCCATGTTGGTTCACTGACTAAAACACACAATTTTAGTGTTTCCTAAGCATACTAATGAGCTCTTATATAGAGCAAAACAGCCAGGTCAATTGTTCTATACAGTAGCTTTTGTTTTTCCCTGCCACTGTGTTCACATGACATAATGTTTTCTTCTTTTCATTACTCAGTATCAAAATAATCTTATTTTTGCTAACGTACAGAAAAATTACATGCAAAATGAAACTAGTCCACATTTGGACCAAATGTTTTTCTAAATTAAATTAACACTATTAAAAAAATCGCTATTTAAGACCTTTAAATTTTGCTCCAAAGTGCTCTCAGAATGCAGGAAATGCCATTTCAGAGACCCCGAATATAAAAATTTTCCGGGGGGGAATGCCCCCGTACCCCCCTTACTATTTCACTTCACAGAAATTTGACTGAGGTAAAAAAAATCCTAGATCCGCCCCTGATATGGGTCGTATGGCAGATCAGATGGGCGAGTTAACCCAGCGAATGAGTGAAATGAAATGTGAGATTTCCAAGATAAAGAAAGAAGTGAAAAGTGGTAAACAAGAGCCAGAAAGTGATGTCCGTTCTCTTGGAGCATCCTTCGCTTGTTTTCAACCCAATACCAATATCAAAGAAGATATCATCATTGCTGGAGGGAGAGATTTGACGTCTGTTGAAAAGTTCTGCTGGTCAACAGGACAGTGGATTCTCCTTTCAGCAATGACGTCAAAACGTTGTCTTTCATCTTCCTTTGTCCATGAACAACAAATGTTTGTCTGTGGAGGAGTGTGGAGAGACACGATAGAAATATTAGAGTTAAAGAAGGATGGTGGAGAATGGAAGAAATTACAAACCAAGTTACCACAGGAGACCTGGGGACATACAAGTACTGTTTACGAAGAAAATTTATTTATTTTTGGAGGTTATAGTGGTCTTAAGACAGTTAATAATATTTATAAAGTAGGTTTAGTTTCTCCTTATCCTTCACAGTTGGTTTCTCATTTGCCTGAAGCAAGAAGTTTGCATGGTGCACAACGTTTTGGCGACAAAGTTGCCATTGTTGGTGGCACAACAACAGGTGGTTACAGTAGTTCTGTTGATAAAGTTTTATTATATGACATTACGCGCAATTGTTGTCGAACTTTAGCTCCATTGCCTTTTGCTGTTTCTGCCATGGCAACTGTTGCATGGAGAGATAATATAATTATAATAGGAGGACGAGATAAGAAAGATAATAACTTAAACACTGTTATTAGTTATAATATAACAAATGAAAAGAGTGAAATGTTGCCCTCAATGAAACATGAGAGGGAAGGCTGTACAGCTGTTGTCACAGATAATGTAATTATTGTTATGGGAGGGGCTAATAAAGAAGAAGGTAATCTTAATTCAGTTGAATGTTTTAATTTCTCTAACTATGTCTGGGAAGACCTCCCTTCAATGAGAAAGGAAAGATCGGGAGCAACTGCTGTTGTTAAATCTGCTTTTTAGATGAACATTTAGATGAACTTTTTAGATGAACATTTTCCTTCATATTATTTTGTAAATATCAACTTTAGTAATTGTGCTTTGAAATTATAATAATGTAGAACTAATGTAACATAATTCAAGCAATAAACATATTTGGAAACCTTGAGTTATATGTTTCTTATATCAATATTTTTTGATAATCTATAACAATTGTAAGAAGCTTTCTAGAAATGGAGCTATGAGGTGTTGAATACAGACATGTTGGCTGACGTTTCATATTAGTATCCCAAATTTAAAACAGTCCTAACCCCAAATCTACCTTAATCCTAACCTAACCCTGAACCTAATACTAACCCTAACTCTTACGATAATGTTTTCTTTTAGAAATACCTGATTTTTGTTTCAAATTTTACTACCGATAGTGATAGTCTACAGTATGTGATATCATTTCGGGATTTGTCTGAAACTTCACCTGACATGTTACATTTACTTCAACTTAGTCTATTTAAGGGTGCTTTCTCAAGATATGCACAGCTGAAACATTCTGCCTGGTTTTTAAAAAGGAAACACAAAACTGTGGTTTTTTAAAGAATAACAGATACCATATGTTACCTGTATTATAAAGTCGTGAGTCGAAAAACACGGCACACAGTAACGTAAAAAGAATAAATTTAAATTCGACAAGCGCCAGGCACACGAGATCCACTCACACACCAAGTTTAATTTGATTTCATAAAAAACTCTGCGATTGGTGGCATTTTGAATTTTTATGATGCTATGTGGGCATGCAAGATGGGCTTTTCTAGAAAAATGAAAGTTTTTCAACCTGATTTATTATTATTACAACCCAGCTATTATTTCTAAAAGAAAACATCATAAGAGTTAGGGTCAGTATTAGGTTCAGGGTTAGGATTAAGGTTAGGTTTGTGGGTTAATAGGAAGGGCTTTATGTAGCATAAATCCCGACGTTCGAGGGCTTTATCTGACTTATTTCACGAGTGAGGAAGTTTTCCAACAAAATGTTGTCCATTTTATCCACCTTGGACAAAGATTTCCCTTAGTTTTTCCTTTATTTCTTATCTAATTAGTATTCATGGTCTTTATGCTAGATAAAGCCCGCAGTACATCAAAGAAAACAGACTCAATCGTGTAATAATTCTGGATACTTAATATATGAAACGTCAGCCCATATAAATATCCCCAAATCAAAACAGTCCTAACCTAAGCTTTACCTTAATCCTAACTCATATATAGAATATACTTTCTTTTAGAAATAACAGCTGATTTTAATTTTGTATTTTATTACTGATAGTCTGATGTCATTTTGGGATTTTTATGAAACTTCACCCTCTTTAACCCTTGATGCCCTAAGAGCTGATCAGCATCTAACTTCTAATAATTATCAATGGTTAACCAAGCTTCATATGGGACTCCTGTCCTGTTGATCATTCCTTCAATCATGTTCATCAAGTATTGCACTCTTTATTTACTGTATATTTGCATTCTTGTATGGTTGTAAAGTTAAATAAATAAATAAATATTATAAACACATAGGACAGCTAATTTGACAAAATAATATTTAACTTTTGGATACAAGGTCATGAAAATTCATTTTCATGCAGGAATTGTAAAATTTGTGCTTTTAAACTACCGTAGTAGTTAAAACATTCGCGGTCAATGTTTATGTGCAGTTACAATGGTGAGTCGTTGTACTGCCCATAAACATTGGCTGTGAATGTTTTAATGAAGTTGTAAAATGGGCATCTCCTTCGTGTACCAGACACACAATGGACACAGACTACGTCATAGACACATCAAGGTTATTTTTTCGGGATTCAGAAGCTTTACAAGAACAAAAACCCTAACCCTAACCATAAATAAAAACTCTAGTCCTAACCCTGAAATAAAGGAAAACTAACCCTACTTTTAAACTAAATATTTCAATGATGTAATATTCTGTGTCTGGTACACGAAGTAAGAGCCGTAAAATGAATAGAATATATGATGCATACTTTGTTTGGAAGTTGTAGAAACGGTACAAACAAATGATTTTAGCTCCGAAAAAGCTCAATTTGAGCAAGTTAACTTTGATAAAACATTGATGTTTTATTAATCAATGTTTTATTAATCAATGTTTTATCCTGAGTTAAAGATGCTGATTAGTTTTATTAATCAATGTTTTATCCTGAGTTAAAGATGCTGATTAGTTTTATTAATCAATGTTTTATCCTGAGTTAAAGATGCTGATTAAATATTAATTTCTTTTGAATTTTGATAACACAAGATACCATGCGAAAACCGAATTCAATAATTGTTTTATTACGTCGCCTACAGACCATTTTTGATATTTTGTAGGTGGCAAGACATCAAGAATGTAGGTTTTTTAGCCAACCACGATCGAGATTGTATTAGTATTGTATAATAATAATTATTGTATAATAATAAACAAATATTGGATGAGACTGAGCATGATATCAAGAATTATCCAGACCGAGGTCAATGTTATCTTTTCCACGTGACCTACCTTTGGTGTCCGATTGCGTCTTCCTCTTTAAAGCTACGAACCAATGCTTTTGTTTCTAGTAATGTGCTTTGTAATATAAATACACAAATTATATTTCATAACGGCGTTCACTCAGAAGACCAGTTTCGCAATTTCAGAACGCTCTGTTTTCAAGTTTTACTTCACAACACCTCAAATCTAGTAAACTCAGTCTTCAGTAGTTTAACCATGGTAGTAAAAAGACTTTTTATTAACCATGGTTTAACCATCAGCGAGTTTACGAGAAACAATTGTCGAGTATTATGAAATTCTTAGAATGATGGCTTCCGCAGACGAAGGATACGAAGACGAAAGGTTTGAAAGTGCTGTTCCTCGTAACTTTCATATAAAGTATCTGAATTTTAAATAATTCTTGAATAATTGATGTAATTTAATTTCTTTTGTGTAGTCTGAGAGACTGTTCCGCACACCCACTGACAAAAGACAATATTCTGCTGTCTTGCAGGTAAACTATAGTTCAATGGAAAATCTGTTAAAGTATCGGAACTGTTTTTCATAACCTTTGATGTTTACCTTTGTTTAATACTAATTCGAAAAAAGAAGATTTATCTGGAAAGCTCTTTCTTTCATCATGAGAAAACCAGTGATCTATATCTAATACATGTACTCGTGGCAAGTGTATTTGATGATTGACTTCGACCCCCACCATTCTTTTTGTTCAAAGCTACGAATCCCGTGCTTTTCGTTCTGGTCATGTGCTTTGCAATTCAATATATTACATTATATTTTATAAGGGCGTTCACACACAAGAGAAAACGAAAGGAAGAGATGAGCTTTACAAGCAGTCGGAACGTTCTGTTTTGAAGTTTTACTTCATAAAACACCTCCAAAGAAACCAAACTAAATCTCCCTGGAGACTTTAGTAATGTCCATCCTTACTAGTTCAACCACAGCGAGTTTACGAGAAGCAATTGTCGAGTATTACGATATTTCAAGTCGCGAACTCAGAAGAGATGGCGTCCGCAGACCAAGGATACGAAGACGAAAGGTTTGAAAGTGTTGTTCCTCATAACTTTCATTGTGCCATATGTTTAAATGTTCTTAAACAACCGATGCAATGCCAGAGAAATGAACACTCG
Organism: Chrysogorgia sp. JL179-B06; assembly: GCA_035772405.1. NCBI lineage: Eukaryota > Metazoa > Cnidaria > Anthozoa > Scleralcyonacea > Chrysogorgiidae > Chrysogorgia > Chrysogorgia sp. JL179-B06. The sequence goes on from JAYKKM010000040.1 coordinate 1,097,122, forward strand.
TTTTGTAGACCATGTATACTTCGTTATTTACAAGAATCCGAACGATGCCCCAGCTGTATGGAACCATTAACATTACAAACATTGCGACCTTCAAGAGTTATTAAGGATCTCATCTCACAGCTGAAAATAAAGTGTGACAATGTTGAAAGAGGCTGTCCTGACACAGTAAATTTGGAAAACCTTGAAGCTCACGTCGCGAATTGTGAGTTTAGCCCAGTGAAATGTTCCAACGAAGGTTGTGAAGTGATCATGAGCAGAAAAGATCGAGCACGTCATGCGAATAATGAATGTATCTTTCGTAAGGCGAAATGTGAGGTTTGCGGAGAGAATGTCGCCTATGGAAAGCGAATGCTTCATTGTTATGTAACGAAGACAGAGATGGACGAAGTGAGAAAAGAAATGTCCAGCATGAAAGAAATAATGATGAACCTTAGCGGCGAGATGACACAACATATGGGTCGTATGGCTGATCAGATGGGCGAGTTAACCCTGCGTTTGGATGATGTTACCCAGCAAGTGCATGACGAACTGACCCAGCAATTGGCTGATTTTTGCGCACAAAGGAAATGTGAGATTGACAAGATGAAGAAAGAAGTGCAAGAGCCACAAAGTTCTATCCGTGCTCTTGGTTCGCCAGTCGCTGGTTTAGAACACAATGTGAGCATCAGAGAAGATATCATCATTGCTGGAGGGGTGATTTGAAGTCTGTTGAAAAGTTCTGCTGGTCAACAAGACAGTGGGCTTTCCTTTCAAAAATGACGTCACTACGTTATTTTTCGTCTTCCTTTGTCCATGAAGATCAAATGTTTGTCTGTGGAGGAATGTGGAGGGGAGACACGATAGAAATATTAGAGTTAAAGAAGGACGGTGGAGAATGGAAGAAATTACAAACCAAGTTACCACAGAAGACCTGGGGACATACGAGTACTGTTTACGAAGAAAATTTATTTATTTTTGGAGGTTATAGTGGTGGTCAGGTAGTTAATAATATTTATAAAGTAGGTTTAGTTTCTCCTTGTCCTTCACAGCTGGTTTCTCATTTGCCTGAAGTAAGAAGTGAGCATGGTGCACAACGTTTTGGTGACGAAGTTGCCATTGTTGGTGGCATAACAACAAGTGTTCACAGTGGTTCTCTTGATAAAGTTTTATTATATGACATTACGCGCAATTGTTGTCAAACTTTAGCTCCATTGCCTTTTGCTGTCTCTCGCATGGCAACTGTTGCGTGGAGAGATAATATAATTATAATAGGAGGACGAGATAAGAAAGGTCATGACTTAAATACTGTTGTTAGTTATAATATAACAAATGAAAAGAGTGAAATGTTGCCCTCAATGAAACACAAGAGGGAAGGCTGTACAGCTGTTGTCACAGATAATGTAATTATTGTTATGGGAGGGGCTAATAAAGAAGAAGGTAATCTTAATTCAGTTGAATGTTTTAATTTCTCTAACTATGTCTGGGAAGACCTCCCTTCAATGAAAGAGGAAAGACGGGGAGCAACTGCTGTTGTTAAATCTGATTTTTAGATGAACATTTAGATGAACTTTTTAGATGAACATTTTCCTTCATATTATTTTGTAAATATCAACTTTAGTAATTGTGCTTTGAAATTATAATAATGTGGAACTAATGTAACATAATTCAAGCAATAAACATATTTGGAAACCTTGAGTTTTATGTATCTTATATCAATATTTTTTGATAAACTGTAACAATTGTAAGAAGCTTTCTAGAAATGGAGCTATGAGGGTGTTGAATACAGACATGTTGACTGACGTTTCATATTAGTATCCGAAATTTAAAACAGTCCTAACCCCAAATCTATCCTTAATCCTAACTCAATCCTAACCCTGAACCTAATACTAACCCTAACTCTTACGATAATGTTTTCTTTTAGAAATACCTGATTTTAGTTTCAAATTTTACTACCAATAGTGATAGTCTACAGTATGTGATATCATTTCAGGATTTATATGAAACTTCACCTGACATGTTACATTTACTTAAACTTAGTCTATTTAAGGGTGCTTTCTCAAGATATGCACAGCTGAAACATTCTGCCTGGTTTTTAAAAAGGAAACACAAAACTGTGGTTTTTTAAAGAATAAGAGAACCGTATGTTACCTGTATTATAAAGTCGTGAGTCGAAAAACACGGCACACAGTAACGTAAAAAGAATAAATTCGACAAGCGCCAGGCACACGAGATCCACTCACACACCAAGTTTAATTTGATTTCATAAAAAAACTCTGCGATTGGTGGCATTTTGAATTTCGATGATGCTATGTGGGAGTGCAAGATGGGCTTTTCGAGAAAAATGAAAGTTTTTCAACCTGATTTATTATTATTACAACCCAGCTATTATTTCTAAAAGAAAACATCATAAGAGTTAGGGTCAGTATTAGGTTCAGGGTTAGGATTAAGGTTAGGTTTGGGGGTTAATAGGACGGGCTTTATGTAGCATAAATCCCGATGTTCGAGGGCTTTATCTGACTTATTTCACGTTTTCCAACAAAATGTTGTCCATTTTATCCACCTTGGACAAAGATTTCCCGTAGTTTTTCCTTCATTTCTTATCTAATTAGTATTCATGGTCTTTATGCTAGATAAAGCCCGCGGTACATCAAAGAAAACAGACTCAATCGTGTGATAATTTGGGATACTTAATATATGAAACGTCAGCCCATATAAATATCCCCAAATCAAAACAGTCCTAACCTAAGCTTTACCTTAATCCTAACTCATATATAGAATATACTTTCTTTTAGAAATAACAGCTGATTTTAATTTTGTATTTTATTACTGATAGTCTGATGTCATTTTGGGATTTTTATGAAACTTCACCCTCTTTAACCCTTGATGCCCCAAGAGCTGATCAGCATCTAACTTCTAATAATTATCAATGGTTAACCAAGCTTCATATGGGACTCCTGTCCTGTTGATCAGTCCTTCAATCATGTTCAAGTATTGCACTCTTTATTTACTGTATATTTGCATTCTTGTATGGTTGTAAAGTTAAATAAATAAATATTATAAACACATAGGACAGCTAATTTGACAAAATAATATTTAACTTTTGGATACATGAAAACAAGAAAGGAAAGACACTACAATTTGTGCTTTTAAACTACCGTAGTAGTTAAAACATTAGCGGTCAATGTTTATGGGCAGTTACAATGGTGAGTCGTTGTAACTGCCCATAAACATTGGCTGTGAATATTTTAATGAAGTTGTAAAATGGGCATCTCCTTCGTGTACCGGACACACAATGGACACAGACTACGTCATAGACACATCAAGGTTATTTTTTCGGCATACAGAAGCTTTACAAGAACAAAAACCACAACCCAAATAAAAACTCTAGTCCTAACCCTGAAGGAATACTAACCCTACTTTTAAACTAAATATTTCAATGATGTAATATTCTGTGTCTGGTGCACAAAGTAAGAGCCGTAAAATGAATAGAATATATGATGCATACTTTGTTTGGAAGTTGTAGAAATGGTACAAACATATTATTTTAGCTCCGAAAAAGCTCAATTTGAGCAAGTTAACTTTGATAAAACATTGATGTTTTATCCTGAGTTAAAGATGCTGATTAAATATTAATTTATTTTGAATTTTCTTCATGAATTATTAATGAATTTCACAACTTTGTGTTAAATCATGCATAGACCTCTTTCATAATGGCACCCAAATTAAAGTGTTATTTTCTGCTGGCTGAGGTACGAAATAGGCAGAAAATGTTTTCTCACGCTAGGCTGGGAGCCCGACTGTGAATCGGGTGTGTCGGGTGGTGCAGATTAAGCCAGCATATGTTGTTGTTGCTTCGCAAGCTCCCAGAAGTGTGTGAGAAATATTCTTTTATAAACATTTAAATTAGCCTTTCTGATGTCATTCGTGTGTATGTAATTCCAAAGAATCTTTGCTTTGTAACGAGGCCAAAAAGGCTAATTTGCATGCATAGAATATTTAGACTGGTCGCCATTATGAAAGAGGTCTATAAAATGCTAAATATTTGAGAAAAAATCCAGTTAACACACCACAAGAAATAGTTGTCCAGTGGTTACCACACATGTTTATGAGTTGGGAGACACGGGTTCGAATTCTGTGTCGGACCACCACATGCCGGAGATAACACCGAATACTTCCGAATCACAGGGTCTTAAAAATAATTGAGAAGAGAGTGCTGCTTTTGCAATAATATCAGCAAATGGTAGAACTTTCCGGTCTTCTCGGATAACGACCTTCAATCGTAGGCCCTCGGAACCCCTATCAATTGGGCTTCTAGCCTGTTGAGGTTTCGGTTCACCTAAGAGTGATAAATATAATAAACCAATGGAGAAGAGAGCTGGTGATTGGGATAATATATTCAGAAACCTGGTATCTCATTTGGATACTGCTGAAAATTTCAGGTCCTGAATAGGTAGTTTAAGTCTTACGTTTTAAAAAATGTATTGTATTAATAATGTATTATTTTCTAATGTATTTGGATAGCAAGAACAACAACAAACAATTTTTTATGTGGAGTCCATAAAATTTTACAAATTCTGAAATATGTTATACAGTAGTTAATTAACATAACAATATGTTATACAGTAGTTAATTAACATAAAAATGTCAAGTAGAATTCGATCAAATCAATTGATCAAGAAACTGATACAGAAAGTGACAATGAAAACCAGTTTGTATTTTAAACATTTCTGCTGACAAATTCATCATTTTTGGAAGCAAACAGAATAGAAATAGACTGAGGGAAAATAACTTTACTAAGAATCTTAGAGTAGAGAGAAAGTTACAGAGGAACCGATGATAAACACCGTAGCATCTGTTGGCTTATGTTAAAAGCCTGGCTTCCCATACCATACAATCATGTCGTTACTTTCTTTCCATTTTTCTTTTCGTTTATGCAAACAAAGGTGCTCCAGTTGTGCATCTCAATACAGTCGAACCTTTATTAAACGGCCACCCTTGGGGCTTAATGGAGGAATGCCAACAATGGGCCTTGGGTGTGGTCAAATGTATTTTTATTCAATTCTAAATCATTGATAACAGTAACAAGTAGACTTTGAAAAAACCAACTTGCATCCGAATGAAATAAACGAGGATTTTCAAGTCATTGGACAAGTTCTCAAACTAATGATAATCCGGCTCACAAAGTTTCTAAAACGAGCGACGAACTCCGGTAAAACAGTGATCAAGGGCAAGCATGAGAGGTGGTGGTTATGGCTTGGAAGTTCCTTGTGAATATCACTTTACAGGAGATACATTTTCAATGAGTTCTCTGCACCGGACATGCTGATATTTTTGTTACCGACAATGTTTTTGAATTTGATTACCTATCTGTAAACTTGAGTGAGGCTTCAAGTGACATGTGTTGAATGAAATACATATACTGACAACAACCAAGTGTTCTATGGTTGCCAATTAACTCAAGTTTTATTTTTAATACAGGTAAAAAACAATATGAAACACCAACTGGGACCGCTTGTAGGTGGCCGTGGCCGCTTAATAAAGGTGTCCGTTTAATAGAGGGGTAACTATAGTTAATGATAGAGAATATTTTTGGGACTTTGACTCATGGCCATTTAGCAGAGGGTAGTCGCTTAATAGAGTGCCGTTTAATAGAGGTTCGACTGTATATTGTACAAATAAAATATTTTATTATCTTGATTGCATTTGTGCCATGAGTTGTTCATCTTGAGCAGACATTGCAGTCAATTTCTTTCCAATTCTTTCATGAATCTCTAAGTATTTAGCCACACACCTATCCAAGCACACAGACTCTCCTTTAGTTAGTTCACCTTCTTTATACTTAGGAGATATACATTTCTTCTGACAGGCCGTAGTTAACCTGAAAGAAAGAGAAATTCTGCTTCAAATCCGAGTTTAACTTTTTGCAATGATCTAACATAGTAAAACAGGAGCATAACCTGCTGTTGTGGTCTAGTGGTTACCACATATATGTCTATGAGCTGGGAGACACAGGTTCAAATCCTGGGTCGGACCTCCACTCAGGGTCTTAAAAATAATTGAGGAGAAAGTGCTGCCTTTGCAATAATATCAGCAAATGGTAAGACTTTCAGGTCTTCTCGGATAACGACCTTAAATCGTAGGCCCTCGGAACCCCTATCAATTGGGCTTCTAGCCTGTTGGGTTATTCCGTTCACCAAAGAGTGATAAATCTAATAAACTAAACTAAACATCCAGGACTTTTGCAGGAGTGGCTGCTCAAAGTTTCCATCACAAATCCTCAATTTTCATTGGCTATTGCAGGAGTTGCTATTTGCTATTAGTAGAAACTGACCATGTCCATTACAAATGCTGCATTCTGATTGGCTACTCAACTGTTGTCTATTCGTGATATGTAGACCATGATGATGAAACACACTGAAAACAATGGCAGAAAACTCTCGTTTTGGGGTTTTTAAAGAACGAAGCATATATGTTATATAAACAATCACCAAAGTCCTGGTGACTAGGTGCTCTACCGTATCTGAAATAGCCTCCACCCATATATAGGGCATGGGAAACTATTTGATAGGCCGGCCCACTGCTCACAGTGGGAGAGCAGGGTGTGTCATTGTTTGGGGCCCACCATAACCAGATTTTCGGGGGCCCACCAGGAAATCTCCGGTGGGCCATGCCACCCCTGGACACTACTGAACTTAAGTAATATTTTACCATTGTTTAAATTCAGCAATAACTTATCGTAGCCATGTGGGACCATCAGTTGCTGCATCGGCCGTTCAATTATAAGTGCGTAATTGCCATAGCAAGTTGTGCAAACATTGTTTCTGGTTTTGAAACATCGTTTTAAGTTCCTTTCCATTATCTATGGTCAGACATTGTACTAAGAAAGGTTGAAATGTGGAGAGAGGACTGTGACCAATAGCAGAACAACAAAGATCCTAACCCCCACCTTTTTTTCGAGAACACGGGGGGGGGGGGGAGGGGTTAGAAAACTTGTTAGGCTGGGGGTTAGGATCTTTGTTGTTTCGAGGTTGGTCACATTCCTCTCCACATTTTGACCTTTTGGGTATACTAAAGAGCCACGACCATTGTACTAGGGTTCAAAGACCCCTGGGGAGTCAACAATGTTGAAATCTGCAAAGAACTACGATAGTGAGTGTTTTATTCCTCGACTAATTTATGTCATAATATTATATATTAAACTGTATCTTTAACTGGTTTGTGCTCTTGGGGGTGCGACATTTTCCCACCAGTACTAAGTGCCACGTAGCCAGGAATTAGTACTATCTTTACAAAAAAAATGCTAATTCCCGGGGGGTGGTCACTCTTGGAGTTGACTCGTGCATTTCATACTCACTTGTTGAATAAATCGGTCATCATTTCGATTTCCAAATCAGCCATAACCTGCATGTTTTGGGCTGCTTTAGGGTCCATTTTATTTAAATCTGTAAATATAGAAAAACTATGGATCAAAGTTCACTTTCTTTGTAGCTGTTTTGTGTTCTCTCCCCAATCCCTCGCACTATTTTCCCGATTTATTTCCGTTGTTCGTCGAAGATGAGCCGACAGCTGTGGGCCGACTTTGCACATGACGTTGTTCATGAGTTGCAACACTTTTAAACCGATATATACATGCGAAATTATCTAATATCATGAGAGAACTATCAAGATTTCTGCTCATCTCTCAAGGCAAAATACCCTAACTGCTCTCAGCCATTAAACATGGGACTCAAGGAATCTAAGATCGGCTTCTTTCCTTACGAGGAGGTGCAAAAACGAGGTACATATTTGAGATAAATAAACTGAGTGGCGTTTAGGAAGATTAGACTTTTGTACGAGTTTCTTTGCTACAGCCGGTGTCAATTTTCAAGTCAATACGTTGATGTTTTTCTCTTGGTTTTTTAATGGTATAGTGAATGAAGACGAACTCAAAAGGCTTCGAATGGCCTTCAAACGGATTGCTGGTGCTAGCGGAGTAATCACCAAACTTCTTTTTCTTCGTGAAGTGCTTGGTGAAGGCGTTCCTAATAAATTAGCTGAGGTATGGGTATATTTATGATCCCTCCAGTTGACTGGGAGTTCTTTTTAGATATATACCTTTACAGCTGTTGATAATATTACTGTTTTTGTCGAGCCAGTTTGTCATATTTCCCATTCGTTTTTAAAGCATATCTACTCTGCATTTGGTGGAACAAGTAAAGGGATTTACTATAAGGATCTTGTGTGTGGGATAGTCTTGCTCACTCGTGGATCGTTGCTTGATCGGTTAAGATGTGAGTACTTGATAACTATGCACGAGAACCTCTGTCTATGTACAGAATATACCTAAGCTTTTTTAGTTTTTTTTGTATTGTATATCAAACGATCAGATAAATGCTGTTATGAAATTCTGTTTACATATTTATATATAATAATATGAGCTAATTATCCAGGTTATGAATTCATACACTCTTTTTCTACAACAGTTATTTTCGAGATCTATTCAAATGATGGTAGCCAGGTTCTACGTGATGATATGGAGAGCATAATTCTTTGTTCAGAGGGAAGTAGACTACCTCAGGCTGTTGTACAAGTGTTTGCTACGGTAAGCTGGTAGCTTTCATTGATTATACATATTCATATTTATCATATTGTTCTCTTAAGTGTGCAGTCAACATCCTCTATGACCAAGACAGACACTCTTGACACAAACCATTACTGTTCAGTGTCAAGCAGTTAGTGTCTGTCTTGTGTATGTGACTAAACTATTACCAGGGTTTGAATTAATGGTGTGCAATTTGCACATCATTTTGGGTCAAATAGTAAAATTGGCACATCACTTTTCAAAATGATGTACAGAAAAAATAGTCTCAGTATTGAACACAAACTAATAGTTCTAAGAAAGTATGTGCTAACAGTCCTATTTCCCAAAGGTGGAAAAATTGCTATTAAAATTGTAAAGAAAAGCCAAAATTGATTGATGATTGTCATCGTCGATGTCATTTTTTGCATGTCTGCTCTAAGGTGCCATGGGAATGAATCACTTTCCCACACAGGCCTGCACAATTTCCAGGAGCTGCCCACACAAGAAATTTCTTGCACATAATTATTTTGCTTATGGGCAATTCCATGTAACGGACATTACACAGTTTGTCAAATGTTGAAAACTAATTTGATATATTTCTTCCACTTTTACCATTGTTTCATTTTGAATTAGAAATTCTGATCAGTGAACAACAATTAATGTTCAACTAACTAATTTTTCAGAATGTTTTGGAAAATGTCATATATTTACAATCACAATATTTTGCGTAACGGACATTACTCCAGAAAAGACATGCCTATTTTAGTACTTTTTCAAACAACATATCTTCTCAATTACAATGATTGTTACAACAAAACACCTAAATTATGAATCCATTTGTACATACTTTAAAATTATTTGTACATGTTGGAAAATTTTTTACCTTTTTTTTGAAATAAATAACAAATTTGTGTGTAACGGACATTACACAGAAGCCGTAACGGACATTACACTTTGTCTCATGCTTCTTTATTAATATTTGGTCGGCCCAAAGTTACCCAATTTGATAAGGGATTGGATTTAAAACAAATTTAATCCATTGTAATATTTTCAACAATCAACAAAAATGGCTTTTTGCTTGTTTAAGCATAGTATGCACACATTGTAAATGTTGTGTAAAAACCTTAATTACATGTAAAATTGTAACTATGTAGAGGTAAATTTGAAGAATTACAACACTGTATTTGGATGTTGGCAATAAAGTTAGACGTTTTTATAGCTAAAAAGCATAAAGAGGATAAAATTTCCTTTGCCACTAAGGGCTCTTGCTTAATTTAAGAAATCACAAAAAGCGCATTTAAACATGGAATTGCCCTTATATTGAGATGGCTTAGTTGCCTGGACGTCATGTTTTCGGGGGGAAAATGCACATCGTTTTTACTCAACTAATTCGAACCCTTACTATTACCTATTGTCAAAGCAACAAGATAGCTGGCAGTCTGTATATGAATTGGTAGTGACTATGTTGGCTATGAGCTCATATATACTATGAGAGCAAATGGTATAATTGTTGTTACCCCCTCCGCAGGCAACTCTATAGCTTTTTCCCAAGTCAAATCGCTTTCAAGGCTGTGCGAACAATATTTTGGCAGGGAAGTATATAGCCTACGTGTAGACCCCTACACAGAAACCCGTGTAATCTGTGTAGGGGTCTACACGTAGGCTAGGAAGTATAGGGATTGTTAGGGGAAATGGCCAAAACAGTGTTGGAAGCTATTTGACTCGGAAAAGGAAGCCACAGAGTTGCTTGCGGAGGAGGCTATAAGTGTTAAATATGTTCAACTATTTCCCAGAGATTCAAAAGAGAAAGATATGTTTACCATGTTAAAACATTTAATTCTAATTACTTTTCCAACACTGCCTCCATTATAACTCAGTGGTCATGGAGCATAATTGTGTTTATTTAAAGTAAATTGAGCTTACTGTAGATTTCTAATTGTGAATGGCAGTCAGAAAGTCAGCGTTATTTATAATACAGATTCCACTTGACACTTAAACCACATATGTTCATGTTAATATCTATACTCCCTTACAGAAAAAGTCTATAGGCATGACATGCATATAGGCAGGCCTATAGACTTTTTTGTCAGGGCTGTATGAGACATTCCAGTATATATTCAAATATGTATCATCCTGCAAAGAGGTGAGATCCACCATTAATTGGATTATAATTTTTTATATGTGTTTCTGTAGATTGATAGAATTGGTGCTGATGACTTTTGTAACTGGCTACGAAGAAACCCAGATGCCATTACTCTATCAAAATGGCTGGTAAAACAAGGAAATGGCTTGCAATTGACTGATTATGGAGATACGCCAACATTCTACCAAACTCTTGCCAAGTTTACTGGTTGTAAGTCGTCTTCGTTGGTTGATTTTCCATTTATATTTTAAAGATAATGTTATCCTTGATTTTAAATATACAATCTCTTGTTCATGTTGTAAATAGTACATATATGTACATGTGTACAATACAATACATATGTATTAATCTATGATTGAACCAAGTTCCTGGTACATTAAGTCAAGTACATGTCAAATACAAACTATACTTACAATTACCAGCATACAGTAAGTAACAAATAAATAGCAATAATTTTCTTAAAATTATTTGACATTTTTTCTAGTGCAAGAATTAGACATTATTGAACTTGAAAAGCGGTACTGGTATTTAAAATCAGGAACAAAAACCGGGAAATTTGATATGGAGACGTTTATCCCACTTATTTCAACTTGTGTTCCTGAGTCTCTTTCAAAAGGTATAGTTAGGAGTTGGCATTTGTATTTTTTCATTTCTTTAACTATTGAAAATAAGCTTCTTGTAATAAACCACCATCGTCATTGCGACATTGAATCGCGACAACGGTGGTTTATTACCAGAAGCTTATTTGCGTCTTGTTAATAGATAGCGTCATCATCGGTTCTATGTTGAAAATAAATTATGATCATTTAGATAATTAGTTATATATATGACATGATTACATGTTTCTTATTAACTCTTTCCTGTCCGTCCCAGTCAAAAGGGGTCATAGAAGACCCCCAAAGTCGGGGAAAAAAAAGAAGAAAAACACGGCACATGGTAACGCAAGATTAAAAATTGAAATTCGACAAGCGCCAAGGACACGAGATCCACTCAAACGCCAAATTTGATTTGATTTCATAAACAACTCTGTGATTGATGGCATTTTGAATTTTCATGATGCTACGCGGGCGTGCAAGGTGGTCTTTTCTAGACAAATGGAAGTTTTTCAACCTGATTTATGATAAGTAATGCTAATTTATATTAACATAATGCATCTTGTTCGGAAAATTCAAAAGCATTGGTAACAGCCGGTTTATTGGGCTTTCAGAAAAGGTATAGCTTTCGCAACAGTTATGGATATTTCCCGAGATATCAATAGAACAAAGAGGTTCCAGTCCTCTCTCCATATTTCGACCTTAAATTGGGTAATATAAATAGCCCTGTCACTGGTGATCAGAAGGTTATGTAGGTTTGATCCCCATCTGAGTCCCTAGTGCTATGATCTAACCACTGCAACTCATTATGCCAAAGCAATAATGTTTAACAATCTTTTACAGACATCACTCCATGTCATTGTCCTGGGTATTTTATTAGGTTGAAATCTTGAAGATTTCCCTCGAGTGTATGCCTGAGTGTTGAACTACAGTTAAGAAAAAAGAATTACAAGAGCATCATGCAATTTATTACCTCTATACACTTCTTCACAAACCAACAATATATTAATGGTCAAACTTTTTATTTAGCTTTGTTTAACGCCTTTGATGAGAACCAAGATGGTCATATAGATTTTCGAGAAATTGCTTGTGCTATCACAACATGTTGCCGTGCTCCTGTCACAGAGAGATTTGCTTGTAAGTTACACACCACACTGTCATTTATGACCATAGGCATACCTCACCAGTTATGACTATGTTCGACAATTACAGTATAATATGTGGAGTCGTGGACATGTGCAATGAACTAATACATCACAAAGATCTCCTTGAAAGTATTGCATTCTCAACAATAAAGTTAGATGATATAAATAATGGCGCAACAATATCATAAACATCTGTTATATACCATTTCTGGTATTTATTTAGTCAGTGCCTATTTGTTTAGCGCTTGCTTTGTCATAAACATATCAGACACTTGCGATTCCACTGACATCTTTGCCACAGTAAGAATCATGATTTATATATAGTGGCTGAGTGGCAGTGATTTATCAGAAATTTGTTTACCAACCACCAACTACATACTGTAGTCATAATGATACTGTCTATACAGTGAAAAGCCTTGCCAATTATATTCAGATAAGTGATAGTCATTTGTGATTTAAGTCTGCTGTATTTAAATATAATTAAAATAATTGCTAGAAATTTGTACATACTACAGTGGGTTCATTTTGGATATTTTATAAAAAATTAGGCTTCCCATGACTTTTGAGGCAGCACTTCCCCTTGCGATAGTAACTTCTAGTATAGCCCTTAGTATAATTTTAATGTGTCTATCTCACGTTTGCGGTTTTACATATTCGTAATATTTGGGTCTTCCTGAACAAAATCATAATATATCTTGTCAGCCGAAAATTTCATCTTCATGGACTTTTTTGCTGTTAAAGTTATCGGATGTGATGTCACAAGAGGCATTTTTGTGGCAAGTAACAAAAGAAAAATGGTTTAGAATGCCTCTTGTGACATCACATCCGGTAACTCTGACAGCGAAAAATGAAATTTTCGGCTGACAAGATATATATATATATTATGATTTTGCTCAGGAAGACCCAAATATTACGATTATGTAAAATCCCCAAATGTGAGATAGGCACTGCAAACCAGGCAACTGCAAAACAACTCTAATATATTACGTTAAAACATATTACAGTACTTTAATATTAAAACAGTTCAAAATATAAATTTTACATGAATATTTAACAGCAATATTACCCGAATTTATCCGAAATTTCTTTCAAAATGTGCCCGAAATTTTCATTTAAAACGTTTGGTACGCCTATATGTTTATGAGCAATCGCTGTAATGCTGGAACTTCACCTTATCAGTTCACCTACACTCGAAACCAATTAAACCATTTCTTTTTGTGTGTTAGTTACTTTCAAGATCTTTGACCAAGATCGTGACGGACTGCTCTCAGAACAAGAGATCCTGGCGATGATCAAAGCCATGCTAGAACTAAAAATGGAAAACATACCTCATTTACAAGAGGTACAGTATTTCAACGAGTCCCATGTAATTGGGCCAAAAACACTTTGCACAGCAGTATTTAGAGATTATGTTTTGATATATAGCGTTTCACCACCCCAAGTTGGAATAAGTTATATACTGTAAACTAATTGGCCCAATTAAAATATATCCTATCTCACGTTTGGGGATTTTACATATCTGTAATATTTGGGTCTTTCTGAGCAAAATCATAATATATCTTATCAGCCGAAAATTTCATCTTGGCGTTTTTCGCTGTCAAAGTTACCACGGATATGTCTCAAGAGGCATTCCAAACCAGTTTTCTTTTGTTACTTGCCACGAAAAGGCCTCTTGTGACATCACATCTGGTAACTTTAACAACAAAAAAGTCCACGAAGATGACATTTTCAGCTGACAATATATATTATGATTTTGCTCAGGAAGACCCATATATTACGGATATGTAATTATGTAAAATCCCCAAACATGAGATAGGAAGTGTAATAACCATATGATGCCTATAAGAGGAGAGAGGTTCCTTAAAAAATATTATAGTATGCATACTATTGTACCATATAGATATTGATATACAGTACATATAATGCGGTATACCTGCAACCAAGTAACGAAAGTATGCGCATTATATTGTACCATATAGATGTTGATATACAACACAAAGTGCCGTATATATTCATACTATCACACCATGACAAAGTACATTGATATACAGCAAAGATAGTGCCCTATACCTACATACTATCATACCAAGTATCATACCTTCATACTATCATACCATGACAAAATACATCGATATACAGCACTTTTAGCACCCTGTACCTTCATACTATTATACCATGGCAAAATACATTGATATACAGCACAGATAGTATCATACCTTCATACTATCATACCATGACAAAATATATTGATATACAGCACAAATAGTAAGTATCATACCTTCATACTATCAATAGGCAAACTCGAAATTTTCCTTCACCATAAATCCTTTCAACATGTAGTTTGATCGAGTGAAATGCCAAATATTACCTATGGCAAAATATATTGATATACAACACAGATAGTATCATACCTTCATACTATCATACCATGACAAAATACATCGATATACAGCACAGATAGCGCCCTATACCTATCGACACTCTATTACATCGTCCACTATGACACCTTTGCGATCGTGGCGACCAAATGGAAACCAGGCTTTACAGTCGATCAGCAAACAGACTGGGGGGGGGGGGGGGGGAAGGGAGAAATGACAGGTCCAATATTCAAGGGGATTATGCGATAGTAAAGCGGTAAGAAACAAAAACTTTACTAGCTAATATTATTATTTTCAGGGCGAGAAAGAACCTGTGATTAATCCATCTTTGTTGGTGGATGAAATCTTAAATGATTATGACACTGATAAGGTACGCACTGTTGCCACATGAGATGTAGCTGACATCTATGCCAAAGTTTGTGTTTGTTGCATGGTAAAAATTACACTTTACATTACACTTATAGCAAAGGCGCTGCAGGCTGCCACCATACAATCTAAGTGTCGATTTTACTGAGGGAGGAAAACCCTCGAAGCACGGGAGAGATCAACTAATAACTCTACTCACATAAGTTCCAAGCTCGCGAATCAACACCTGAATTAGGATAGTACTAACCCCGTCCGACCGGGCTTGACTTAGCGGTGAGTGGCAGCAGCACCCTAGCGATCGTCAAGCTTGACGATCGTCCATGTATCGTGTGTCTACTCCAAGCTCTCCAACATTCACCACAGCAGTGTGTATATTAACATATGTAGAAGATGTCGGGAATTTTGTAGACCTTCCAAAAGTCCTTCCCACTGCGCGCGGATTTGTAAATTTTTGGGTAATCATCTAGCTGGTGGAAGCTAATTTTTTATTGGGTATTGGTTAACACAAGATTCTAACACCAGCGTGACGTGTTTACTACTATAGGTTCTTGTGTCCGATTGGATAGAAAGGTCGGAAAACGACCAATCAAATCTGTTATTTAAGAAGCTACAACACAAGTTTTTAAGAGTGGTCGACTTGTGTTAAGTCTATGTTTTCTCTATCGTATTTGTAAAATACAGCTCAATATTGTCGTTCATAGGATGGCTATATAACATTGGAAGAATATAAAAAGTGGGCTATGACACAATCTCTGTCACGTCTAGTTTTGGAGATATTATTTCAGGTATATATATATATATATATATAGACTTTATCTTATGTTGATGTTGCTTATAAACATAGTCAATCGAGATATGGTCTGGAAACTCGGCAAACTTCAAAGCGACTATAATGAGCTACGTTTTGATGTTGAACCGTACCTTACACCGTGCACATCCTTTGTTTTAGGTTTATTAATATTTAAACAACACGGTTGAGCGATTAAACCCAAACGATTCTATTGGATGATTGCTTCATTATACTAAAATACAATAGGTTCAGTGACCGTGCACCGTATTGCATAAAGACGAACAAAAAGATAGAACAAAAATTTTGCTGAGTTTCCAGACTATATCTCGATTGACTATGTTATAAATAAACCGGTAGTACGACGGTGTGCTGTGTATAGGTACTGTTAAAATATTAATCCAAAAATCTAAAAGGTTCGTGTACTGCGGTAATTGTGATCAATAACAGGTCTAGCCTCCTTCGCAGGCATCACCGCGCTCCACTGAACCGAGTTGTTCCGGCCGGGAGGGACTGCGGAGGAGGCTATAACAGGTCTATTTCGAGCGAAGGTCCTTCGTCAGATAATCTCAAACTCATTAATAATTCATGAGCCGAAAACAAATGAAATCAGCACCGAGACGGAGGTTTGGATATCAGAGGAAGAAATTACGTAAATTAAGCCAACTTTCACTTCGATTTTCTCTTAAAATACTGATTTGTTTGAGATGTAATATGAAACACTCGGAAGAGTGTTTCATCAGGATATCCAAACACCTCGAAATTTGTTAAAAAAAGCCTCGGCTTCTCCTTGGTTTTCAACAAACGTCTCGGTGTTTGGATATCCTGATGAAATACTCTTCCTCGTGTTTCATATATTACGTGAAAAATCAAACTAGTATGCGCATTTGATTTACTAATTCTAGTCACATGATTATTTTGCACATAAAAGTTCGATACATGATTTTGATCCAAACACACAGGGATGTTGCGAGAGTTGAGAAAAACGTAAAAAAACACGAGCCGTAGGCGAGTGTTTTTTTACGCTTTTCTGGACTCGAGTAACATCCCTGTGTGTTTGGATCACCATCCAAACACGCAAACCATTAGGTAAAAATAGGTACGCAGTGCGTACATGTGGCTACTGGAATGGGGCAAGTCACGGCATGCATACTTTTTCTGCACACCAAACCTCGTTGTCAACCCCGTGTCACTTAAAATATTGACAGTTTGTCTTCGTGTGTTAAATCACTTTAAATCTTATATCAATGTAAACCCTGAAATCGATATAATTTATGTAAATAAGTCAACTTACCTTGAAAACAAAAATGCACTAGTGAACACTGAACTGAAGATGGAAAAATAAAGCTTCTCGGTCGCTTCGAAGTCGAAATGCAAAACCTCGAGGTGCAGAACACGTTTATATCCGGTCACGTGAAATTCGGTCACGTGTCCAGATGGACAGACAAACATCCCTAAAGATTGCTTATGACATGGTAGGCTACTGTTCCAGTAGCCACAAAAACCATTATCAAAGAACAATAACACACTAGTTTTGTTTCCTAATTTAAATCCCATATTTGGATGGCCTGATCCAAACACGTGTATTGACCAATTAGTTGACATGTTATTTTATAATTCTTTTTACGTTCCACTCTCTAACGAAGGGTCTTTGCTGGTCATTATTTTGCTAGCACACCTGAACCTTTTTGATAGCTTTCTCATTTAGGTGAATATAACTAATACAGTAATGACCTTTTCTGGTTTTCCTACAGATTTGTCATATCATTTTTGGGTTGAGACCTGCCACCAGAAAGGATGAATATCAAGTTATATGGTCAGTGTCCATCATAACATTGTGCTCGCTAAATTTTTCGATCTCTGGTAGTCGCCTAACCTCCAGTAAATCATTGTAACCTTCGCTCTTCATCTGAGTCTCGATAGCTCAATGGTTAGAGCGTATGATCGGCAATCAGGTTCGATTCCTGTCCGGGACTCAGAATAATTTTTCTGAAGATACGAGCTTGACGATCGTCCATGTATCGTCTGTCTACACCAAGCTCTCCCACATTAACACATTAACACATCCAGGATTTTGTTCAAAATATAGTTAGCTTAATCCAGATATAGTGCAAGCTTTGTGATAAACAAGATGAAGGCAAATATGTTTGAGGTTTTCTATTCAAGCATAAAGTAGTAAAGGGGTCATGCTAATCATCCTATACGAACTACACGACGGACGCAGCTCAACGCGGCCAAGTCGAAGGTTTAGTAAAGGCGCCACAGGCTGCCACCATACGACCCATGATGACCTTGGAGCACAGCTAAAGTTGGTGTTAGGATTGATATTAGGGAGGGAGGAAAACCAGAGTACCCTGAGAAAAACCCTCCAAACACAGGATAGAATCAACAACTCTACTCACATAAATCTCATGAAGTTCAGGAATCTAACGAGCCTATCCAAGTACTTACCCCCGTCTGATCAGGCTAAACTTCAGAGCTCAGTGTCATGATAAGTTCCAGCTTAATTTGTTTCGTGTTGTGAAGTTTCAGCTTAATGGAGAACGGCGCTTAATCGAGGAAAACTCAACTAACAAAAACAATTTACGCCGTTCGCCGTATCCCTCGCCATGACGTGAAGCTTGAAGTTGATCTCTCTAGTCAGACTATCCTGTATTTGTTGTTCTTCTTAGGGGTTGGCTTGATCGAGAGAACTTCAGAGGGTTACAACCGGGGACTACTTGGTATTTGATTGCCATGGTTTGGTGGAAGAAATGGAAGGATTTTGTAGGAAGGCAAAGATCTGTGAGTCATTCGTTTTGTCAAGTTTGTTTATTTATTTATTTATTACACTTTCACCTAATTGATACAAGAAGGTGTGGACTGTACAACAGAGCTAGGCTCCAAGTACGCCCTTTAAATGATAAAAATGAACATAAATTACAATAGATACAGTAACTGCAGTACATAGAGTGTATACATAAATATATATTAGGTATAGAAGGAAGTTTAAATATGTACATAATTATATAAAAGCAATATAGTAAGATACAATAGTATTAGTGACAGCAAGGGTTAAAGTAACTAGTTTGAAAGAGTTTAGTACGACACTAAGGAACTAACACATCTAATTCAGAACTATTTCTGGTGATTCTTACTGGAATTTTAGGTTCTACAAATCTGTTAATAGAAATATTGTAGTGACCAGTACGACATTTAAAATAAAAAACAAGATCATTTAGTTCGTGTTAGTATGATAAGGGCAATAAGTAAAGTTTTTTCAAACGCTCATTATATGATATATTGTCCTGCCAGTTTAACCTTAAAGGGATATGGCAATATAAATTAACTTTGTCTCATTTGAAAGAACTCGTGAAATTGTATAACAAGACCTTTTACAATTTTCCCTTATCTTTTTTGGTTTTCGAAATAATTTGACGAAAGACAGCGTGCTGTCCGCCTTCTTGGAATTATTTTCGATATGCATGTGACGTCATAAGTAGGGTAAAGTGAAATTTTTATCTTGCCAACCTTACGACATTATGAGCCAGAAACTAATTATGTTGCACCATTTTCAATTGGCCCACAACATTTTAAAAAGCCTTCCGCGGAAATTCGGTCACCTATGGAGTAGTTTCATCAGGTTTACCCTGCTTGTGACGTCACCAATTTTCTAGGACAAATATTAGAACAAGATGGCGGATTGTAGACCGTCTTTTGTCATAATTATCTGAAATATTTCAAAAACCAAGAAAGATACAGAAAAATTGTAAAAGGTCTTCTTATTCCATTTTACGAGTTCTTTCAAATGAGACAAAGTTAATTTATATTGCCATATCCCTTTAAACATATATAAGTTACAATGTATAACAATAGGAATGGTTCATGTGTAGTTTAAAACACGAGCAGCAGTGTTTTATCGGGTGTATAACTACTTTTTTTACATTTATTATTGCGTTGTCTTAGACTGTCGTCCGTAGTTTGTCTACTGGTGTCCTTGGCCATGATGGGGTTAATCCGCTGGTCAGTTCCCTGTCGTCCACCGTGAGCCAGACGTGGGACAAAATAGTCGAATCTCAAAAAAAGACGCCGGTGTCGAGACGAGCTTCGCAACCACAACGTTCTGTCGCGTCATTGGTTGGAGTGAACGGTCACGTGATGACAAACGGAATAATGTCGAAACCTGGGACAATTGATAACACTTTTCTTGTGGAGCAAGATGTTCGCAAGGTTGGTTGACTAAATTTGTGATTAACATCACAATTTTCTTGATTTTATAATAACTTTGTTACGCTCGAACTGTTGACATAATATACGCTTACAGTGGCATTGTTATCATGTTTGTCAAACTCTCTTTATCCGCGACCGAGCGAAGCGAGGGTGATGGCAGGGATCCATTTCTCACGAACAGTTTGTATATATTTAAGTGGAGCATGGTGGGATCAACTCCTTTTAAGGAAGTAAAAAGTCGTTTTGGGTGATCCGTTTGAATCGGACAATATTTTGGCAAAAACGCTAGCCGCCATTGGCGAGTGGTGATCTGACGAACTACATAAAGAGGTTTTTACGAAGGGTATACACGTTTGCGTAATATAATAGGTATGTGTGTTATGTATTCAGCCTCGCTAATTCCAAATCTGTTTTCAGAATTGAAATCGAGTAAATATTGGCCGAGATAACGTTCAAAATCTTATCAACAGAGACTACAAATACAAATACGCGGTCTGGGCACTGGAGACCATGGTTTAAGAAACTCTAGGGGTGGGGTGGGGGGTAGTGGTAGAAATTCGTCCTACTGTCCCTCTAAACAATTTCATCTTGTTATTGTTTTAGATGCAATCTCTAACAGCAGATGGTGGTAAACTAAAGTGTACCGTTCCTTTGGTTCGTGGCAGGGATTTTGAAATTGTCCCTGAACCCGTATGGAAGGCGCTGGTACAGTGGTACACGGGCTCACCGGCGTTACCTCGAAATGTAATCAATGCATTTTGTCTTTCTGCTTTTTGGGGATTTTACCACTGATCTTAAAAATAGGACTGGATTGAGCTTTCTATTGTATCTGATGAGCTGATTTTGAAGCTTGCATATTTGCATAATGTAAATTAACGAGAGATCATTAGAAACTCCGAGTTTGCAAGCTAATCAAACTGTGACGCTCGCGAAATAGGTTTAGTGTCTGGCCAATATAGTTTCTTTGTTAACATTAAATGCATAAAATCTTGAACCTAATTTGACGTCTCGTATTAGGCTTGTCTCACTGGATAATTAGAGCCAACGGCGGCCATTACTTCCGGCTTCATTTTCTGAACAGTAGTTGCTCGATCCAGTCTTCTTTCGAGATCAGTGGATTTTACATATCCGTAAAATATTTGGGTCTTCTGAGTCCCGAATCATTTTTCTGAGGATACGAGCTTGGCGATCGTCCATGTATCGTCTGTCTTCTCCACGTTCTCCCACATTAACTACAGCAATGTATATTAACACATTTGGGTCTTCCTGAGCAAAATCATAATATATCTTGTCAGCCGAAAATTTCATCTTCATGGAGTTTTTCTCTGTCAAACTTACCAGATGTGATGTAACTAGAGGCATTCCAAACCAGTTTTCTTTTGTTACTTGCCACAAAAATGCCTCTTGTGACATCACATCTGATAACTTTAACACTTAACAGCAAACAAACTCCATGAAGATGAAATTTTCCGCTGACAAAATATATTATGATTTTGCTCAAGAAGACCGAAATATTACGAATATTTAAAATCCCCAAACGTGAGATAGACACTTTAAGTAGTGACGCCCCTTCGGGTATTCTATTTATTATTTCAATATTAAAGTTTAGTAACTTTCTCTTTGATTTTAGGTCATAATTCCAACAGACGGTGATCCCACACCAATACTCGAACTCTTTCCCAGGCTTCTTCTCCTCTATCGCCACGCGCAACCGCCGGCGAAAACAAATTTCCAATCCTGGTCAGGCGTGGGCTTTGGTTTGAATGGCTTGAACTTTGGTGCGTCCACTGGAGCACCGACAGTTGTCTCTCCAAGACGACAACTTACTCACTCAGCAGTGTTTAGCAAGATGAACACAATACAACAAGTAAGTTCAGGGCATATGGACTTATAGTACGTATTCCATATAAGGTCATAACGGACGGGACTGGGAAGAGCAAATACGTTGCCCTAACGAGCATATACGTTGCCCTAACGAGCAAATACATTGCCCTCGT
Organism: Chrysogorgia sp. JL179-B06; assembly: GCA_035772405.1. Classification (NCBI taxonomy): domain Eukaryota; kingdom Metazoa; phylum Cnidaria; class Anthozoa; order Scleralcyonacea; family Chrysogorgiidae; genus Chrysogorgia; species Chrysogorgia sp. JL179-B06. Next base: position 1,119,279 of record JAYKKM010000040.1, read on the forward strand.
ACCAGCCCACTGGATGCGGATACGTAACACGTTACGATATGTTCGATTATCCGCTCTTTCTAAGAAAATTACGTTCGCTCGCCGGATAAGCTGTACGCATATTGTAAACAGATAATTTACCTTTGTTTTAATATATATTGTAGCTTTGGGAGTTGATTATTTCTCAAGAAAACGTTCGTCGAAGACAGCCGAAAGTTCGTTTACAAGATGGTATCCGTAATACGAAAATTATATTTTTGGGCATGTTCGATTACCCGCTTTCAAAGAGAACTAAGTTAGCAACCACGATAAGCTGTATCTATGTTGTAAATAGATAATTTAACTTTAAAAGAATATATTCTATAGCTTTGTGGGAGGGTTAGGACCTTTGTTGTTTTGGGGTCGGTTACAATCTAATTAACTTGGAGGCTGGTACGAGGGCAATGTATTTGCTCGTCAGGGCAACGTATATGCTCGTTAGGGCAACGTATTTGCTCTTCCCAGTCCCGTCCGTTATGACCTTATATGGAATACGTACTATAAGTACCTATCGTTCAGGGCCGTCGACATTATCGTTCCCAGAGCCCTTGACTGTAAAAGGCGCGTCTAGATACTATGAGACCCTCTGTAAACTTGAGCGCTCTGATTGGGAAACTTTGGTTCCTCCCCCCTCTTTCGACGGTACCGCTCTTAGGCCAAAAAAAGTATTCTGTTTCTGGTCAAGGAAACGCTTTTTGTAGAAATGGTGATTAGTTTTCTAGTTGCTATATAAAGTGCAAACATTGATTTTTATGCTTTTAAAGGGATATGGCAATATAAATTAACTTCATCTCATTTGAAAGAACTCGTAAAATGGTATAAGAAGACCTTTTACAATTTTTCTGTATCTTTCTTGGTTTTTGAAATATTTCAGATAATTATGACAAAAGACAGTCTACAATCCGCCATCTTGTTGTAATATTTGACCTAATTAACTAGGAAATTGGTGACGTCACAAGCAGGGTAAACCTGATGAAACTACTCCATAGGTGACCGAATTTCCGCGGAAGGCTTTTTAAAATGTTGTGGGTCAATTGAAAATGGAAATAGTGCAACATAATCGAGTTTCTGGCTCATAGGTTGGCAAGATAAAAATTTCACTTTACCCTACTTATGACATCACATGCATATCGAAAATAATTCCAAGATGGCGGGCAGCACGCTGTCACAACGCTGTCTTTCGTCAAATTATTTCGAAAACCAAAAAAGATAAGGGAAAATTGTAAAAGGTCTTGTTATACCATTTCACGAGTTCTTTCAAATGAGACAAAGTTAATTTATATTGCCATATCCCTTTAACAGAACAAACGTTGCAACACTCATCAGGGGTCGCCATTGTTGTTTGCGAGGGTGTCCGTACCCACAAACACGCAACTGATTAGCGGTTTGGATACAAAAAAACCCGTTGACGCACACAGTCAAAGATGACGCGCGCGCTGACCAGAAACAGATTACTTTTTCCGCCTTATCAAACCTGAATGTGTCTCATTGGAGTTTTTTGAAATGGAAAGTGCGCACCACGATACTAGGGTGCTGCATAGGCAATGAGTTGTAACGTCATTGGCAATACTTATTTCTAAAGTTCAGATAATGATGTTCGTCAAGGTCAAGAAATGTTTCACGAACAATCGCGATTCTAACATGATTACCAACGTTTGCTTTTTTAGCTTTTTGATTTTCTTTGTCAAAGACTTCGTTTAAAAGGAGAAGATATGCGATTGTGGAATATGGCTGATGAAGTAAGACTTATTAACCAGTGATAACTATTTCTTATATATTCACGTTAAAGGGATACTCCAGCCAAAACACAAATATAGTTCATATGAAAGATCTTACTGACTTTAGTTTATTTACAAAGTTTCAGCATTTAGTAAGGGACTCCTTACTATATTTGTTTTTTTGTAACTTTTAGAACAACCTTCAACTTCTTGAAGAGGATCAGTTTGGGCTGACATTAGAGGACTCTGGTATTGAAGATAGGCACGCGATCTTGATTGAAAGTGAGTGCTGTTTGTTGGTTTTCTTGGCAATAAAAATAATGATGAGGTGAAGAGAGGGAAGACATGGGCTACGTTTACATTGTATAGGATATAGGTTTATGCTTCATTCCAAAATACTTTCTGTGCAAATGTAAACAGTTTCCGTCTGCAGCAGGCCGAAGAATATGACAGTTAATGTGAAGCGGAGTTTTTCTGCATGACTCAATTTTGAATAAACGTGACCGAAATGTCGCAATGATTCACCGTTTTTTCCGTTTACATTATAATCGGAGCGTCGCAATAATTGATGAGACACGGCACGTACCACTGCGGACCGCTGCTTCGTTGCAAAAGTCGGTACGATACCATCGTTTCACGTGTAAACAGAAGCCTTATCCGGCATACTTTCGGCGACGCAACGATAGGGATCTGATACAATGTAAACACCGCCATGAATAGAGGGAAGACATAGAAAGAGAGGAAAGACAAGTCTTCGTCGTCTGTGTCGGACAGAGTATAAGAGAATGAATGAAGAGCCTTGAAAAGGAAGGGGCAGTGTTGTTTCGAAAGTTTGCGTGTCCAAATTTTGACGGACGGATGGACAGACCTGGATGGACAGGTCTGCAGGATGGACAGACGGACGAACGAATGGATGGATGGATGGACGGACGGATAGACAGGCCTGGATGGACAGACCTGGATGGACAGACGGATGGACAGACCTGGATGGACAGATCTGGATGGACAGACCTGGATGGACAGACCTGGATGGACAGACCTGGATGGACAGATCTGGATGGACAGACCTGGATGGACAGACCTGGATGGACAGATCTGGATGGACAGATCTGGATGGACAGATCTGGATGGACAGATCTGGATGGACAGACCTGGATGGACAGGCCTGGATAGACAGACCCGAAATAACGCATTTAAGTTAAAAATGGATGGTGCAACAAATAATCGAATGAAAAACGGACAAATAAACGAAACGGATATATAAACGAAACGGACATTCAGGTTGTTGGAAAGAATGGGTAGAATCGACAATGCACATGAAAACAACGTCGAAGAAGAAAGTGATGCAATTGTTTTATCTTCTCGTTTTCTTTAGTTCGAAATCGTGATATGAGTTGGCCAGAGGAAATGTCGTCGTTAGCATTAAACAAATCCTTCCAAGATAAAAGACCTCAGGGTAAAGAACAATGTTTTCTTTCGTAACAGCCTCGCTCTAGTCGAAAACCGAATCCAATAATTATTTTATGATGCATTCAATGTGTATCACAGAACAAAATAACTATATGGTGAAGGTAGTCTAACGTTGCGAGCGAAGATCCTTCGTCAGAAAGTGAAACGTAACTCTCTAACGAAGGGCCTTACGCGCTTGAAACGTTGACTACTTACACGCTATTTCGGCAGTACACCAACCTTTTTATATATTTTATTTGTATTTCTACACTGCCTACGCAGCACAACACGTTTTATGACTTAAATGGTGAAGGGCATGTTTATTCGTATTTCGATTATTTGTAGCAATCAAAATCGAGAGTGAAAAATATATAATAAGACAGCTTTGCGGCATAGTTGTGTTTTTTTTTAGAAATAACATAACACACATCAACCTCGTTCGCAGGGGGGAAGCGGGAGCGGAGATTAGGCCCTGGGAACGAGGTTGAACACACACTGCTCAATGAATATTTCTTTATTTTTCTAGGAAAGGGCATGACTGGATTAAGTAACCTTGGAAACACCTGTTTCATGAATTCTGCTATACAGTGCATGAGCAGTACAATACCGCTGACCAGCTATTTCACCGACGGCTATCATATGTACGAACTAAACAAGTAAGTTGGTGGCATCCTCCCCCGGAACATTTTGAAATCTAGAAGCTCGGAAAGACAATTTGCGGCAATTTGAGCAAACTTTTTCATCTATATAATTTTACAGCAAGCATAGTTCAAATGAATCCAAGCTTGCCTGCTACCTCTTACCAAGTGTCGCCATTTTTTGTACCTAGTACTGACAGAAGGGTCTGGAACCAATCTAGCACTCGCGTGGCAAGGTTTTAGGGTTGGCTAACACTTCAGGCTACTCCCGTTTGTAAAATCTCGTGTAGATGAAGCCCGTGCCTCTATAGTCGTATACTAATACAATTGCCCTCGTCAGCACCCCCCGGGTTAACTCGTCATTCTTTTCTTAGAACTAACCCACTAGGTATGAAGGGAAACATCGCGAAAAGATATGGAGAAGTTGTTCAAGATTTATGGAGTGGCAACTGTCGGTCTATTGCACCTTTGAAATTAAGAGTGAGTTCATTTCGACGTCTTTCGGCTAATATCCTTTCGATGTATAGTTGACTGTATAACTAATACTTTGTTGTTGTTTTTCTTTTTGTCGTCAGTGGACGATTGGACGATATGCACCACGTTTTAATGGTTTTCAGCAGCAGGATTCCCAGGTATGTTTTTAAAGTAGGTACTACGATATTTTACGTATTTATAAAGCAGAGCTGCTAAATATTACTTGCTCGTAACCGTTTTGCGATTCGACGATGGCAAGTATAATTTTTCTGACTCTGAATCTGAAGTTGTTACGTCCGCCATTAATCGTTCATGTTCTTGACCAGCGTAACGAAGTGACGTCAGATTCTCAACGCGAAGACTCCAGATGGCTAATTCTTCAAGTAAATCCATAGTGATCAACGTCCTTTTTTTAAATTCTTCTGAAAGGCTGGACATTTCATCTACTTCTCGAAGAAAACAAGTAACCTCGACTGAAATTCAGGTGTAGCATTGAGAGTCTGACGTCACAAACAGTATTTACCTTTTGAAATTGCGGGCTCACTTGGAACACGTTCTTAGTAATGGTGGTCTAAATAATAGTGTACAATTTTTAAATATTTTTTTACATCGATGATAACTTTCGACCCTGAAATACTATTCTATGCTAAGAAAATCTAAAAAACGGGGGTGAATTTTCGTCGTAGTGCCACTTAATTTAAATCTAATCTAATTTAATACATTCATGTTATATTCCTACAGGAGTTTTTAGCCTTTTTACTGGATGGACTACATGAAGATCTCAACAGGTACCTTTCTAAACTTTGTTTTCCATCCAATTTCTCATCTGAGGCAAAATTCTCAGGTGTAATGTTAAGGTGAGGGTGTTTATTAAGGTGACGGTGTAATGTTTCTTACAGAGTTCACAGTAAACCTTACGTTGAACTTAAAGACAGTGATGGAAGGCCTGACGAGGAGGTTGCTAAAGAGGTTGGTACTGAGTTTGGAATTTTACAGGAAACGAAAGTAATATTGAAAATGAAATAATGTTTTAACGCGGGACTAACGTAACCTTTGCGTAATCATGTTGATAAATATTCATGTGCGTTTTTCTTGTTAGGCTTGGGATAATCATTTGAAGAGAAATAAGTCGATAGTTGTGGATTTATTTCAGGGACAGGTAGGTTTGCTCTTATTTTTATGGTTTAGACAGACAGACAGACAGATCCAGACAGACAGACAGATCCAGACAGACAGATCCAGACAGACAGATCCAGACAGACAGATCCAGACAGACAGATCCAGACAGACAGATCCAGACAGACAGATCCAGACAGACAGATACAGACAGACAGATCCAGACAGACAGATCCAGACAGACAGATCCAGACAGACAGATCCAGACAGACAGATCCAGACAGACAGATCCAGACAGACAGATCCAGACAGACAGACAGATCCAGACAGACAGACAGATCCAGACAGACAGACAGATCCAGACAGACAGATACAGACAGACAGATACAGACAGACAGATACAGACAGACAGACAGACAGACAGACAGACAGACAGACAGACAGACAGACAGACAGACAGACAGACATGTTGGTTGTAGTGTATCTCCATCTCACTTATGTAGCTGGTCTTATTCTGGTTTTATTTTGTTTTTAGCTTAAAAGTTGCGTGAGATGTTTACAATGTGATCATGTCAGTGTACGTTTTGATCCTTACACATTCCTTTCCTTGCCTATTCCAATGGACAACTCGATTTACGTTGAATGTATTGGTAAGTACATTACGTAATTTACGTTTCGCTGTGTTTAAGTGGGTTGATCTCGCATCCTGATACGGGATATTCAACCAAAACGAGCATTCTCTATAACATGGCCCAATATTTTTACTGGTAAATTTGACAAGCAAACACCAAACCTCCCATATCCACACGTTTACAATAGACCTCTTTCATAATGGTGGCCAGTTTAAATATTCCGTTATGTGCATCTTAATTAGCCTTGGGGTGTTGGTGGCTCTGCAACCCGGGTTGGTGTCTTTCACCTCTGCAAACCTCAGTGTAGTTATCAGATTAAAGCTTTCGCCTTGGGCGCAAGTGAGAAGAGTGCTTTCAGTTTGACCATGGATAGTAAATAGACTGGATAGGAAACTGGATGGCGTCAGCGTGAAAACCAAGTAGCTTACAAACCTGCCTAAGCCACGACCAAATGATCGAGGTAAATGTTGTTCGTCTTTGTTTCAGCTGTTTTCGTTTTGTGGTGAAGAAACTGGCGTCGCAAAACTACCGTTGTTTTAGTTGAAATTTGCGACGCGTTTTTCACCGTCTAAAGTTGGATCTTTTCGCCTAAAATGATCGGATATTCCATCGTAAAGTGGCATTGTGATATTTTTTGGTGGTTTGACTATCATTTTTAGCTGTATTATTGCTAAACGTTGCGATTTATGGTGATTTTGTAACATCACGATTTGCAACTAGGTTTTCACGCGACCAACTGGTGCCTAAACCAATCAGCATGCTGGAAACGTCGCACGTGATCTTAGTTTCCTTGGTTTGACTCTACCAAACACCGCAGGTTTTCTCCGGGTACTCCGCTTTCCTCCTGTAATAACACTGGACCAATGAGGGTGGCCTTTACTGGACCTCTAGGGAGAACAGTTTAATGGTCAGAGCACTGCACTAGCATCGCAGGGTCGCGGGTTCAATTCCAGCCGGAAGGTCCTCTAAGTTGCATTTTTCGCAACTGGTCCCGGTTTGGTCTTAAAATGTATATATTCCAACACTCGAAATTTCCCTTCACCATAAATCCTTAGAACCCATAAATAAAAGTTAGTTCAGTTTAGTTTAGTTTAGTTTAGTTTAGTTTAGTTTAGTTTAGTTTAGTTTAGTTTAGTTTAGTTTAAATGCGGATAAAAGAATATTTAAAATGGCAGCCATTATGAAAGAGATCTGTTGGCTGAATATCTCGAGCATGAATCTTGATTTTTTTTTTACTTGTCTTCTAGTGGTGACCCTGGATGGCTTGGTGCCCATAAAATATGGTTTACTATTAAGTGCAGATGATAAATATAAAAAACTAAAGAGACTTGTGGCCAAACTTTGTGGTTTAATGCCAAACCAGATACTCATGGCTGAAGTTTTTGGCGCTACAATAAAGGTAAGTTGAGCAACAATCAGAATTCAGACTTCGGACAAATTTCGTATTTGCTGTCTTTTTATTTTCGGTCTTTTTATGTTTCGTTTTCGGTAAGTAATCTCTTTTGCTACATCTAAAAGTTTATGTGCGAAATACCTATAATAAGGATGGCTTTATTTACTCGTCCTCTTGAACTCGCTATGTCACTCAATGTGTGTTCCACCACTTTACACACCTGCATTGATCAAAGCCGGCAGACAGGTAAAGATGACTTGATTAGTAATTATTTTCTACAGGGTTTCACAAATTCTGAAATTGCTGGTCTGAAGTCCCTCGTGGGCTACATCTCAATGTTATCATCACCATCTTTCATCTGGATCGCAGTCGACCACAAATCTTTGGCTTTTCAAACTTGGTGTAGCGTTCTAACATTATAAGCCTTCTTTGTCGACCCTTCAATATCGAGGATTCAATGTTGAGCCATCATTGTCGAGCTTTCATTGTCGAGCCTCAGTTCTCGAGCCTCAGTTCTCGAGCCTCCATTGGCGAGCCTCAGTTCTCGAGCCTCCATTGTCGAGCCTCAGTTCTCGAATACAGCACAAGAATTGGGACTAATTATTCTACATTTAAACACAGTCTTAAACACAGTCACAACTGTGACACCAACAACTGATGATGCATTGAAGAAAACGTCTGTCAAAGATAGAGGAGTACAAAACATCATCCGTAACCATTCCAGTATTTTTCAAGGACTTGGAAAACTGAAAAGCAAACAAATTCATCTTATTATCGACAAAGATGTCAAGCCAGTGGTTCAACAACAACGACGAAACCATTTCACCTCCGAGAGAAAGTTGAAGTTGAACTAAACCAGTTGCAACAACAAGATATAATGGAGAAAGTCTCTGACACCAAAGACTGGATTTCACCAATCGTTATCGTTCCCAAGAAAGACGACAACATACGTCTGTGTGTTGACATGAGAGCTGCAAACACGGCTATTGGACGTGTGCGACATCCAATTCCCACAGTCAAGGACGTTTCACTGGAACTAAATGGTACAAAGTTCTTTTCGAAATTAGATTTGTCACAAGCGTTCCATCAGCTGGAGTTATCCCCTGCGAGCAGGCACATCACAACTTTCACAACCCATGCAGGGTTGTTTCGTTAGAAACGCCTCAATTATGGCACCAACTCAGCAGTCGAGACATTCCAACACACCTTGCAACAGGTATTACAAGGCATCCAAGGCGTCCGAAATATTGCCGACGACATCCTGGTATTTGGCTCAACATATACAGCCCACAACGAAGCTTTGGAAGAATGTTTGACACGATTAAAAGCACATGGACTCACTCTGAACCTGGGTAAATGCTTGTTCTTGAAGCATAACCTTGAATTTTTCGGATTAATATTTACCAAAGACGGAGTCAGCCCGGACCCAAAGAAGGTGTCAGCTTTTACGAACAGTTCCACTCCAACGACAGCAAGTGAGGTTCGTAGTCTGTTAGGGATGGCAAATTACAGCGCCCAGTTCATTCCCGATTTTGCAACAATCACCGAACCCCTTCGCCAACTCACACACAAGGACAGCAAATTTAAATGGCACAGCGAGCACGAAGATGCATACCAGAAATTGAAAAGTGCACTAGTAAATAGCCCCGTCATGAGCTACTTCGACACAAAAAATGAAACAATCATCCTGGTAGATGCAAGCCCAGTAGGATTATCAGCAATCCTATCTCAACGTGCCAAAGGATCAACGAAACCGGGGAAAATCATTGCATATGGTAGTCGTGCTCTTACATCAACCGAGACGCACTACTCCCAGACAGAGAAGGAGGCTCTAGCGATTGTATGGGGAATAGAACATTTTCACTTATACCTCTGTGGAGCTCTTGAGCCATCATTGTCGAGCCTTCATTGTCGAGCCTCAGTTCTCGAGCCTTCATTGTCGACCCTTCAATGTCGAGGATTCAATGTTGAGCCATCATTGTCGAGCCTTCATTGTCAAGCCTCCATTGTCGAGCCTTCATTGTCGAGCCTTCATTGTCGAGCCTCACTTCTCGAGCCTCACTTCTCGAGCCTCAGTTCTCGAGCCTTCATTGTCGACCCTTCAATGTCGAGGATTCAATGTTGAGCCATCATTGTCGAGCCTTCATTGTCGAGCCTCCATTGTCGAGCCTTCATTGTCGAGCCTTCATTGTCGAGCCTCAGTTCTCGAGCCTCACTTCTCGAGCCTCCATTGGCGAGCCTCAGTTCTCGAGCCTTCATTGTCGACCCTTCAATGTCGAGGATTCAATGTTGAGCCATCATTGTCGAGCCTTCATTGTCGAGCCTCCATTGTCGAGCCTTCATTGTCGAGCCTCACTTCTCGAGCCTCAGTTCTCGAGCCTCCATTGGCGAGCCTCAGTTCTCGAGCCTCAGTTCTCGAGCCTTCATTGTCGACCCTTCAATGTCGAGGATTCAATGTTGAGCTATCATTGTCGAGCCTTCATTGTCGAGCCTCCATTGTCGAGCCTTCATTGTCGAGCCTCAATTCTCGAGCCTCAGTTCTCGAGCCTCAGTTCTCGAGCCTCCATTGGCGAGCCTCAGTTCTCGAGCCTTCATTGTCGACCCTTCAATGTCGAGGATTCAATGTTGAGCCATCATTGTCGAGCCTTCATTGTCGAGCCTCCATTGTCGAGCCTTCATTGTCGAGCCTCAGTTCTCGAGCCTCAGTTCTTGAGCCTCCATTGGCGAGCCTCAGTTCTCGAGCCTTCATTGTCGACCCTTCAATGTCGAGGATTCAATGTTGAGCCATCATTGTCGAGCCTTCATTGCCAAGCCTCCATTGTCGAGCCTTCATTGTCGAGCCTCACTTCTCGAGCCTCACTTCTCGAGCCTCAGTTCTCGAGCCTCCATTGGCGAGCCTCAGTTCTCGAGCCTTCATTGTCGACCCTTCAATGTCGAGGATTCAATGTTGAGCCATCATTGGTCGAGCCTTCATTGTCGACCCTTCAATGTCGAGGATTCAATGTTGAGCCATCATTGTCGAGCCTTCATTGCCAAGCCTCCATTGTCGAGCCTTCATTGTCGAGCCTCAGTTCTCGAGCCTCACTTCTCGAGCCTCAGTTCTCGAGCCTCCATTGGCGAGCCTCAGTTCTCGAGCCTTCATTGTCGACCCTTCAATGTCGAGGATTCAATGTTGAGCCATCATTGTCGAGCCTTCATTGTCAAGCCTCCATTGTCGAGCCTTCATTGTCGAGCCTCAGTTCTCGAGCCTCACTTCTCGAGCCTCAGTTCTCGAGCCTCCATTGGCGAGCCTCAGTTCTCAAGCCTCAGTCCTCGAGCCTTCATTGTCGAGCCTCAGTTCTCAAGCCTCAGTCCTCGAGCCTCCATTGGCGAGCCTCAGTTCTCGAGCCTTCATTGTCGACCCTTCAATGTCGAGGATTCAATGTTGAGCCATCATTGTCGAGCCTTCATTGTCAAGCCTCCATTGTCGAGCCTTCATTGTCGAGCCTCAGTTCTCGAGCCTCAGTTCTTGAGCCTCCATTGGCGAGCCTCAGTTCTCGAGCCTTCATTGTCGACCCTTCAATGTCGAGGATTCAATGTTGAGCCATCATTGTCGAGCCTTCATTGCCAAGCCTCCATTGTCGAGCCTTCATTGTCGAGCCTCACTTCTCGAGCCTCACTTCTCGAGCCTCAGTTCTCGAGCCTCCATTGGCGAGCCTCAGTTCTCGAACCTTCATTGTCGACCCTTCAATGTCGAGGATTCAATGTTGAGCCATCATTGTCGAGCCTTCATTGTCAAGCCTCCATTGTCGAGCCTTCATTGTCGAGCCTCAGTTCTCGAGCCTCAGTTCTTGAGCCTCCATTGGCGAGCCTCAGTTCTCGAGCCTTCATTGTCGACCCTTGAATGTCGAGGATTCAATGTTGAGCCATCATTGTCGAGCCTTCATTGCCAAGCCTCCATTGTCGAGCCTTCATTGTCGAGCCTTCATTGTCGAGCCTCAGTTCTCGAGCCTCACTTCTCGAGCCTCAGTTCTCGAGCCTCCATTGGCGAGCCTCAGTTCTCGAGCCTTCATTGTCGACCCTTCAATGTCGAGGATTCAATGTTGAGCCATCATTGTCGAGCCTTCATTGTCAAGCCTCCATTGTCGAGCCTTCATTGTCGAGCCTCAGTTCTCGAGCCTCACTTCTCGAGCCTCAGTTCTCGAGCCTCCATTGGCGAGCCTCAGTTCTCAAGCCTCAGTCCTCGAGCCTTCATTGTCGAGCCTCAGTTCTCAAGCCTCAGTCCTCGAGCCTCCATTGGCGAGCCTCAGTTCTCAAGCCTCAGTCCTCGAGCCTCCATTGGCGAGCCTCAGTTCTCGAGCCTCAGTTCTCGAGCCTTCATTGTCGACCCTTCAATGTCGAGGATTCAATGTTGAGCCATCATTGTCGAGCCTTCATTGTCAAGCCTCCATTGTCGAGCCTTCATTGTCGAGCCTCAGTTCTCGAGCCTCAGTTCTCAAGCCTCCATTGGCGAGCCTCAGTTCTCGAGCCTTCATTGTCGACCCTTCAATGTCGAGGATTCAATGTTGAGCCATCATTGTCGAGCCTTCATTGCCAAGCCTCCATTGTCGAGCCTTCATTGTCGAGCCTCAGTTCTCGAGCCTCACTTCTCGAGCCTCAGTTCTCGAGCCTCCATTGGCGAGCCTCAGTTCTCGAGCCTTCATTGTCGACCCTTCAATGTCGAGGATTCAATGTTGAGCCATCATTGTCGAGCCTTCATTGTCAAGCCTCCATTGTCGAGCCTTCATTGTCGAGCCTCAGTTCTCGAGCCTCAGTTCTTGAGCCTCCATTGGCGAGCCTCAGTTCTCGAGCCTTCATTGTCGACCCTTCAATGTCGAGGATTCAATGTTGAGCCATCATTGTCGAGCCTTCATTGCCAAGCCTCCATTGTCGAGCCTTCATTGTCGAGCCTCAGTTCTCGAGCCTCACTTCTCGAGACTTCTCGAGCCTCAGTTCTCGAGCCTCCATTGGCGAGCCTCAGTTCTCGAGCCTTCATTGTCGACCCTTCAATGTCGAGGATTCAATGTTGAGCCATCATTGTCGAGCCTTCATTGTCAAGCCTCCATTGTCGAGCCTTCATTGTCGAGCCTCAGTTCTCGAGCCTCACTTCTCGAGCCTCAGTTCTCGAGCCTCCATTGGCGAGCCTCAGTTCTCAAGCCTCAGTCCTCGAGCCTTCATTGTCGAGCCTCAGTTCTCAAGCCTCAGTCCTCGAGCCTCCATTGGCGAGCCTCAGTTCTCAAGCCTCAGTCCTCGAGCCTCCATTGGCGAGCCTCAGTTCTCGAGCCTCAGTTCTCGAGCCTTCATTGTCGACCCTTCAATGTCGAGGATTCAATGTTGAGCCATCATTGTCGAGCCTTCATTGTCGAGCCTCCATTGTCGAGCCTTCATTGTCGAGCCTCAGTTCTCGAGCCTCAGTTCTCAAGCCTCCATTGGCGAGCCTCAGTTCTCGAGCCTTCATTGTCGACCCTTCAATGTCGAGGATTCAATGTTGAGCCATCATTGTCGAGCCTTCATTGCCAAGCCTCCATTGTCGAGCCTTCATTGTCGAGCCTCAGTTCTCGAGCCTCACTTCTCGAGCCTCAGTTCTCGAGCCTCCATTGGCGAGCCTCAGTTCTCGAGCCTTCATTGTCGACCCTTCAATGTCGAGGATTCAATGTTGAGCCATCATTGTCGAGCCTTCATTGTCAAGCCTCCATTGTCGAGCCTTCATTGTCGAGCCTCAGTTCTCGAGCCTCAGTTCTTGAGCCTCCATTGGCGAGCCTCAGTTCTCGAGCCTTCATTGTCGACCCTTCAATGTCGAGGATTCAATGTTGAGCCATCATTGTCGAGCCTTCATTGCCAAGCCTCCATTGTCGAGCCTTCATTGTCGAGCCTCAGTTCTCGAGCCTCACTTCTCGAGCCTCAGTTCTCGAGCCTCCATTGGCGAGCCTCAGTTCTCGAGCCTTCATTGTCGACCCTTCAATGTCGAGGATTCAATGTTGAGCCATCATTGTCGAGCCTTCATTGTCAAGCCTCCATTGTCGAGCCTTCATTGTCGAGCCTCAGTTCTCGAGCCTCAGTTCTTGAGCCTCCATTGGCGAGCCTCAGTTCTCGAGCCTTCATTGTCGACCCTTCAATGTCGAGGATTCAATGTTGAGCCATCATTGTCGACCCTTCATTGCCAAGCCTCCATTGTCGAGCCTTCATTGTCGAGCCTCAGTTCTCGAGCCTCACTTCTCGAGACTTCTCGAGCCTCACTTCTCGAGCCTCCATTGGCGAGCCTCAGTTCTCGAGCCTTCATTGTCGACCCTTCAATGTCGAGGATTCAATGTTGAGCCATCATTGTCGAGCCTTCATTGTCAAGCCTCCATTGTCGAGCCTTCATTGTCGAGCCTCAGTTCTCGAGCCTCACTTCTCGAGCCTCAGTTCTCGAGCCTCCATTGGCGAGCCTCAGTTCTCAAGCCTCAGTCCTCGAGCCTTCATTGTCGAGCCTCAGTTCTCAAGCCTCAGTCCTCGAGCCTCCATTGGCGAGCCTCAGTTCTCAAGCCTCAGTCCTCGAGCCTCCATTGGCGAGCCTCAGTTCTCGAGCCTCAGTTCTCGAGCCTTCATTGTCGACCCTTCAATGTCGAGGATTCAATGTTGAGCCATCATTGTCGAGCCTTCATTGTCGAGCCTCCATTGTCGAGCCTTCATTGTCGAGCCTCAGTTCTCGAGCCTCAGTTCTCGAGCCTCCATTGGCGAGCCTCAGTTCTCGAGCCTTCATTGTCGACCCTTCAATGTCGAGGATTCAATGTTGAGCCATCATTGTCGAGCCTTCATTGCCAAGCCTCCATTGTCGAGCCTTCATTGTCGAGCCTCAGTTCTCGAGCCTCACTTCTCGAGCCTCAGTTCTCGAGCCTCCATTGGCGAGCCTCAGTTCTCGAGCCTTCATTGTCGACCCTTCAATGTCGAGGATTCAATGTTGAGCCATCATTGTCGAGCCTTCATTGTCAAGCCTCCATTGTCGAGCCTTCATTGTCGAGCCTCACTTCTCGAGCCTCAGTTCTCGAGCCTCCATTGGCGAGCCTCAGTTCTCGAGCCTTCATTGTCGACCCTTCAATGTCGAGGATTCAATGTTGAGCCATCATTGTCGAGCCTTCATTGTCAAGCCTCCATTGTCGAGCCTTCATTGTCGAGCCTCAGTTCTCGAGCCTCAGTTCTCGAGCCTCAGTTCTCGAGCCTCCATTGGCGAGCCTCAGTTCTCAAGCCTCAGTTCTCGAGCCTCCATTGGCGAGCCTCAGTTCTCGAGCCTTCATTGTCGACCCTTCAATGTCGAGGATTCAATGTTGAGCCATCATTGTCGAGCCTTCATTGTCAAGCCTCCATTGTCGAGCCTTCATTGTCGAGCCTCACTTCTCGAGCCTCAGTTCTCGAGCCTCCATTGGCGAGCCTCAGTTCTCGAGCCTTCATTGTCGACCCTTCAATGTCGAGGATTCAATGTTGAGCCATCATTGTCGAGCCTTCATTGTCAAGCCTCCATTGTCGAGCCTTCATTGTCGAGCCTCAGTTCTCGAGCCTCAGTTCTCGAGCCTCAGTTCTCGAGCCTCCATTGGCGAGCCTCAGTTCTCAAGCCTCAGTCCTCGAGCCTCCATTGGCGAGCCTCAGCCCTCGAGCCTTCATTGTCGACCCTTCAATGTTGAGCCATTATTGTTGAGCCTTCATTGTCGAGCCTTCATTGTCGAGCCTCAGTTCTCAAGCCTCAGTCCTCGAGCCTCCATTGGCGAGCCTCAGTTCTCAAGCCTCAGTCCTCGAGCCTCCATTGGCGAGCCTCAGTTATCAAGCCTCAGTCCTCGAGCCTCCATTGGCGAGCCTCAGTTCTCAAGCCTCAGTCCTCGAGCCTTCATTGTCGAGCCTCAGTTCTCAAGCCTCAGTCCTCGAGCCTCCATTGGCGACCCTCAGTTCTCAAGCCTCAGTCCTCGAGCCTTCATTGTCGAGCCTCAGTTCTCAGTCCTCGAGCCTCCATTGGCGAGCCTCAGTCCTCGAGCCTTCATTGTCGACCATTCAATGTTGAGCCATTATTATTGTCGAGCCTTCATTGTCGAGCCTCCATTTTCGAGCCTTCATTGTCAAGCCTCAGTCCTCGAGCCTTCATTGGCGAGCCTCAGTTCTCAAGCCTCAGTCCTCGAGCCTCCATTGGCGAGCCTCAGTTCTCAAGCCTCAGTCCTCGAGCCTCCATTGGCGAGCCTCAGTTCTCAAGCCTCAGTCCTCGAGCCTTCATTGTCGAGCCTCAGTTCTCAAGCCTCAGTCCTCGAGCCTCCATTGGCGACCCTCAGTTCTCAAGCCTCAGTCCTCGAGCCTCCATTGGCGAGCCTCAGTTCTCAAGCCTCAGTCCTCGAGCCTTCATTGTCGAGCCTCAGTTCTCAAGCCTCAGTCCTCGAGCCTCCATTGGCGACCCTCAGTTCTCAAGCCTCAGTCCTCGAGCCTTCATTGTCGAGCCTCAGTTCTCAAGCCTCAGTCCTCGAGCCTCCATTGGCGAGCCTCAGTTCTCAAGCCTCAGTCCTCGCGCCTTCATTGTCGAGCCTCAGTTCTTAAGCCTCAGTCCTCGAGCCTCCATTGGCGAGCCTCAGTTCTCAAGCCTTCATTGTCGACCCTTCAATGTCGAGGATTCAATGTTGAGCCATTATTGTCGAGCCTTCATTGTCGAGCCTCCATTTTCGAGCCTTCATTGTCGAGCATCAGTTCTCAAGCCTCAGTCCTCGAGCCTCCATTGGCGAGCCTCAGTTCTCAAGCCTCAGTCCTCGCGCCTTCATTGTCGAGCCTCAGTTCTTAAGCCTCAGTCCTCGAGCCTCCATTGGCGAGCCTCAGTTCTCAAGCCTTCATTGTCGACCCTTCAATGTCGAGGATTCAATGTTGAGCCATTATTGTCGAGCCTTCATTGTCGAGCCTCCATTTTCGAGCCTTCATTGTCGAGCATCAGTTCTCAAGCCTCAGTCCTCGAGCCTCCATTGGCGACCCTCAGTTCTCAAGCCTCAGTCCTCGAGCCTTCATTGTCGAGCCTCAGTTCTCAAGCCTCAGTCCTCGAGCCTCCATTGGCGAGCCTCAGTTCTCAAGCCTCAGTCCTCGCGCCTTCATTGTCGAGCCTCAGTTCTCAAGCCTCAGTCCTCGAGCCTCCATTGGCGACCCTCAGTTCTCAAGCCTCAGTCCTCGAGCCTTCATTGTCGAGCCTCAGTTCTCAAGCCTCAGTCCTCGAGCCTCCATTGGCGAGCCTCAGTTCTCAAGCCTCAGTCCTCGCGCCTTCATTGTCGAGCCTCAGTTCTTAAGCCTCAGTCCTCGAGCCTCCATTGGCGAGCCTCAGTTCTCAAGCCTTCATTGTCGACCCTTCAATGTCGAGGATTCAATGTTGAGCCATTATTGTCGAGCCTTCATTGTCGAGCCTCCATTTTCGAGCCTTCATTGTCGAGCATCAGTTCTCAAGCCTCAGTCCTCGAGCCTCCATTGGCGACCCTCAGTTCTCAAGCCTCAGTCCTCGAGCCTTCATTGTCGAGCCTCAGTTCTCAAGCCTCAGTCCTCGAGCCTCCATTGGCGAGCCTCAGTTCTCGAGCCTTCATTGTCGACCCTTCAATGTCGAGGATTCAATGTTGAGCCATCATTGTCGAGCCTTCATTGCCAAGCCTCCATTGTCGAGCCTTCATTGTCGAGCCTCAGTTCTCGAGCCTCACTTCTCGAGCCTCAGTTCTCGAGCCTCCATTGGCGAGCCTCAGTTCTCGAGCCTTCATTGTCGACCCTTCAATGTCGAGGATTCAATGTTGAGCCATCATTGTCGAGCCTTCATTGCCA
This sequence comes from Chrysogorgia sp. JL179-B06, assembly GCA_035772405.1. Taxonomy (NCBI): domain Eukaryota; kingdom Metazoa; phylum Cnidaria; class Anthozoa; order Scleralcyonacea; family Chrysogorgiidae; genus Chrysogorgia; species Chrysogorgia sp. JL179-B06. The sequence continues at coordinate 1,136,530 of JAYKKM010000040.1, forward strand.
AGCCTCCATTGTCGAGCCTTCATTGTCGAGCCTCAGTTCTCGAGCCTCACTTCTCGAGCCTCAGTTCTCGAGCCTCCATTGGCGAGCCTCAGTTCTCGAGCCTTCATTGTCGACCCTTCAATGTCGAGGATTCAATGTTGAGCCATCATTGTCGAGCCTTCATTGTCAAGCCTCCATTGTCGAGCCTTCATTGTCGAGCCTCAGTTCTCGAGCCTCAGTTCTTGAGCCTCCATTGGCGAGCCTCAGTTCTCGAGCCTTCATTGTCGACCCTTCAATGTCGAGGATTCAATGTTGAGCCATCATTGTCGAGCCTTCATTGCCAAGCCTCCATTGTCGAGCCTTCATTGTCGAGCCTCAGTTCTCGAGCCTCACTTCTCGAGCCTCAGTTCTCGAGCCTCCATTGGCGAGCCTCAGTTCTCGAGCCTTCATTGTCGATCCTTCAATGTCGAGGATTCAATGTTGAGCCATCATTGTCGAGCCTTCATTGCCAAGCCTCCATTGTCGAGCCTTCATTGTCGAGCCTCAGTTCTCGAGCCTCACTTCTCGAGCCTCAGTTCTCGAGCCTCCATTGGCGAGCCTCAGTTCTCGAGCCTTCATTGTCGACCCTTCAATGTCGAGGATTCAATGTTGAGCCATCATTGTCGAGCCTTCATTGCCAAGCCTCCATTGTCGAGCCTTCATTGTCGAGCCTCAGTTCTCGAGCCTCAGTTCTCGAGCCTCCATTGGCGAGCCTCAGTTCTCGAGCCTCAGTTCTCGAGCCTTCATTGTCGGCCCTTCAATGTCGAGGATTCAATGTTGAGCCATCATTGTCGAGCCTTCATTGTCGAGCCTCCATTGTCGAGCCTTCATTGTCGAGCCTCAGTTCTCGAGCCTCCATTGGCGAGCCTCAGTTCTCGAGCCTTCATTGTCGACCCTTCAATGTCGAGGATTCAATGTTGAGCCATCATTGTCGAGCCTTCATTGCCAAGCCTCCATTGTCGAGCCTTCATTGTCGAGCCTCAGTTCTCGAGCCTCACTTCTCGAGCCTCCGTTCTCGAGCCTTCATTGTCGACCCTTCAATGTCGAGGATTCAATGTTGAGCTATCATTGTCGAGCCTTCATTGTCGAGCCTCCATTGTCGAGCCTTCATTGTCGAGCCTCAGTTCTCGAGCCTCAGTTCTCGAGCCTCCATTGGCGAGCCTCAGTTCTCGAGCCTTCATTGTCGACCCTTCAATGTCGAGGATTCAATGTTGAGCCATCATTGTCGAGCCTTCATTGCCAAGCCTCCATTGTCGAGCCTTCATTGTCGAGCCTCAGTTCTCGAGCCTCACTTCTCGAGCCTCAGTTCTCGAGCCTCCATTGGCGAGCCTCAGTTCTCGAGCCTTCATTGTCGACCCTTCAATGTCGAGGATTCAATGTTGAGCCATCATTGTCGAGCCTTCATTGCCAAGCCTCCATTGTCGAGCCTTCATTGTCGAGCCTCAGTTCTCGAGCCTCACTTCTCGAGCCTCAGTTCTCGAGCCTCCATTGGCGAGCCTCAGTTCTCGAGCCTTCATTGTCGACCCTTCAATGTCGAGGATTCAATGTTGAGCCATCATTGTCGAGCCTTCATTGTCAAGCCTCCATTGTCGAGCCTTCATTGTCGAGCCTCAGTTCTCGAGCCTCAGTTCTTGAGCCTCCATTGGCGAGCCTCAGTTCTCGAGCCTTCATTGTCGACCCTTCAATGTCGAGGATTCAATGTTGAGCCATCATTGTCGAGCCTTCATTGCCAAGCCTCCATTGTCGAGCCTTCATTGTCGAGCCTCAGTTCTCGAGCCTCACTTCTCGAGCCTCAGTTCTCGAGCCTCCATTGGCGAGCCTCAGTTCTCGAGCCTTCATTGTCGACCCTTCAATGTCGAGGATTCAATGTTGAGCCATCATTGTCGAGCCTTCATTGCCAAGCCTCCATTGTCGAGCCTTCATTGTCGAGCCTCAGTTCTCGAGCCTCACTTCTCGAGCCTCAGTTCTCGAGCCTCCATTGGCGAGCCTCAGTTCTCGAGCCTTCATTGTCGACCCTTCAATGTCGAGGATTCAATGTTGAGCCATCATTGTCGAGCCTTCATTGTCAAGCCTCCATTGTCGAGCCTTCATTGTCGAGCCTCAGTTCTCGAGCCTCAGTTCTTGAGCCTCCATTGGCGAGCCTCAGTTCTCGAGCCTTCATTGTCGACCCTTCAATGTCGAGGATTCAATGTTGAGCCATCATTGTCGAGCCTTCATTGCCAAGCCTCCATTGTCGAGCCTTCATTGTCGAGCCTCAGTTCTCGAGCCTCAGTTCTCGAGCCTCCATTGGCGAGCCTCAGTTCTCGAGCCTCAGTTCTCGAGCCTTCATTGTCGGCCCTTCAATGTCGAGGATTCAATGTTGAGCCATCATTGTCGAGCCTTCATTGTCGAGCCTCCATTGTCGAGCCTTCATTGTCGAGCCTCAGTTCTCGAGCCTCCATTGGCGAGCCTCAGTTCTCGAGCCTTCATTGTCGACCCTTCAATGTCGAGGATTCAATGTTGAGCCATCATTGTCGAGCCTTCATTGCCAAGCCTCCATTGTCGAGCCTTCATTGTCGAGCCTCAGTTCTCGAGCCTCACTTCTCGAGCCTCCGTTCTCGAGCCTTCATTGTCGACCCTTCAATGTCGAGGATTCAATGTTGAGCTATCATTGTCGAGCCTTCATTGTCGAGCCTCCATTGTCGAGCCTTCATTGTCGAGCCTCAGTTCTCGAGCCTCAGTTCTCGAGCCTCCATTGGCGAGCCTCAGTTCTCGAGCCTTCATTGTCGACCCTTCAATGTCGAGGATTCAATGTTGAGCCATCATTGTCGAGCCTTCATTGCCAAGCCTCCATTGTCGAGCCTTCATTGTCGAGCCTCAGTTCTCGAGCCTCACTTCTCGAGCCTCAGTTCTCGAGCCTCCATTGGCGAGCCTCAGTTCTCGAGCCTTCATTGTCGACCCTTCAATGTCGAGGATTCAATGTTGAGCCATTATTGTCGAGCCTTCATTGTCGAGCCTCCATTGTCGAGCCTTCATTGTCGAGCCTCAGTTCTCAAGCCTCAGTCCTCGAGCCTCCATTGGCGAGCCTCAGTTCTCAAGCCTCAGTCCTCGAGCCTTCATTGTCGAGCCTCAGTTCTCAAGCCTCAGTTCTCGAGCCTCCATTGGCGAGCCTCAGTTATCAAGCCTCAGTCCTCGAGCCTCCATTGGCGAGCCTCAGTTATCAAGCCTCAGTCCTCGAGCCTCCATTGGCGAGCCTCAGTTCTCAAGCCTCAGTCCTCGAGCCTTCATTGTCGAGCCTCAGTTCTCAAGCCTCAGTCCTCGAGCCTCCATCGGCGACCCTGAGTTCTCAAGCCTCAGTCCTCGAGCCTTCATTGTCGAGCCTCAGTTCTCAGTCCTCGAGCCTCCATTGGCGAGCCTCAGTTCTCAAGCCTTCATTGTCGACCATTCAATGTTGAGCCGTTATTATTGTCGAGCCTTCATTGTCGAGCCTCCATTTTCGAGCCTTCATTGTCAAGCCTCAGTCCTCGAGCCTTCATTGGCGCGCCTCAGTTCTCAAGCCTCAGTCCTCGAGCCTTCATTGTCGAGCCTCAGTTCTCAAGCCTCAGTCCTCGAGCCTCCATTGGCGAGCCTCAGTTCTCAAGCCTCAGTCCTCGCGCCTTCATTGTCGAGCCTCAGTTCTTAAGCCTCAGTCCTCGAGCCTCCATTGGCGAGCCTCAGTTCTCAAGCCTTCATTGTCGACCCTTCAATGTCGAGGATTCAATGTTGAGCCATTATTGTCGAGCCTTCATTGTCGAGCCTCCATTTTCGAGCCTTCATTGTCGAGCATCAGTTCTCAAGCCTCAGTTCTCGAGCCTTCATTGTCGAGCCTCATTTCTCAAGCCTCAGTCCTCGAGCCTCCATTGGCGAGCCTCAGTTCTCAAGCCTTCATTGTCAACCCTTCAATGTCGAGGATTCAATGTTGAGCCATTATTGTCGAGCCTTCATTGTCGAGCCTTCATTGTCGAGCCTCCATTGTCGAGCCTTCATTGTCGAGCATCAGTTCTCGAGCCTCAGTCCTCGAGCCTCCATTGTCGAAGCCTCAGTTCCCAAGCCTCAGTCCTCGCGCCTTCACTGTCGAGCCTTAGTTCTCAAGCCTCAGTCCTCGAGCCTCCATTGGCGAGCCTCAGTTCTCAAGCCTCAGTCCTCGAGCCTTCATTGTCGAGCCTCAGTTCTCAAGCCTCAGTCCTCGAGCCTTCATTGTCGAGCCTCAGTTCTCAAGCCTCAGTCCTCGAGCCTCCATTGGCGAGCCTCAGTTCTCAAGCCTCCATTGGCGAGCCTCAGTTCTCGAGCCTTCATTGTCGACCCTTCAATGTCGAGGATTCAATGTTGAGCCATCATTGTCGAGCCTTCATTGCCAAGCCTCCATTGTCGAGCCTTCATTGTCGAGCCTCAGTTCTCGAGCCTCACTTCTCGAGCCTCCATTGGCGAGCCTCAGTTCTCGAGCCTTCATTGTCGACCCTTCAATGTCGAGGATTCAATGTTGAGCCATCATTGTCGAGCCTTCATTGTCAAGCCTCCATTGTCGAGCCTTCATTGTCGAGCCTCACTTCTCGAGCCTCAGTTCTCGAGCCTCCATTGGCGAGCCTCAGTTCTCGAGCCTTCATTGTCGACCCTTCAATGTCGAGGATTCAATGTTGAGCCATCATTGTCGAGCCTTCATTGTCAAGCCTCCATTGTCGAGCCTTCATTGTCGAGCCTCAGTTCTCGAGCCTCAGTTCTCGAGCCTCAGTTCTCGAGCCTCCATTGGCGAGCCTCAGTTCTCAAGCCTCAGTCCTCGAGCCTCCATTGGCGAGCCTCAGCCCTCGAGCCTTCATTGTCGACCCTTCAATGTCGAGGATTCAATGTTGAGCCATTATTGTTGAGCCTTCATTGTCGAGCCTCCATTGTCGAGCCTTCATTGTCGAGCCTCAGTTCTCAAGCCTCAGTCCTCGAGCCTCCATTGGCGAGCCTCAGTTCTCAAGCCTCAGTCCTCGAGCCTTCATTGTCGAGCCTCAGTTCTCAAGCCTCAGTCCTCGAGCCTCCATTGGCGACCCTCAGTTCTCAAGCCTCAGTCCTCGAGCCTTCATTGTCGAGCCTCAGTTCTCAGTCCTCGAGCCTCCATTGGCGAGCCTCAGTTCTCAAGCCTTCATTGTCGACCATTCAATGTTGAGCCATTATTATTGTCGAGCCTTCATTGTCGAGCCTCCATTTTCGAGCCTTCATTGTCAAGCCTCAGTCCTCGAGCCTTCATTGGCGCGCCTCAGTTCTCAAGCCTCAGTCCTCGAGCCTTCATTGTCGAGCCTCAGTCCTCGAGCCTCCATTGGCGAGCCTCAGTTCTCAAGCCTCAGTCCTCGAGCCTCCATTGGCGAGCCTCAGTTCTCAAGCCTCAGTCCTCGAGCCTCCATTGGCGACCCTCAGTTCTCAAGCCTCAGTCCTCGAGCCTCCATTGGCGAGCCTCAGTTCTCAAGCCTCAGTCCTCGAGCCTTCATTGTCGAGCCTCAGTTCTCAAGCCTCAGTCCTCGAGCCTCCATTGGCGACCCTCAGTTCTCAAGCCTCAGTCCTCGAGCCTTCATTGTCGAGCCTCAGTTCTCAAGCCTCAGTCCTCGAGCCTCCATTGGCGACCCTCAGTTCTCAAGCCTCAGTCCTCGAGCCTTCATTGTCGAGCCTCAGTTCTCAGTCCTCGAGCCTCCATTGGCGAGCCTCAGTTCTCGAGCCTTCATTGTCGACCCTTCAATGTCGAGGATTCAATGTTGAGCCATTATTGTCGAGCCTTCATTGTCGAGCCTCCATTTTCGAGCCTTCATTGTCGAGCATCAGTTCTCAAGCCTCAGTTCTCGAGCCTTCATTGTCGAGCCTCATTTCTCAAGCCTCAGTCCTCGAGCCTCCATTGTCGAGCCTCAGTTCTCAAGCCTTCATTGTCGACCCTTCAATGTCGAGGATTCAATGTTGAGCCATTATTGTCGAGCCTTCATTGTCGAGCCTCCATTGTCGAGCCTTCATTGTCGAGCATCAGTTCTCGAGCCTCAGTCCTCGAGCCTCCATTGTCGAAGCCTCAGTTCTCAAGCCTCAGTCCTCGCGCCTTCACTGTCGAGCCTTAGTTCTCAAGCCTCAGTCCTCGAGCCTCCATTGGCGAGCCTCAGTTCTCAAGCCTCAGTCCTCGAGCCTCGATTGGCGAGTCTTCATTGTCGAGCCTCAGTTCTCAAGCCTCAGTCCTCGAGCCTTCATTGTCGAGCCTCAGTTCTCAAGCCTCAGTCCTCGAGCCTCCATTGGCGAACCTCAGTTCTCAAGCCTCCATTGGCGAGCCTCAGTTCTCGAGCCTTCATTGTCGACCCTTCAATGTCGAGGATTCAATGTTGAGCCATCATTGTCGAGCCTTCATTGCCAAGCCTCCATTGTCGAGCCTTCATTGTCGAGCCTCAGTTCTCGAGCCTCACTTCTCGAGCCTCACTTCTCGAGCCTCAGTTCTCGAGCCTCCATTGGCGAGCCTCAGTTCTCGAGCCTTCATTGTCGACCATTCAATGTCGAGGATTCAATGTTGAGCCATCATTGTCGAGCCTTCATTGTCAAGCCTCAGTTCTTGAGCCTCCATTGGCGAGCCTCAGTTCTCGAGCCTTCATTGTCGACCCTTCAATGTCGAGGATTCAATGTTGAGCCATCATTGTCGAGCCTTCATTGCCAAGCCTCCATTGTCGAGCCTTCATTGTCGAGCCTCAGTTCTCGAGCCTCACTTCTCAAGCCTCAGTTCTCGAGCCTCAGTTCTCGAGCCTCCATTGTCGAGCCTCACTTCTCGAGCCTCAGTTCTCGAGCCTCAGTTCTCGAGCCTTCATTGTCGACCCTTCAATGTCGAGGATTCAATGTTGAGCCATCATTGTCGAGCCTTCATTGCCAAGCCTCCATTGTCGAGCCTTCATTGTCGAGCCTCAGTTCTCGAGCCTCACTTCTCGAGCCTCAGTTCTCGAGCCTCCATTGGCGAGCCTCAGTTCTCGAGCCTTCATTGTCGACCCTTCAATGTCGAGGATTCAATGTTGAGCCATCATTGTCGAGCCTTCATTGTCAAGCCTCCATTGTCGAGCCTTCATTGTCGAGCCTCAGTTCTCGAGCCTCAGTTCTTGAGCCTCCATTGGCGAGCCTCAGTTCTCGAGCCTTCATTGTCGACCCTTCAATGTCGAGGATTCAATGTTGAGCCATCATTGTCGAGCCTTCATTGCCAAGCCTCCATTGTCGAGCCTTCATTGTCGAGCCTCAGTTCTCGAGCCTCACTTCTCGAGCCTCAGTTCTCGAGCCTCCATTGGCGAGCCTCAGTTCTCGAGCCTTCATTGTCGACCCTTCAATGTCGAGGATTCAATGTTGAGCCATCATTGTCGAGCCTTCATTGCCAAGCCTCCATTGTCGAGCCTTCATTGTCGAGCCTCAGTTCTCGAGCCTCACTTCTCGAGCCTCAGTTCTCGAGCCTCCATTGGCGAGCCTCAGTTCTCGAGCCTTCATTGTCGACCCTTCAATGTCGAGGATTCAATGTTGAGCCATCATTGTCGAGCCTTCATTGTCAAGCCTCCATTGTCGAGCCTTCATTGTCGAGCCTCAGTTCTCGAGCCTCAGTTCTTGAGCCTCCATTGGCGAGCCTCAGTTCTCGAGCCTTCATTGTCGACCCTTCAATGTCGAGGATTCAATGTTGAGCCATCATTGTCGAGCCTTCATTGCCAAGCCTCCATTGTCGAGCCTTCATTGTCGAGCCTCAGTTCTCGAGCCTCAGTTCTCGAGCCTCAGTTCTCGAGCCTCCATTGGCGAGCCTCAGTTCTCGAGCCTTCATTGTCGACCCTTCAATGTCGAGGATTCAATGTTGAGCCATCATTGTCGAGCCTTCATTGCCAAGCCTCCATTGTCGAGCCTTCATTGTCGAGCCTCAGTTCTCGAGCCTCAGTTCTCGAGCCTCAGTTCTCGAGCCTCCATTGGCGAGCCTCAGTTCTCGAGCCTTCATTGTCGACCCTTCAATGTCGAGGATTCAATGTTGAGCCATCATTGTCGAGCCTTCATTGTCAAGCCTCCATTGTCGAGCCTTCATTGTCGAGCCTCAGTTCTCGAGCCTCAGTTCTTGAGCCTCCATTGGCGAGCCTCAGTTCTCGAGCCTTCATTGTCGACCCTTCAATGTCGAGGATTCAATGTTGAGCCATCATTGTCGAGCCTTCATTGCCAAGCCTCCATTGTCGAGCCTTCATTGTCGAGCCTCAGTTCTCGAACCTCACTTCTCGAGCCTCAGTTCTCGAGCCTCCATTGGCGAGCCTCAGTTCTCGAGCCTTCATTGTCGACCCTTCAATGTCGAGGATTCAATGTTGAGCCATCATTGTCGAGCCTTCATTGTCAAGCCTCCATTGTCGAGCCTTCATTGTCGAGCCTCAGTTCTCGAGCCTCAGTTCTTGAGCCTCCATTGGCGAGCCTCAGTTCTCGAGCCTTCATTGTCGACCCTTCAATGTCGAGGATTCAATGTTGAGCCATCATTGTCGAGCCTTCATTGCCAAGCCTCCATTGTCGAGCCTTCATTGTCGAGCCTCAGTTCTCGAGCCTCAGTTCTCGAGCCTCAGTTCTCGAGCCTCCATTGGCGAGCCTCAGTTCTCGAGCCTTCATTGTCGACCCTTCAATGTCGAGGATTCAATGTTGAGCCATTATTGTCGAGCCTTCATTGTCGAGCCTTCATTGTCGAGCCTCCATTGTCGAGCCTTCATTGTCGAGCATCAGTTCTCGAGCCTCAGTCCTCGAGCCTCCATTGTCGAAGCCTCAGTTCCCAAGCCTCAGTCCTCGCGCCTTCACTGTCGAGCCTTAGTTCTCAAGCCTCAGTCCTCGAGCCTCCATTGGCGAGCCTCAGTTCTCAAGCCTCAGTCCTCGAGCCTTCATTGTCGAGCCTCAGTTCTCAAGCCTCAGTCCTCGAGCCTTCATTGTCGAGCCTCAGTTCTCAAGCCTCAGTCCTCGAGCCTCCATTGGCGAGCCTCAGTTCTCGAGCCTCCATTGGCGAGCCTCAGTTCTCGAGCCTTCATTGTCGACCCTTCAATGTCGAGGATTCAATGTTGAGCCATCATTGTCGAGCCTTCATTGCCAAGCCTCCATTGTCGAGCCTTCATTGTCGAGCCTCAGTTCTCGAGCCTCACTTCTCGAGCCTCCATTGGCGAGCCTCAGTTCTCGAGCCTTCATTGTCGACCCTTCAATGTCGAGGATTCAATGTTGAGCCATCATTGTCGAGCCTTCATTGTCAAGCCTCCATTGTCGAGCCTTCATTGTCGAGCCTCAGTTCTCGAGCCTCAGTTCTCGAGCCTCCATTGGCGAGCCTCAGTTCTCGAGCCTTCATTGTCGACCCTTCAATGTCGAGGATTCAATGTTGAGCCATCATTGTCGAGCCTTCATTGTCAAGCCTCCATTGTCGAGCCTTCATTGTCGAGCCTCAGTTCTCGAGCCTCAGTTCTCGAGCCTCAGTTCTCGAGCCTCCATTGGCGAGCCTCAGTTCTCAAGCCTCAGTCCTCGAGCCTCCATTGGCGAGCCTCAGCCCTCGAGCCTTCATTGTCGACCCTTCAATGTCGAGGATTCAATGTTGAGCCATTATTGTCGAGCCTTCATTGTCGAGCCTCCATTGTCGAGCCTTCATTGTCGAGCCTCAGTTCTCAAGCCTCAGTCCTCGAGCCTCCATTGGCGAGCCTCAGTTCTCAAGCCTCAGTCCTCGAGCCTTCATTGTCGAGCCTCAGTTCTCAAGCCTCAGTCCTCGAGCCTCCATTGGCGAGCCTCAGTTCTCAAGCCTCAGTCCTCGAGCCTTCATTGTCGAGCCTCAGTTCTCAGTCCTCGAGCCTCCATTGGCGAGCCTCAGTTCTCAAGCCTTCATTGTCGACCATTCAATGTTGAGCCATTATTATTGTCGAGCCTTCATTGTCGAGCCTCCATTTTCGAGCCTTCATTGTCAAGCCTCAGTCCTCGAGCCTTCATTGGCGCGCCTCAGTTCTCAAGCCTCAGTCCTCGAGCCTTCATTGTCGAGCCTCAGTCCTCGAGCCTCCATTGGCGAGCCTCAGTTCTCAAGCCTCAGTCCTCGAGCCTCCATTGGCGAGCCTCAGTTCTCAAGCCTCAGTCCTCGAGCCTCCATTGGCGACCCTCAGTTCTCAAGCCTCAGTCCTCGAGCCTCCATTGGCGAGCCTCAGTTCTCAAGCCTCAGTCCTCGAGCCTTCATTGTCGAGCCTCAGTTCTCAAGCCTCAGTCCTCGAGCCTCCATTGGCGACCCTCAGTTCTCAAGCCTCAGTCCTCGAGCCTTCATTGTCGAGCCTCAGTTCTCAAGCCTCAGTCCTCGAGCCTCCATTGGCGACCCTCAGTTCTCAAGCCTCAGTCCTCGAGCCTTCATTGTCGAGCCTCAGTTCTCAGTCCTCGAGCCTCCATTGGCGAGCCTCAGTTCTCGAGCCTTCATTGTCGACCCTTCAATGTCGAGGATTCAATGTTGAGCCATTATTGTCGAGCCTTCATTGTCGAGCCTCCATTTTCGAGCCTTCATTGTCGAGCATCAGTTCTCAAGCCTCAGTTCTCGAGCCTTCATTGTCGAGCCTCATTTCTCAAGCCTCAGTCCTCGAGCCTCCATTGGCGAGCCTCAGTTCTCAAGCCTTCATTGTCGACCCTTCAATGTCGAGGATTCAATGTTGAGCCATTATTGTCGAGCCTTCATTGTCGAGCCTCCATTGTCGAGCATCAGTTCTCGAGCCTCAGTCCTCGAACCTCCATTGTCGAAGCCTCAGTTCTCAAGCCTCAGTCCTCGCGCCTTCATTGTCGAGCCTCAGTTCTCAAGCCTCAGTCCTCGAGCCTCCATTGGCCTCAGTCCTCGAGCCTCGATCTTCATTGTCGAGCCTCAGTTCTCAAGCCTCAGTCCTCGAGCCTTCATTGTCGAGCCTCAGTTCTCAAGCCTCAGTCCTCGAGCCTCCATTGGCGAGACTCAGTTCTCAAGCCTCCATTGGCGAGCCTCAGTTCTCGAGCCTTCATTGTCGACCCTTCAATGTCGAGGATTCAATGTTGAGCCATCATTGTCGAGCCTTCATTGCCAAGCCTCCATTGTCGAGCCTTCATTGTCGAGCCTCAGTTCTCGAGCCTCACTTCTCGAGCCTCACTTCTCGAGCCTCCATTGGCGAGCCTCAGTTCTCGAGCCTTCATTGTCGACCATTCAATGTCGAGGATTCAATGTTGAGCCATCATTGTCGAGCCTTCATTGTCAAGCCTCAGTTCTTGAGCCTCCATTTTCATTGTCGACCCTTCAATGTCGAGGATTCAATGTTGAGCCATCATTGTCGAGCCTTCATTGCCAAGCCTCCATTGTCGAGCCTTCATTGTCGAGCCTCAGTTCTCGTTCTCGAGCCTCAGTTCTCGAGCCTCAGTTCTCGAGCCTTCATTGTCGACCCTTCAATGTCGAGGATTCAATGTTGAGCCATCATTGTCGAGCCTTCATTGCCAAGCCTCCATTGTCGAGCCTTCATTGTCGAGCCTCAGTTCTCGAGCCTCACTTCTCGAGCCTCAGTTCTCGAGCCTCCATTGGCGAGCCTCAGTTCTCGAGCCTTCATTGTCGACCCTTCAATGTCGAGGATTCAATGTTGAGCCATCATTGTCGAGCCTTCATTGTCAAGCCTCCATTGTCGAGCCTTCATTGTCGAGCCTCAGTTCTCGAGCCTCAGTTCTTGAGCCTCCATTGGCGAGCCTCAGTTCTCGAGCCTTCATTGTCGACCCTTCAATGTCGAGGATTCAATGTTGAGCCATCATTGTCGAGCCTTCATTGCCAAGCCTCCATTGTCGAGCCTTCATTGTCGAGCCTCAGTTCTCGAGCCTCACTTCTCGAGCCTCAGTTCTCGAGCCTCCATTGGCGAGCCTCAGTTCTCGAGCCTTCATTGTCGACCCTTCAATGTCGAGGATTCAATGTTGAGCCATCATTGTCGAGCCTTCATTGCCAAGCCTCCATTGTCGAGCCTTCATTGTCGAGCCTCAGTTCTCGAGCCTCACTTCTCGAGCCTCAGTTCTCGAGCCTCCATTGGCGAGCCTCAGTTCTCGAGCCTTCATTGTCGACCCTTCAATGTCGAGGATTCAATGTTGAGCCATCATTGTCGAGCCTTCATTGTCAAGCCTCCATTGTCGAGCCTTCATTGTCGAGCCTCAGTTCTCGAGCCTCAGTTCTTGAGCCTCCATTGGCGAGCCTCAGTTCTCGAGCCTTCATTGTCGACCCTTCAATGTCGAGGATTCAATGTTGAGCCATCATTGTCGAGCCTTCATTGCCAAGCCTCCATTGTCGAGCCTTCATTGTCGAGCCTCAGTTCTCGAGCCTCACTTCTCGAGCCTCAGTTCTCGAGCCTCCATTGGCGAGCCTCAGTTCTCGAGCCTTCATTGTCGACCCTTCAATGTCGAGGATTCAATGTTGAGCCATCATTGTCGAGCCTTCATTGCCAAGCCTCCATTGTCGAGCCTTCATTGTCGAGCCTCAGTTCTCGAGCCTCAGTTCTCGAGCCTCAGTTCTCGAGCCTCCATTGGCGAGCCTCAGTTCTCGAGCCTTCATTGTCGACCCTTCAATGTCGAGGATTCAATGTTGAGCCATCATTGTCGAGCCTTCATTGTCAAGCCTCCATTGTCGAGCCTTCATTGTCGAGCCTCAGTTCTCGAGCCTCAGTTCTTGAGCCTCCATTGGCGAGCCTCAGTTCTCGAGCCTTCATTGTCGACCCTTCAATGTCGAGGATTCAATGTTGAGCCATCATTGTCGAGCCTTCATTGCCAAGCCTCCATTGTCGAGCCTTCATTGTCGAGCCTCAGTTCTCGAACCTCACTTCTCGAGCCTCAGTTCTCGAGCCTCCATTGGCGAGCCTCAGTTCTCGAGCCTTCATTGTCGACCCTTCAATGTCGAGGATTCAATGTTGAGCCATCATTGTCGAGCCTTCATTGTCAAGCCTCCATTGTCGAGCCTTCATTGTCGAGCCTCAGTTCTCGAGCCTCAGTTCTTGAGCCTCCATTGGCGAGCCTCAGTTCTCGAGCCTTCATTGTCGACCCTTCAATGTCGAGGATTCAATGTTGAGCCATCATTGTCGAGCCTTCATTGTCAAGCCTCCATTGTCGAGCCTTCATTGTCGAGCCTCAGTTCTCGAGCCTCAGTTCTCGAGCCTCAGTTCTCGAGCCTCCATTGGCGAGCCTCAGTTCTCGAGCCTTCATTGTCGACCCTTCAATGTCGAGGATTCAATGTTGAGCCATCATTGTCGAGCCTTCATTGTCAAGCCTCCATTGTCGAGCCTTCATTGTCGAGCCTCAGTTCTCGAGCCTCACTTCTCGAGCCTCACTTCTCGAGCCTCCATTGGCGAGCCTCAGTTCCCAAGCCTCAGTCCTCGAGCCTTCATTGTCGAGCCTCAGTTCTCAAGCCTCAGTCCTCGAGCCTTCATTGTCGAGCCTCAGTTCTCAGTCCTCGAGCCTCCATTGGCGAGCCTCAGTTCTCAAGCCTTCATTGTCGACCATTCAATGTTGAGCCATTATTATTGTCGAGCCTTCATTGTCGAGCCTCCATTTTCGAGCCTTCATTGTCAAGCCTTCATTGTCAAGCCTCAGTCCTCGAGCCTCCATTGGCGAGCCTCAGTTCTCAAGCCTCAGTCCTCGAGCCTCCATTGGCGAGCCTCAGTTCTTAAGCCTCAGTCCTCGAGCCTCCATTGGCGAGCCTCAGTTCTCAAGCCTTCATTGTCGACCCTTCAATGTCGAGGATTCAATGTTGAGCCATTATTGTCGAGCCTTCATTGTCAAGCCTCCATTGTCGAGCCTTCATTGTCGAGCCTCAGTTCTCGAGCCTCACTTCTCGAGCCTCAGTTCTCGAGCCTCCATTGGCGAGCCTCAGTTCTCAAGCCTCAGTCCTCGAGCCTCCATTGGCAAGCCTCAGCCCTCGAGCCTTCATTGTCGACCCTTCAATGTCGAGGATTCAATGTTGAGCCATTATTGTCGAGCCTTCATTGTCGAGCCTCCATTGTCGAGCCTTCATTGTCGAGCCTCAGTTCTCAAGCCTCAGTCCTCGAGCCTCCATTGGCGAGCCTCAGTTCTCAAGCCTCAGTCCTCGAGCCTCCATTGGCGAGCCTCAGTTCTCAAGCCTCAGTCCTCGAGCCTCCATTGGCGAGCCTCAGTTATCAAGCCTCAGTCCTCGACCCTTCATTGTCGAGCCTCAGTTCTCAAGCCTCAGTCCTCGAGCCTCCATTGGCGAGCCTCAGTTCTCAAGCCTCAGTCCTCGAGCCTTCATTGGCGAGCCTCAGTTCTCAAGCCTCAGTCCTCGAGCCTCCATTGGCGAGCCTCAGTTCTCAAGCCTCAGTCCTCGAGCCTTCATTGTCGAGCCTCAGTTCTCAAGCCTCAGCCTCGAGCCTCCATTGGCGAGCCTCAGTTCTCATGCCTCAGTCCTCGAGCCTCCATTGGCGAGCCTCAGTTCTCAAGCCTCAGTCCTCGAGCCTCCATTGGCGAGCCTCAGCCCTCGACCCTTCATTGTCGACCCTTCAATGTCGAGGATTCAATGTTGAGCCATTATTGTCGAGCCTTTATTGTCGAGCCTCCGTTCTTGAGCCTTCATTCTCGAGCCTCAGTTCACTTCAAAAAGGAAAAAGATTAAAAAGGTTGAAATAAAGTAGTATAAAGCAGTAATAAAGTAGCACTAAAGTAGTATAAAGTAGTATAAAGTAGTATAAATTAGTATAAAGTAGTATAAATTAATATAAAGTAGTATAAAGTAGTATAAAGTAGTATAAAGTAGTATAAAGTAGTATAAAGTAGTATAAAGTAGTATAAAGTAGTATAAAGTAGTACAGGCCAAATACTACTGTATTTCAACCTTTTTAATCTTTCCCTTTTTTGTCTTTTTAAGGGCCAACCTTTGGATAGCCAAAAAGTTCGATCCAGTCTTTCGGGTATCTTGTACGCATTCGAGATCCCACCTCCCCCTGCTGTGGAGAACACGATAAGTTCTAGTTCAGCAGTAGCCACGTCCAATGAAACTGCTGCAGATAGGCACACGGGGGGTGAGGCTTCCGCTGAGACTCCACTGGCCGAAGATGAGGTCAGCATGGTTGAGAAACCGACGATCGTCACCGACCAGCAACCGGGAGTTGTTCCGATGGTACGTTCTGAACTCACCCGAAGTCCAAGTCGATCAAGTAGCGAACGAAGTCTCGGAGGTTCCCTGAAACTTCCGTGTCTCAGTCGGCAGACGTCGGACGACGACGACGACGATGATAACATCGAGGTCGGTTCGGAGGTGTCCGGAAGAATCAACATGGGCTTACTACGGCAATTAAGCCCGAGGTTCATTCGGAAACTGGCGAACAGGAAGCAGGGGAATGGATTGAACACGTCCGAAGGTCGCAGTGGAACGTCGGAGTTGAATAACCAATCACTGGCGTGTAGTATTACCCCAGGTCACTCACGGAACACCAGCATTTCGTCATCATCTAGCACCCCAGTGCATGCTGGGGGACCGCAGATATCCCAGAAGCCTCTTGGTTACGTGTTGGGCATGCATCGTAAACTGGTAATGTATATGGTAGCGTTAGTTAAGAACTAAAAAGTGTCGCGTGGGATTATCGAGTTTGCATGCGAGTTGCGTGTATCAAGTATCACGTCAGCCGTGCCATTATCGAGTCATAAAAGAGCACACTCGCTCGGCCCAGTCTTTCTCTGAAGTTTCCCCACCCCCAGTCTCCACCCCGTCTTGTATCCATGGCATCGTCATCATGGATTTTCATAATTGATATCTCGTAGATGAGAATGGATGTATATTTCATTGCACCACAGAAGAACCGTCCCAGTTTATTTGGTTGTCCTTTGATCATCCCTTGTACAGAAGGTACTAACAAAGCTCACTTGTACTCTTGTGTCTGGCAACAAGTGTCGCGCTTTGTCAGCGCTCCGCCACCTGGGGACGAGTCGATGGAAGACAGGTTGGTACACAAGCGCCTATACAACAATAAACGAAATTTAAAATAATTCAAAAGGCCTAGTTTGAGCTTCACCATTGAGCTACACTGGTGCAGATTGTGTAATGAAGGAGGAGCTTATATTCAGAGTTTTTAAACTTTGGGAACACGCGCATTAACCAATGTATCGTAAAATACTTTCATCATCACTAGTTCTGTGATTCAGTTGTAATTTTCTTGTGTTTGTGTTTCAGGGACACGGGTTATCCATTCAAGTTAAAAGCTGTCTCTGAGGATGGTCTCAATTGTGCCGTTTGTCCTTGGTTTAAGTAAGTGATAATGCACTCCATGGTGGTAATGGTGGAAGTTGTGTTGGTAATGGTGGTGGTTTATCTGCTGTTGTGGTCTAGTGGTTAACACAGGTTCAAATCCTGGGTCGGACCTCCACTCAGGGTCTTAAAAATAATTGAGGAGAAAGTGCTGCCTTTGCAATAATACCAGCAAATGGTAAGACTTTCAGGTCCTCTTGGATAACGACCTTAAATCGTAGGTCCTCGGAACCCCTATCAATTGGGCTTCTAGCCTGTTGGGGTATTCCGTTCACCTAAAAGAGTGCAAGGCAATGGTGCATAGTAGTGGTAATAATAATAATAATAAAAGACATATTAGGAGCATTATACAATCGTCTCAATCTCTTACAACAATATATTCTTAATTTTACTTATAAAACTAATTACAGTTTCATTATAAGATAAAGCCTACTACATATATTACCACTATGAACAAGAAAATATTAATTTTAAAAAAGAAAAGTCTTAAGTGCTGACTTAAAACTACTTAACATATCAATGCTTCTAATTTCCTGTGGTAATGAATTCCACAGTTTTGGTGCTGCAACTGAGAATGTTCTGTCTCCATGAGTCACCGTTTTGGATTTTGGCTCAATTAGCAGATTTCGGTTGGATGATCTTGTTGTTTATTTAGTACATTATTAGTAATAATTGTAATGGTGGTAATAATGGTACATGGTAGTGGTGGTAATGGTGGTAATAATGGTACATGGTAGTGGTAGTAATGGTGGTAATAATGGTACATGGTAGTGGTGGTAATAATGGTGGTGGTGGTATTATGGTTATGATATATTAATGCTAACCCTTCAACTTTTAGATTTTGTCACGGGTGTACTATTGATTGTAACGACGAAGAATTTAACTGTAACTGTCCATGTATTGCCATTGAATGGGAACCTACTACACTGCACTTACGATATCAGTCTTCACAAGAAAAAGTAATTAATATATTGTTTCTCCCATGAAGTTTGGAAACTTTTTGACTTCTCTTAAATTGAAAAATAGTTTTTACAGATCTTGCTGGATGTATTATTAAAGTTCGTGTGAAACGAAAATTAAGTTTGTCGTTTGTAAAATTATTAGGAATGGTAATTTAGAGCTCTTTCATATTTCACGTCGTTCTTGAGATATTTAGACTTTTGTGATATGTAAATGAAATAACCTATGACGTAAAGAGCTTTACACATTTTTAGAAAATCAAGTATATCTTAAATTATTTTACGAAATCACTTGAAACTTTGCACATTACGACACTTTAGGACATTATTACATCGAAATAGCGATGCAAAATTAATTCACTATTTCTAATTTCTTGGTTTTCTTAAAATATGTAAAGCTCAAGATTATCACATAAGTTTAAATATCTCAAGAACGACGTGAGATATGAAAGAGCTCTAAATCACCATTCCTAATAATTTTAGGAGTGCATTTAAATAAGAGAAACCTAATTTTCGTTTCATATACGCACTTTAATATCTTTACTATGTTACTACAAACGCTACTTAAGTAGTTGTACTTGTGTATTTCCATTGACAGTTTCTCTGATTACTCTTTATTATTATTTCTAGTTCCTTCGTGTTCATTATTGACCTGATCTTACTTGCAATCTGAACTTCTTTTAGGTCTTTACAGAACACGAAAGCGTTGAACGAAGTCAACGTTTACAATCTGAACCCATTGATCTTTACGAATGTTTTAAAGCTTTTACCAAAGAAGAAGAGTTGGGAGAAGATGAATTATGGTAAAAATCTATAAGTAAAAATCTATGCAGATCTTTAGGTCTGAGAACTGAGATTTCATTTGTTTACTCGTTTATCTTTAGGTATTGTTCTAAATGTAAAAAACACCAGTTGGCGAGCAAGAAGCTGAACATCTGGTCTTTGCCACCAATTTTGGTGAGAATATTTAAAGAAAATAATATCCGCGTCCATGTCCGTGTTTATGTCCATGTCTGTGTTTATGTCTATGTTTATGTCTATGTCCATGTCCATGTCTATTTCCATGTCTATGTCCATGTCTATGTCCAGGTCTATGTCCAGGTCTATGTCCAGGTCTATGTCCGTGTCTATGTCCAGGTCTATGTCCAGGTCTATGTCCATGTCCATGTTCATGTCCATGTTCATGTCTATATCTATGTCCATGTTTATGTAGACGCTTAAATTGTAAAGATTTCACGATGTTCAGTCAATTTTTCATATATTTTTTTCACTTAAAGATTATTCATTTGAAGAGATTTCAGTTTATGAATGGTCGCTGGGTGAAGTCAAATAAAGTTGTTAACTTTCCCACGAAGCACTTTGATCCATCGGAATTTGTCGTCAAACGATCTATGCCGAATGACTACAATTTTAGTGAAGAGTGTTCTGTTAGAACTGTGAATGTGAAGACAGTTGATAAAGACCATGCATCTTGCTCTGAGGTGGTGCTCGAGACAAAATCTGACAAAGTAAGATGACGAAAAAGCTGATTAAGTTAAACGACGACGACGACGATAACAGCAAGAGCAACAACAGCAACAACAGCAACAGCAAGAGCAACAACAACAGCAAGAGCAACAACAACAACAACAACAACAACAACAACAACAACAACAACAACAACAACAACAATAACAGCAAGAGCAACAACAACAGCAACAACAACAATAACAACAACAGCAAGAGCAGCAACAACAGCAAGAGCAACAACAACAGCAACAACAACAGCAACAACAGCAACAACAACACCAAGAGCAACAACAACACCAAGAACAACACCAAGAACAACACCAACAACAACACCAACAACAACAACAACAACAACAACACATTTTAGATTAATGAAGATATTTGTGTTTCATCGCGTTCTTCAGGACCTCGTACCACCATCAACAATACGTGGAGGAGGATCAAGTGATTCAGGACTTTCTTCCAACTCTTCTCGTTGTGGTAGTGATGAAACTGACCTCACAAAACACGATTGTACTGAACTCAACGAAGACTCGGATTATTCCTCTCAATCAGGTTCACAAACAGCTGCTCATCAAGCATTACATTCAGGAAAAGTTTGCCCAACACTATCAAACAAAAGTTCGAACAAACTCCCAGTGGACTCAGATGGTGTAAAAGATACAATCTCAAAAGATTGTCGAAGTTTATCTACCAACGAGTTATGTGAAACTGCTTCGATAGTATGCAATGAAACATTGGCTGGGGAACCAGAATTGGAATCTACTAGCTGTTGTGAAAGTAAAACGAGTGACGTGAACAGTGTTGGGATAAATAGTGTGGACTTATTTGATGTTGATTCAGTGAATTCAAGTCACGAAATGTTGCCAAAACTGGAGAATGGTGGAGAACAAGACTCGGAAACGCCACAGATGTTGTATAACTTGTACGCAATATCAGTAAGTATATGTTGCGCGTTATGAAATATTTTATTGTCAACTTTAGAGCAATATGGATAAACGGTAAGGATGATGGTGGTGGTGATGATGATGGTTGTGGTTGTGGTGATGCTGATGATGATAGTTGTGGTGGTGGTCATGATGGTGGTGATGATGATGGTATGGTGATGATGATGGTGATGGTGATGATGGTGATGGTGGTGGTGGTGGTGGTGGTGGTGGTGGTGGTGGTGGTGGTGGTGGTGGTGGTGGTGATGATGGTGGTGATGATGGTGAGGTGATGATGATGGTTGTGATGATGATGGTTGTGATGGTGGTGTTGATGATCAGATGATAATGGTGGTGATGATGCTGATTATGGTGGTGTTGATGATGCTGATGATGATGGTGGTGATGATGATGATGATGGTAATGATGATGATGATGATGGTAATAATGATGATGATGATGGTAATAATGATGATGATGATAATGATGGTGATGGTAATGATGATGGTGGCAATAATGATGATGATGGTGGTGGTTGTGGTGATGAGGATGAAGCTAATGGATAAAGGCTGGAGATGAGTAATAGGTGAGGTTTTTTGTGTATTTTTAGAGTCATGCTGGAGTTATGGGTGGTGGCCATTACGTGTCATTTTCGACGAATGCCAGTGGGAAATGGTATTGTTTTAACGATAGTAGTTGCAAGGTAAGTAGATGAAGAGTTACATCATTTTGGCAATGTTGAATTATTAACAAGAATAATGAACACCAGCACACTAAACATTACTAAGTAGTACCACTAGCACCACTACTACCATCATCACACAGCACCACTTCCTCCACAAAACACCATTTCTAGAATTATGTTTTTAATACCCAACGAGCAGTTGCGAAAATACAACATCAAAGGCCTTCCGTGTGCGAATTGAACCCGCGATCCTGGACTCTAGAGATTCGGGTCTATAGATCCACGGTCGCGCATGTCCTCAACAACGTGCCTTATTAATAGTGATCTCTTGATCTGATTATTCATAGGAAACGACGTCAGAAAGAGTGGAGAGAGAATCACCCTACTTGCTTTTTTACGAACGTATCGGAATGGAGTACAAGACGTTTCAACCGAACATTGACGATCGAACTCCTGAGTCCACAAATTACGAGGACGAACTCGATAGTGAATTCAAAAAGGCTTGTGTACTTCAATAGATATTTCATAGAATCCCAGGCAATATGTACATATAATTAATGATTACTGTTATATAGAAATGAACTTCATATACAAAGATACGTATATAGTTATTTAAGTACAGAAATGCAGTTTGTAGCCTTTTCATACGTTCACAATGAAATTTCAACATACATTTCTAATTTAAACTCAAAACAGTAGTCCAGTTTTTCTTGTGTTTGGGAGGGTTGTGGAACGAGTTGTACCTCTGTGGATAGCGATCTTTGCACAGAAGAAAATGCCCAAAGATGTGACTCGTTTTTAAAGTAATTAGACAGGCGATACATAGAGATCGAACTTCTGATTGCTGAGACGCTCTAACTATCGAGCTACCAAGACTCAGATGGAGAGCGAAGGGGTACTACTTATGCGGCAGTTGCTATATATCAGTAATGCTTGGATGTTATATACACATTGCAATGTTTGCCATACTAATAAAAAGTCAACAAAAAACACGCAATGTGATTGGACATTATGATATAGAATTAGTCATAACATAATTCATAAGAGACAGCAGCTGCTAGCTTGGACAGCGCGCCAGCTTGGAGGTTGATCTCTGGTGTTCTTTTACTTATACGCAATAAAAAGGTTAACCCCCTTCTTTCATAGAACGGTTCTTCGAGAATTTAACGCAATGACCGATCACAAAACTAACGAAACTAACAATTTAAATAAGTTTTAATATATGTTGTTGTGTTCATGCAAATTAGAACAATCTTCAGCGATGAAAGTTCAAATTACAGTGGCAATTGTTTGGGTTCAATTCTCGTCTCCTAAATTTGTATTTTTGGAAGAGTGCTACGAATTGGTCTTCACAAAAGCTATAGACACTGCTGCTTCAAGTCTCCTGTATTATTACATCCACTAAGACAAGTCGAAACGTGAGGGTGTAACACGATTAATAGATTGGAATAGTTATGAGCTTCATGGATGATTTTAAAGCATCGGAAGCCGAAAGCGTTTGTGGCAAGTAAGATTTCTAATCAGTCACTTATTCTGCGCTAACTATCGGGCGCGTAAGGTGTTTTTTCAACGTGGGTAGTACAAGTTCACTTCTAGAACGCGAAGATATCCATACGGAGTATTATTTAATGAACGAGACAGCTGCTGCTTTGTCCAAAGTCTGAAACTCATTGAAAGCACATCTAGGCTTGGAACATCAGTTATAAAAAGGACGACTATAGAACATTCATTTCCTCGCTCAATCTTGCTGCACTACCATGACGAACACGACATTGCAGTGGTTTCTTGCTGGTCCTCTGGAAATGGAGGAATTAATATCAAGTACTGACGTTAGTTTACCGGAACCTTTCTATTACAATACGACGATGATCGTCCACATTAAGAAGAAACCTGTTTGGAACTACATAACAGTTTCCACTTCGCAAGAAACTCAACGACGAAGACATCGGAATACGGTGTATTGTCATCTGCGACGATCTCACATTACAAACATCAGCTTCATGGTCAGTGCAGGCAAGAGGCAGTTACCGAGTTTAAAACTAGGGGTCAAAGAAACCACTAAGATGAATATGGAGGTGAGTCATTATGGGACGAGAATCATTGTGTTCAGAAACACGTTGACACGCTTTGCAACAGCCAAGATTCTAACGCCGGGTGAACTGGAGATAACGTATGTTTTTACCCTGAAAATAAAACTCTTTGATGATGGAACTATTAGTAGGAATAAAAGTAAAGGGAGAACAAAATTATGGATATACCGTTATTAAATAACTCGAGGCTTCTCTAGGCCTGGAAGAACCATTGACTATAACCGTATTTAAGAGGAGTCGTAATGTAAATTATATCATTTGTCGTATAGCCATGAAGCGTGTTGTGTAGACATACCATTGCGTGCTATTCCAGTACAATAATCAGAAGGGAAATTAATATGTTGTGGATGGACATGTAAGAAGTCCTATATAGTATGCTAATAGACGATACAATGACAATCGACAAGCTAATATATATCTTCAGAACTTCTGATTGCCAGTGAGACGCTCTGACCATTGAGCTATCGAGACTCAGGTGGAGAGCGAAGGGTACAATGATGTACTACTCATTCGATTGATTTGCACTTGACGATCGTCCATGTATCCTCTGTCTACTCCGAGCTTTCCCACATTCACTACAGCAGTGTGTATATTAACACAGTATATGTTAAAGGTCATTGGCAACAAAAGTTTCTCTAATATGAAAGAACTCGTAAAATGATAGAGTAACACCTTTTACAACTTTTCCGTATTTCACTTCGTTTTTGAAATATTTCAGTTTGTTTGATATGTAAATGAATGGTCTCTGACGTCAGGTGCAGAATTTTCACTCGTTAAAATATGTCTTATATCTCAGTGATTCCTAAGTTTACAACGTATCATGAGGAGTTATTATATGCACATTTTCAAGTAAATTTGTGAAACAAACTTGAAGATGGAACTAATATTTCTAATGAGTGAAAATTATCTACCCTGCACCTGACGTCAGAGACCATCTCATTTACAGATCAAACAAACTGAAATATTTCAAAAACGAAGTAAAATACGGAAAATTTGTAAAAGGTGTTACTCTATCATTTTACGAGTTCTTTCATATTAGAGGTATGGATTTTGAAATATTTTCCGAGGGAGCATGCCTCCAACCCTCCTTGTTCCCCGCCCACTTCATATATGTTCCCCCGTCCTTGTGTTCGATGAACAACAAAATCACGCGTTTTTATTCCACTAATTCAAACGTGAAAAAAATCGTGAAAATTTCAAATTTTACATTTGGAGTTTTTAGTCGACTTTGGCATAGTAAGGACTAGCAACTGCTGTAGCCTGAGCCTGTAGTTCATAATATCTCTGTCTGCGGTTAGCCTTGTAAATCTCCAAGCGTTTCGCTTCTATCACAGGATCATCGCTGAAATTAATCCACCTTATAGTCGACGCGTCGATAATGCTCGACTCTTTCCCATCCTCCGGGTGGCGTGACTTTGTCACGCTCGTAGTTGGTCGACTGATGTTTCTGTATGGCCGTGAAGAACTAGAACCGTCGCTTTCGATCGACGATGTTTGAGTTGGTGAAGTGTCTGTTGTAATCTCGTAGCCAGAGAGGGACGGCGAAGGCTCTGGGTATGAGATTATGGCCGTTGGTATATCGTCGTATGCCGTGCATGAATCGGAACCAGACGTGACCACCACATCGGTCGAGACTGAACTTTCTGGTTCTATTTCAGTCTTGATGGATACTACATCGGGAAATAAATTAGAAATTTAATAAAACGTAGATTGAATTTAATAACGCGTGTTTTATTGGCTGCTTATTAGTGCGCTTTTTGTCAGCCGAAAATTTCATCTTCATGGACTTTGTTGCTGTTAAAGTTATCGGATGTGATGATGTCACAAGAGGCATTTTTGTGGCAAGTAACAAAAGAAAACTGCTTTGGAATGCCTCTTGTGAGTGACATTAAAATTCAGAAATGGTAAGTTTAAAAGATATTTAACGATTCAAGATTTTGTGAAGGTCGTGATGGCTCAGAGGTTTAAGCTAGTGACTTCGTTCCTAAACTTTGCGGATAAAGCATGCATAAATTAGTGTAAATACAGTTGGTACTTTTCTTGACTAAAATTCAGAAATGGTAAGTTTAAAAGGTATTTAACGATTTATAATTTTGCGAAGGGCGTGATGGCTCAGAGGTTTAGGCTAGTGACTTCGTTCTTGAACTTTGCGGATAAAGCATGCATAAATTAGTGTAAATACAGTTGGTAATTTTCTTGATTAAAATTCAGAAATGGTTAGTTTAAAAGGTATTTAAAGATTTAAAAAATTGCGAAGGGCGTGATAGCTCAGTGGTTTAGGCTAGTGACTATAAATGCGCGTAACGCACACCGTAAAGAGGAAATTAGTGTAAATATTTCCATGTTGACATTTTTCTTGATTAAAATTTTTCTTGATTGAAAAGGAATGCATGAGTGATGTGCATGAGCTAATAATAAAGTTCCTCGCAAACTGAAATAACAAAAAAACTTAAAAGAAATTAAATAAAAGAAAAATGTTCGTCAAGACCATGAGGATGTGTGGTGCCAAGTTTAAAAATGAGACGCTTCTCTTGTCGTTTGCGGTTATCGTTACCACCTGAGATGGGAGGATGGTACAGACTTCCATGTCTGAAACCAAATGGTTAGAGCTGTTGAAATGGCGGGCTACCGAGGTTTGTCAACACATTTGTTCTTCACCGAACGAAGATGTTCAGCAAACCTGTCTGAAAGGCGTCGTCCAGTTTCACCGATGTAGATTTTAGGGCATTTATTGCAGAAATGCAATAAATGATGTTGGAGGACGTGAAGAAGAAATGCAATAAATGATGTTAGGGCTTGAAAACGTATGACGGATTGTGTGGTTATATTTTTGGGCAGCAATAATTGTGGTGGGATTGAGGAAAGGGCATGTGTAGCAACGCGAACGGTCGCAAGAAAATGTTCCAGCTGGTGCCGAGATATTTTGTTTAAGTGCACCCCCTACTAAGGAATCACGAATGTTTTTATTACGGCGAAAAGATACCAAAGGGTGATCGGTGAAAATGGCCGACGTCTCAGGATCATTTTGTAAAATGTGAAAATTCCGACTGATAATATTTTTAACTTTAAAATCAAAATGGTGAAATGTTAGAACTAGAGAATTTTGTTGTTTGAAACTTGTTCCAAAGGTGGTTAAACTTGGCACCACACATCACCATGGCCTTAACGAACGTTTTTCTTTTATTTAATTTCCTACAAGTTTTTTTTGTTATTTTAAACACTGCCTACACAGCACTCTACTTTCTTACTAATATATTAAAACTGATCGGCTAGTAGCCGTGATGTACTGCAGTATAATATATTATAACTCGGCTAGTAGCCGTGATGTACTGCAGTATAATATATTATAACTCGGCTAGTAGCCATGATGTGCTGTAGTATAATATATTATAACTCAGTTAGTAGCCATGATGTTCTGTAGTATAATATACTATAACTCAGTTAGTAGCCGTGATGTTCTGTAGTATAATATATTATAACTCAGTTAGTAGCCGTGATGTTCTGTAGTATAATATATTATAACTCAGTTAGTAGCCGTGATGTTCTGTAGTATAATATATTATAACTCAGTTAGTAGCCGTGATGTTCTGTAGTATAATATATTATAACTCAGTTAGTAGCCGTGATGTTCTGTAGTATAATATATTATAACTCCGTTAGTAGCCGTGATGTTCTGTAGTATAATATATTATAACTCAGTTAGTAGCCGTGATGTTCTGTAGTATAATATATTATAACTCAGTTAGTAGCCGTGATGTTCTGTAGTATAATATATTATAACTCAGTTAGTAGCCGTGATGTTCTGTAGTATAATATATTATAACTCAGTTAGTAGCCATGATGTTCTGTAGTATAATATATTATAACTCAGTTAGTAGCCGTGATGTTCTGTAGTATAATATATTATAACTCAGTTAGTAGCCGTGATGTTCTGTAGTATAATATATTATAACTCAGTTAGTAGCCGTGATGTTCTGTAGTATAATATATTATAACTCAGTTAGTAGCCGTGATGTTCTGTAGTATAATATATTATAACTCAGTTAGTAGCCGTGATGTTCTGTAGTATAATATATTATAACTCCGTTAGTAGCCGTGATGTTCTGTAGTATAATATATTATAACTCAGTTTATAAAAAGATCCCGCTCGGTTATGAGAGCCTTGCGTAGCAGAGAAACTTAACGTCTCGTAACAATATTATGGCTTGGCTAGTACAGTAAAAACCCGCTAACAAGAACCTACCATTATTAAGAACCGCAGGCTGAAATTAAGTATTTGTTTATATAAGAACATATAAGAATATAAGAACCTATCCCAGGCTGATTGGGTAAAATATAGGTTCTTGTTAGCGAGTTTGTAGTTGTAATGTACTGAAGTGTACTATATTATACCAGGGATAGTGGAGTGAAGGTGTTGGAGGTAGTTGAAAAAGTACCGTGAATGAGCGTTTATTTCGAGTGAAGGTGTTGGAGGTAGTTGAAAAAAGGCCGCGAGTGAGTGTTTATTTGTGAGTGAGTGTAGGTGTTGAGGACGGTTGGGTCGAACCTTGTTAGTTTGTGGCCGTCCCATAATAATATTAAGTTAGCGGACATCTTGATAAGAAATAAAACAGCGTTCCACTCTTGTGACTCATGGTGGAATAAAGTTGTGCCATTTATTACGGTTAACTTTATTACCAGTTAGAGCCTAAACATTTTTAATTTGGTAAAAAATGAAATATATTTTACAAAGAGAAGTTTTTAATTCGATATGGTTTAATAGAATAATTACCCAGAAGTGTCCCACAATAATTATCAAAGATAACTCTCTTTAAAATGAGCTCTTTCACCAAAGTGTCTCAAACACTTCGATAAAACGACACGTCTTATTGAGTCATAGTGACAGCTTTAGATGAAATACTAAAGCCTTAAAGAATAAATAAAAATGAATGGAATATTTCCGCTAAAGGTCGAACGCCGTTATATAACACAACACATTTGAATATTATAATTAGATAAAGAATCCCACAATATTTAGCACGAGAACCTCTCTTTTCTCGGCTAGTATAGCCATTATGTTCTGTAATATAATATATTATAGCTCGTCAAGTAGCCATTATGTTCCGTAGTATAATATATTATAGCTCGGCAAGTGGCCATTATGTTCTGTAATATAATATATTATAGCTCGGCAAGTAGCCATTATGTTCTGTAGTATAATATATTATAGCTCGGCAAGTAGCCATTATGTTCCGTAGTATAATATATTATAGCTCGGCAAGTAGCCATTATGTTCTGTAGTATAATATATTATAGCTCGGCAAGTAGCCATTATGTTCTGTAGTATAATATATTATAGCTCGGCAAGTAGCCATTATGTTCCGTAGTATAATATATTGTAGCCGCCATTATGTTCCGTAGTATAATATATTATAGCTCGGCTAGTAGCCATTATGTTCCGTAGTATAATATATTATAGCTCGGCTAGTAGCCATTATGTTCTGTAATATAATATATTATAGCTCGGCAAGTATGTTCCGTAGTATAATATATTATAGCTCGGCTAGTAGCCATTATGTTCTGTAATATAATATATTATAGCTCGGCAAATAGCCATTATGTTCTGTAATATAATATATTATAGCTCGGCAAGTAGCCATTATGTTCTGTAATATAATATATAGCTCGACTAGTAGCCATTATGTTCCGTAGTATAATATATTATAGCTCGGCAAGTAGCCATTATGTTCCGTAGTATAATATATTATAGCTCGGCAAGTAGCCATTATGTTCTGTAGTATAATATATTATAGCTCGGCAGGTAGTCATTATGTTCTGTAGTATAATATATTATAGCTCGGCAAGTAGCCATTATGTTCAGTATAATATATTATAGCTCGGCAAGTAGCCATTATGTTCTGTAGTATAATATATTATAGCTCGGCAAGTAGCCATTATGTTCTGTAGTATAATATATTATAGCTCTGGCAAGTAGCCATTATGTTCTGTAGTATAATATATTATAGCTCGGCAAGTAGCCATTATGTTCAGTATAATATATTATAGCTCGGCTAGTAGCCATTATGTTCCGTAGTATAATATATTATAGCTCGGCAAGTAGCCATTATGTTCTGTAGTATAATATATTATAGCTCGGCAAGTAGCCATTATGTTCGGTAGTATAATATATTATGGCTCGGCAAGTAGCCATTATGTTCCATAGTATAATATATTATAGCTCGGCAAGTGGCCATTATGTTCTGTAATATAATATATTATAGCTCGGCAAGTAGCCATTATGTTCCGTAATATAATATATTATAGCTCAGCTAGTAGCCATTATGTTCTGCAATATAATATATTATAGCTCGTCAAATAGCCATTATGTTCCGTAGTATAATATATTATAGCTCGGCAAGTAGCCATTATGTTCTGTAGTATAATATATTATAGCTCGGCAAGAAGCCATTATGTTCTGTAGTATAATATATTATAGCTCGGCAAGAAGCCATTATTTATGTTCTGTAGTATAATATATTATAGCTCGGCAAGTAGCCATTATGTTCTGTAATATAATATATTATAGCTCGGCAAGTAGCCATTATGTTCCGTTGTATAATATATTATAGCTCGGCTAGTAGCCATTATGTTCCGTAGTATAATATATTATAGCTCGGCAAGAAGCCATTATGTTCTGTAGTATAATATATTATAGCTCGGCAAGAAGCCATTATGTTCTGTAGTATAATATATTATAGCTCGGCAAGTAGCCATTATGTTCTGTAGTATAATATATTATAGCTCGGCAAGTAGCCATTATGTTCTGTAATATAATATATTATAGCTCGGCAAGTAGCCATTATGTTCCGTTGTATAATATATTATAGCTCGGCTAGTAGCCATTATGTTCCGTAGTATAATATATTATAGCTCGGCAAGAAGCCATTATGTTCTGTAGTATAATATATTATAGCTCGGCAAGTAGCCATTATGTTCTGTAGTATAATATATTATAGCTCGGCAAGTAGCCATTATGTTCTGTAGTATAATATATTATAGCTCGGCAAGAAGCCATTATGTTCTGTAGTATAATATATTATAGCTCGGCAAGTAGCCATTATGTTCTGGAGTATAATATATTATAGCTCGGCAAGTAGCCATTATGTTCCGTAGTATAATATATTATAGCTCGGCAAGAAGCCATTATGTTCTGTAGTATAATATATTATAGTTCGGCAAGAAGCCATTATGTTCCGTAATATAATATATTATAGCTCGGCAAGAAGCCATTATGTTCTGTAGTCTAATATATTATAGTTCGGCTAGTAGCCATTATGTTCTGTAGTATAATATATTATGGCTCGGCAAGTAGCCATTATGTTCCGTAATATAATATATTATAGCTCGGCAAGAAGCCATTATGTTCTGTAGTATAATATATTATAGCTCGGCAAGTAGCGATTATGTTCCGTAGTATAATATATTATAGCTCGGCAAGTAGCGATTATGTTCCGTAGTATAATATATTATAGCTCGGCTAGTAGCCATTATGTTCTGTAATATAATATATTATAGCTCGGCAAGTATGTTCCGTAGTATAATATATTATAGCTCGGCTAGTAGCCATTATGTTCTGTAATATAATATATTATAGCTCGGCAAATAGCCATTATGTTCTGTAATATAATATATTATAGCTCGGCAAGTAGCCATTATGTTCCGTAGTATAATATATTATAGCTCGGCAAGTAGCCATTATGTTCTGTAGTATAATATATTATAGCTCGGCAGGTAGTCATTATGTTCTGTATAATATATTATAGCTCGGCAAGTAGCCATTATGTTCTGTAGTATAATATATTATAGCTCGGCAAGTAGCCATTATGTTCAGTATAATATATTATAGCTCGGCTAGTAGCCATTATGTTCCGTAGTATAATATATTATAGCTCGGCAAGTAGCCATTATGTTCTGTAGTATAATATATTATAGCTCGGCAAGTAGCCATTATGTTCGGTAGTATAATATATTATGGCTCGGCAAGTAGCCATTATGTTCCGTAGTATAATATATTATAGCTCGGCAAGTGGCCATTATGTTCTGTAATATAATATATTATAGCTCGGCAAGTAGCCATTATGTTCCGTAATATAATATATTATAGCTCAGCTAGTAGCCATTATGTTCTGCAATATAATATATTATAGCTCGTCAAATAGCCATTATGTTCCGTAGTATAATATATTATAGCTCGGCAAGTAGCCATTATGTTCTGTAGTATAATATATTATAGCTCGGCAAGTAGCCATTATGTTCTGTAATATAATATATTATAGCTCGGCAAGAAGCCATTATGTTCTGTAGTATAATATATTATAGTTCGGCAAGAAGCCATTATGTTCCGTAATATAATATATTATAGCTCGGCAAGAAGCCATTATGTTCTGTAGTCTAATATATTATAGTTCGGCTAGTAGCCATTATGTTCTGTAGTATAATATATTATGGCTCGGCAAGTAGCCATTATGTTCCGTAATATAATATATTATAGCTCGGCAAGAAGCCATTATGTTCCGTAATATAATATATTATAGCTCGGCAAGAAGCCATTATGTTCTGTAGTATAATATATTATAGCTCGGCAAGTAGCGATTATGTTCCGTAGTATAATATATTATAGCTCGGCAAGTAGCGATTATGTTCCGTAGTATAATATATTATAGCTCGGCAAGTAGCCATTATGTTCTGTAGTATAATATATTATAGCTCGGCAAGTAGCCATTATGTTCCGTAATATAATATATTATAGCTCGGCAAGTAGCCATTATGTTCCGTAATATAATATATTATAGCTCGGCAAGTAGCCATTATGTTCCGTAGTATAATATATTATAGCTCGGCAAGTAGCCATTATGTTCCGTAATATAATATATTATAGCTCGGCAAGAAGCCATTATGTTCCGTAGTATAATATATTATAGCTCGGCAAGAAGCCATTATGTTCCGTAGTATAATATATTATAGTTCGGCAAGAAGCCATTATGTTCTGTAGTCTAATATATTATAGCTCGGCAAGTAGCGATTATGTTCTGTAGTATAATATATTATAGCTTGGCAAGAAGCCATTATGTTCTGTAGTATAATATATTATAGCTCGGCAAGAAGCCATTATGTTCCGTAGTATAATATATTATAGCTCGGCAAGTAGCCATTATGTTCCGTAGTATAATATATTATAGCTCGGCAAGTAGCCATTATGTTCCGCAGTATAATATATTATAGCTCGGCAAGAAGCCATTATGTTCCGTAGTATAATATATTATAGCTCGGCAAGAAGCCATTATGTTCCGTAGTATAATATATTATAGTTCGGCAAGAAGCCATTATGTTCTGTAGTCTAATATATTATAGCTCGGCAAGTAGCGATTATGTTCTGTAGTATAATATATTATAGCTCGGCAAGTAGCCATTATGTTCTGTAGTATAATATATTATAGCTTGGCAAGAAGCCATTATGTTCTGTAGTATAATATATTATAGCTCGGCAAGAAGCCATTATGTTCCGTAGTATAATATATTATAGCTCGGCAAGTAGCCATTATGTTCCGTAGTATAATATATTATAGCTCGGCAAGTAGCCATTATGTTCCGCAGTATAATATATTATAGCTCGGCAAGAAGCCATTATGTTCCGTAGTATAATATATTATAGCTCGGCAAGTAGCCATTAATCCATTATGTTCTATAGTATAATATATTATAGCTCGGCAAGTAGCCATTATGTTCTGTAGTATAATATATTATAGCTCGGCAAGTAGCCATTATGTTCCATAGTATAATATATTATGGCTCGGCAAGTAGCCATTATGTTCTGTAGTATAATATATTATGGCTCGGCAAGTAGCCATTATGTTCCGTAGTATAATATATTATAGCTCGGCAAGAAGCCATTATGTTCCGTAGTATAATATATTATAGCTCGGCAAGTAGCCATTATGTTCTGTAGTATAATATATTATAGCTCGGCAAGTAGCCATTATGTTCCGTAGTATAATATATTATGGCTCGGCAAGTAGCCATTATGTTCTGTAGTATAATATATTATGGCTCGGCAAGTAGCCATTATGTTCTGTAGTATAATATATTATAGCTCGGCAAGTAGCCATTATGTTCTGTAGTCTAATATATTATGGCTCGGCAAGTAGCCATTATGTTCTGTAGTATAATATATTATAGCTCGGCAAGTAGCCATTATGTTCTGTAGTCTAATATATTATGGCTCGGCAAGTAGCCCGCATAATGTACTGTAGTTTGTGGCCGTCCCACAATAATATTAAGTTAGCGGACATCTTGATAAGAAATAAAACAGCGTTCCACTCTTGTGACTCATGGTGGAATAAAGTTGTGCCATTCATTACGGTTAACTTTATTACCAGTTAGAGCCTAAACATTTTTAATTTGGTAAAAAAATGAAATATATTTTACAAAGAGAAGTTTTTAAATCGATATGGTTTAATAGAATAATTACCCAGAAGTGTCCCACAATAATTATCAAAGATAACTCTCTTTACAAATGAGCTCTTTCACTAAAGTGTTTCGCTCAAACACTTCGATAAAACGACACGTCTTATTGAGTCATAGTGACAGCTTTAGATGAAATACTAAAGCCGTAAAGAATGAATAAAAATGAATGAAATATTTCCGCTAAAGGTCGAACGCCGTTATATAACACAACACATTTGAATATTATAATTAGATAAAGAATCCCACAATATTTAGCACGAGAACCTCTCGTTAACTATGGGGTCATTACCGACTGAAGTCAACTGATGCTATGGTGCTGACAGTTGTTAAATGCGTTTCATAAATGCATTACGTAGCTATAGTACTTTAGTATAAGGCACTGAATGGCGACAGGGTTGCCTCTTTATAAATACACACACGTAGCTTATAGTAAATGCTGAGGAGGAAAGCTCCAGTATGTAAAGCTACATCAATCTCAAACAAAATGGAAAAAGCGGAACTATACTGCATATAAATAATCAGTCGTACTAAGAATTGTCGTACCAAAGTCGTACTAAAAATTGAATATTATAATTGAAAGAATCCCACAATATTTAGCACGAGAACCTCTCTTTAATACGGGGTCATTAATGAGTGAAATCGACTTATGCTATAGTACTGACAGCTATTAAATATATGCACAAATGTATTACGTAGCTAGTTTAGTACTTTAGTACCACAGCGCTGAATAGCCACAGGGTTGCATTTTTATAAATGCACACCACGTAGCTATAGTAAGTGATGAGGAGGAAAGCTCCAGTATATGGAACTTTAATCTCAAACATTTCAACATCAAACAAAATTTATCATCCGAAACAGCTTGGAAAAATATTGAAATTTATATTGTCTATGATATCTTCTTTCTTTCGCCATCTTTCTGTCTTTCGCCATCTTTCTGTCTTTTCTGTGCCTAGATTTCTTCCTTGCTTCCGCAGACACTCGAACCCACAGGTGTGATCTAGCAGTCACACGCCTTACCGCATCCGCCACCGAAACTTGCGATGAAGACCCTTGGCTAATTTCTAATTTCCTCCTTTATGAATAAAATTAAACAAAAAAAAAATTAAATTAAAATCACTAAAATAAACGGTTTTTAAACGATACTGAACATTAGATGACAAGTAGTGATCAACAAGACAACATTACAGTAAAAATGTACAGGAAATGCAGCGTTTGAAGACTTTTATCGGGTTTTATAGAGTACTATAGACAGTTCAGTGAGATCAAACACGCGTGGTGGGGTCACGGGGGGAAACTGGGTGTCGACTGGCGCGGTCACAAAGGTCGAAGGACGCCATGTTGGAGAAGAACCAACTCCCATAACTGTTATTTCTATGTCAAATTATGGCTATAAAAGGATCATTGAACGTCCGAAAAGCTCTCAAAAGGAACCTAAGACGTCCAGAATGCCGAAACTGAAGTTTTGAAGAAATTCGACAAAAGACTTGGAAAAAAATGGCTTTAACAAGAGACCGCGTGGGCGAACGACAAGATGGCCGGCCGAATTCTCAAAGATTGCAAACAAAAAAAATCATGATTTTACTGGCAATAGAAGACAGCGATATAATATCTCAACTAATCTGTAAGTAAAGTATCTCAATTGGGAAACATTTGAACCCCCTTTTAATTTTTAAACAAAATTTTATGAAATTCCAAATTTCACCCAGACTAATTTGCGACATTTTGTCTGAGCTAATTAATTATTCATGTTCTTCTTGCACTGATCTGACCTTGCTTCATTTATTTATTAATTACTTTAAAAATATTATTATTACTGTTAAAATTAATTAATTCAGTTAAAATAAGTCAATTCTACTAAAATAAATAAATTATGTTAAAATAAATAAAAATTCTGTTATAATAAATAAATTCTGTAAAATAAATAAATTCTATTTTAATAAATAAATTCTGTTATAATAAATAAATTCTGTTATAATAAATAAATTCTGTTAAAATAAATAAATTCTATTTTAATAAATAAATTCTGTTATATAAATCAATTGTTAAAATAAATAAATTCTGTGCCTGGTGTTAATTCTTTTTATTACATAAATCATTTAATATTATTTTGTATTATTTGTTTCTGTATTGTTTATTTATTTATTTAGTAGCTGTTAATACATTTTGCATTATTAATTCTAATAATTTTGTCATCATGTTTTCAGATTTACCTAAAAAGATGGTAAGACAACTCAAGAGACAAGACTCCATACAAGATAGCCCTAAAGACAACACCTGATGCCAAGTCAAGCCAAGAGACAAGAACCAATGCAAGACAACCCTAAAGACAAGTCCTAATGCCACAACACAAAACTGAAAGGCAAGACCTATGTTAATTGTCCACAAGAGAGATTACCAATACTGATGAGTTCCTATAGTGAGTTTAATGCAATACTATAGTTGACATATTTCAATGAGATCAAAGAGAATCCCATTACCTAATAAAGAACATGGTCCTTACATAATTAGTTAAATATATTCAATTTTCAAAATGAATGGCACATCATTAAAGAGTAAGTGTCAGGGTAGTGCTTTGCGCACTTGTGTTTTTGTTTTCATACAAATTGATTGCAGTGCATCGCATCGTTAAAACTATAATTTGCATGTGAACTCTAGATTTATTTGGAAATGTTGAAATTGGAGTACGATCCTGACTTCGGGGCGTTATGAAGTTAATGTTCAAGACGATTTGAACAGTTGCGGTTCGCTTGTTTGTGAACCACTGCGGGCCGCGCGCAACGCCGTTTCTGACGAACAAGCTGGCCCGGATGGCTTTAGTTCCTGAATCTTTGCAAATTCAATGAACAAAACATCAGAAGAAACAAAATATATTTCTTTACTAGTCACTCATCAAACACTTCCATTCGCAAACTTATTCGCGCTGTTTCAGCAGCATAACCGGCCTTCCACGCTTCGGAGGCAAAGCGCTCGTAGCAGCTTCTATGTATCGAAAAGATTACTATAGTAAATGATCAATTTTACGAAAAATATCACAATACTGTAATTGATCACTCAGGTATATTTACTTCTTAGAAAACTTGAAAATGGATAATTTATAAGAAGGATTGATCAAATATCGACGGATTCGTTTGTGAACTGAAATAGGCGTCCCATAAAATGGCCGCCAAGAAGAAAACAAGCGCGCAAAGCACTACCCGGACACTCACTCTTTAAGTATCTAAACAAAAGCTATTGTTATTCAAATTTGAATTGAGAGCAGACTTTGCAATTATTTATTTGGAAATAATCATAGGGATATGATGTGTTTCTATGATTAACCTAGCTAGTCTGTTTCAAAGCCATGCCAAAAAACGATCATTATAAATGTATCTTATTATACAGTTTTAATTTTAAGAAACTAGTAGGATACTCTAGATTTACTTTTTTATAATTTATTGAATATGTTTTTAAGAAACTAGCAGTTGTCAAGAAACTGTTTAAAGTGCACCTGACATCAAAAATTTTTATTGTCTTATTTGGAAGAACTTTTAAAATGATAAAGTAACTTCTTTTGAAGATTTTCGTTTCTTCGCTTTCTTTTTGAGATATATCAGTTTGTTTGATATGCAAATGCACGGAATTTACGTCAACATGCATAATGACTTATCAGAGAATGTTATATATCTTTGCGTTCATCAAATAAAAACACTAAAGTGTGAATAACACGTGTGCGTGTTTCTCCCACAACACCAAACTTCTCGATTTTAAAGGATTTCGTTCGAGAATGAAAGAAATACACACATTTCTCCAATAAGTCATTATGCATGTGTGACGTAAATTCCGGACATTTGCATATCAAACAAACTGATATATCTAAAAAAGAAAGCGAAGAAACGAAAATCTTCAAAAGAAGTTACTTTATCATTTTAAAAGTTCTTCCAAATAAGACAATAAAAATTTTTGATGTCAGGTGCACTTTAAGAAACTAGCAGTTGTGTTTTATCAGGATTAAACCACAAATGTCTGTATAACCCAACTTGTTTTAGACCTGATAAAACATGTGATACAAGTTTCTTGGAAAAGATTGAATGACATTAACCTACACTCAAATTTAATATTATATTTAATTGTTAATGTGATAAGATTACAATGCTGTTAAGTAATACAAAGGCAACTTTTTATGATAATCTTTATATAAAAATTATTATATACTTAATACTTTTGAAAATGAAAACTAATTACATTTATAACTCTCATTTGACAATTTGCTCAAAGACTTGAACTATATATTGCATTTTAAAGAATTAATTAAGTCAACTTCTTTAACAGTTTAAAACCATGAAGGAGTATCCCAACTGTTTTTTTAAGAAATGATAAAACATTATGCTATGAGTTTCCTGAAAAACATTTAATGACATCATTAAATTTAATTGTTGATGTGAGAAGTTGTTTAGTAATACAAAGACTGTGATCTTTTTATGACAATAGCTCAAAGACATGAACTATATAAATGCATTTTAAATAATTAATTAAGTCAACTTCATTTTACTTTTTATGTAATTAATTTAAATTTTATTAATTTTAGTGACCATTTTGCACTTAGCATTAATTATTTCTAATCATTATGTTATCATTATTTCCAGATTTGCCTACAAAATGGCAATATAAGAGTCACCCCATGCAGGACAACCCAACAAGCAAACCAATGGCAAGAGATATGGTCCCACGCAAGATAAGATCCCATGCAGACAAGCAACTTCAAGAGATATTGTCCACAATTGTGAGTTCCTGTATGTAGTAATACATTATAAAATAACATTTTGAAAAGATGTGATTGGCTAAAAGTCATGTTTCTATAACTGTATAGATACAAGGAAATTCTGCTGCCATTCCTTAAGTCAAACAAAAGCTTCCTAAAAGTTTTTAAAAGTTTAAAAAAGGTCAAATTTATATTTTAATTATTTCAAAATTTCATTCATATGTTTCTTGTCAAATGAATTGCTCGTTGTATCGCAATTGAGTTGCATTCACAGCTTGCATGAATAAATATGTATAAGGTTAATTTGTTAAATTAATGAAAATTAATTTAATAAACTAACCATATTCAAATGTTTTATTTTTCAAAATGTTATTTTATAAAATAAATAGAAAACCTTTTCTGTGTTTCCATACAAACTGTATGGTTGAAACAGAAAATGTTTTCTGCTTCCTAAGCATGTGATCAAAGAGGTTCCCTTACCTTTACATAACACTTGTTCTAGTTTTTTCCATTTTTCACCTAAAACAAAATGATAGAGCACAAAAACTGTATCAATTTGGACTTGTCAAAACAATAGAAAATGTGATGATACTGTAAGAGACCCTCTTTGATGTTTGTTTAATGTTTGTTATTGGTAATTAGGTTTGAGAGCAAGAAGGGATGTGTCGGATACAGATACTCAATAAGTGACGGAAAGAGCGGTTTTCTGGATGTTTAGGCGCCCCCAGAAAAGATTCCACGTGTTTCACCTAGTCGATATACATCGTTCACAATGAATTGAACAATTAGCACTTGTATAGTAAATCAAACACTAAAATTTATCACTGCAAGTGCATACGTATATTGATGTTTAACTCCAGCACGCAATTAATTTCAAATTGACCGTCGCTTGCATGGCTGAATGCTGTATATGTGACTTACGACACTCCTACCCTTTGTAAAGCTTCGTTGGGGAGCTATAGCTGTCTAATATCTTGGCCCCGACTCAGATTTCCTGCCCAAGGTTTTTTCCTAAATGGTTTTCCTAGCAGGTTTTTTCTGGCCTCCCTGATATGTCAGCTGCCCAGGGTGCCGTAAATCACAATCCAGCATCTTCCATCTCAAAAAAAAAACAAAAAAAACTGGAAAAGATGGTTTCTCATGGTTATGAAGTATACATAAGAACACCTCGCTCCAGCATTAAGACCATAATCACATTTGTACATATGGACGTAATAATTCGCCACACTTCGCCCACGGTGAAACACACACTCCGTGACGGAGAGCAATAACCCTCATGTATTGATGCTTTGACGAAGGCAGTCAAAACGAGAATGAACTAGCCTGTTTTTTGGCCAGCCTTAAGGCATGTTGCTTTGGAATGTCCGGTTAGGTTAGATCCTATTAGATAACTTGAGCGTGTGCTTTTAGCAAATGTTAGGAGCGATAAGTGCGACAGACACAGGGGTATGGGACAGAAAAGAAACATTTTAAGAAATGTTCAAAGTATTTCAATCTGCTGCACAGAAGGAAAAACAACTTGACGTTTTTTGTTATATCACACTGGCTGTGTTAATTTAATTTCCCAAGTACACATCTGGTAAACTTCAGCTATTCGGTTTAATCTGGTATCCGTAGTATCTGGCACATCCCTTACTATTAAGTTTTATTTATTAAAGGTACATTTACACACTGTGATTAATTGGGTGTTTTCACTTGTAATGACCACACTGCTAAGTTTATTGTTTGTTATATGCACAGTTTCTTCTGTGTGCAATTCTCATGGCAGCACACAACAATTACCAACACCTTACATACATCAATGAACAAAACATGCACCTATGATACAAACAAATATAGGCAAATCTTGTTACTTGACTGCGAAGATGACCGCCGCTGAGGCTGTTGAACAGTCAGTCTATCTCAATAATGCACACACCCAGTTTCCAAACAAATATAGGCAAAGCTAACACTTTTTAACTTGACCGTGATGACCACCTCTGAGGCCACCAATCACTAACAAATATTTCTCAAGACTACATTTCTAACTTCAAACATATTCCACACCCAGTTTGCAAAGTAAGCAGTCTGTCATTTAAAGTGAAAACACTCTATTTTAATATATTAATAGAACTTATTCATAAATGGTGGTCAATTTAATATTTATTTATGTGCATATAAATTATCTCTTGTAGCCTTGTAGATACAATACTCTAACCATCGAGCTACCTATGACTCAGATGGGTAGAACTTAAAGGTGCCGTCCAGTCCGTTCTGCGCATGTCCACGTTTCTGTTTACATCGTTTGTTTACATTGCACCATATAAACATTGAACATGAAGTATTGCGGATTTTTTTCACACGCTTGAGCTTTTCTGCCTAAAAAGCATGTTATAAGAAGCTGTTCTGTTCCTAAATGTGAATAATATATCAAACTACCACTCGTGCCTTCGCCACCTTTGACGAATACTCGCTTTCGAACTGTCTCAAATCTATTCCGTTAAAGTTTGTTGACATATGGGGTCCCCAACGTTTGAAATATCACACATGCACAGAACGGACTGGACTGCACCTTTAAGGTTACTTAGTGAAAAATACTGGTTTTATTTGGACTTAAGTCAGTCAAGGTAAGGCAACATTTGGGCTCAAAAGAGCCACCCAAATAGGAAATCTGATTGGCATGGTGACTAGGTGGGTTAAGTTTTCTGTTCTTTTAAATTTTATTTTGGATTATTGTAATTTTTAATTATGGGGATGTGAGGACTGGTGTACACTGTAGGAATGAGTTAGCTCAACAGATGGGATTCATCATGTGCTGCAATGTCATGCGTTTACCTCTGCTGAGGGGGTGGTAGTGGGATGGGAGAACTGGGGTGGAGGGTGGGGGCTGCATGATCAGGTGAAAGAGTGTGGTAAGTGTGTTGGTGGAGAAAGAGAACGAAAAGAGGGTGTGGGATAGTTAGGTAGAGCAGGTAGTGAGGCAGTTAGGGCTTAGCTAGACTAGCTAGGGACTTAGCTAGGGACTAGTTGGGTAGTGGGTCTATTATAATGTAATGCATGTTTTCTGATTTGCATATGGGATTAATTTGCATGTTTCACAAATTTGCATGTTTTGGTTGCCTTTACACAAGCAATTGTGTAAGTAGTTGTTGTTATCTTTAGTCCGACCCCAGCTGACTTGCTTAGTGCTACTCCTACTTTTAGTGTGAGTAGCATTAAGATAGTGCAGTTTAATTTTGTTGTATTTTAGTTTTTATCTTAGTTGCTCAAGCTAACTCACTTAGTGAGTTAGCTTGGGCAGTTTAACTTTGTTGTATTTTAGTCTTAGTGCCCCAGCTGGCTCCCTTAGTGCTACTCCTACTTTTAGTAGGAGTAGCACTAGGGGAGTCAGCTGGGGTAGGTATTTTTTTTATGTATAGGAGAATTCCCATGGGAATTGAATTTTTTATTAAAAAGGAGTCACATTAACTTTTGAAAATATTTATTGAAAAAAAACAACAATTGTAAATATAGTAATTACAACTTGAATAAATATTTACAAAGAGAAAAAAACTTTTGTATTGGTATGAATTGTTAAAGAAGAGAACATGCATTGGCTGATAAGAAAATACAGATTTTGTGGTAAACACACAAGTCAACAAGAAATGTATTTGCAAAGCAATTACTAACAACATTGTCAAGAATTTAACACCAACTCAGTAAAAGAAAAACACTGAATTACTGGCATTAAACTCAGAAACGACAACAGCTATTAGTTATTGCTTAAAGGCAACTTTGTATTTAACTCAAGTACAAGTATTATACTCAAAGAGATTAACAATTGTGCAACGACATTGAGAAAATAAACATGGTAAGCTGTTTTTAAAATCTCACAGCAAACCATGACATTTATTCACAAATTATTTGCGCAATTGAAATGAAAGAACATGGCTGTTGAATTATGTCTTAAATTTCCACTAAGATCATTTTCAATGTTCAAAGCAATAAAATAACAAAATAGCAGTCATACAGCCATAGATCTTTCTCTTTTTAACCTGACTACCATCATTGTCATCGAAGGATGAACACACTCAATCAAAACATGTTCTTTGGCAATGTCAAATTGAAATGTTTGCCTGGCCCATGTGACGTTTCTATCTTAGTCAATCAATCATTTGTCACATCAATGCAATCCAGGTCTGACCAAGTGTCAATTTCAAAATAATTGTCAAAGGGGAACTGTAGTCAAAAACAAATACTGTATATAATATTTAAATCAAAGACCTTTGAGTGTTATGTTTAGAAATGTTAATAATTTGATGATATCAGCTCTTGCACTCAAGAAACAACATCAGGCTTTCTGGCAATCCTGCTTTTCCCCCTATTTTTTTTGTACTTTCCTACTTTTTACTAAGTTACAAGTATGCCTTGATTTTCCTACTTTCAGTTAAAATGCTAGTTTTTTGTTTTGATATTACCTGTAGCATTTTCTCTTGGCTTGTGAGAAACCACTGAATTTTATGAAAAAATAAGGTCGAATTGTATTTTTGTGTTTTTAAGGTTAGATTGTATTTTTGTCATTTCAAATTAATCACGAAAAATTCCTACTTTTGCACGATATTTTTTGTTCATTTTCGTACTTTTCCTAAACTTTTAGTCCTACTTTCATCCTACTTTTTTAACCAGAAAGCCTGCAACATTTTCATTCTCATATTCTATGTTTCTGGGTCCAGCAACCCATTTTACAGTTTGCTTGACAGCTGTTCAAAGTTGATGTACAGCAGCAGTTTTCGTTTTTCAATTTTGACATCATTGAGTGCAAAGAACAAAAGACAAGCACTCAATGATGTCAAAATTGAAAACTGCCATTGCACATCAACTTTCACCATCAAGAAAACTCTCAACAAGCAGTGGCCAGAAGCGTATAATACAAGAATGAAAACGTTATTTCTTGATCAGATCAGATACTGTAAAACCATTAACATTTCTGAACATTATACTTAAAGGCCCTTTATTTAAAAGTTATTTGACTACATTTCCCCTTTAAGTTTGACATTAAATTCAGAACATGTTTTCTTTTAATCGTGTTCATAATACAGATGACAATGACGGTATTAATAATGGTAAAAACTAAAGAACTTTGTTCATGCTGCTGCCAGGAGGTGATACAAATATTATTCGGAAATAATTGAAAATAACAAAAATGGTCTGAATTTTCTGATTATCAATCACACTGCCATAAAACATTTCATGCTTTTTATAAAATAATAATAATCATCTAGTCTGTGGAGCCATTCATTGATATTTTCGTGAAACCTTGCAATGGATTGTTACATGTTTGTTTGGAATCAATCTCAAAGAAATCTTAGAATTTCAGAAAATCAAAAATGTCACTTGATATTTTTTATCACCTTCCCAGTAAAAATGTATTATCACCTTTAGCAGCAAAACAAAAACAAAGTGCTTTAATTTTAAAAGTGTCTATCTCATGTTTGTGTTTTTTATACATTTCTGATAAAAATTGCTTAATATTATCATCAACTAAAGTTTCATTAGAAGTGTGACGTTGATCGTCCAGGTTGTTGTAGTTTTGTGAAAGACTATTGTTGGTGATGGTCATCATCAGAGTCGAGTAAAGTGCGTTTGTCATGTTTGCCAGGTATATACATGCACGCAGTGGCGGAAATTCGCCTTTTTCGGTGGTGGGGCAAAGCCTTTTCGGTGGTGGGGCAATGCCTGTTAAATTTCCGACAAGTTTATTCGCTACGTAACCTATTTTTTGCACACAAAAATGGACAAATAAAGAAACTAAAAAAGGTTTTGATAC
Source organism: Chrysogorgia sp. JL179-B06 (assembly GCA_035772405.1). Lineage (NCBI taxonomy): Eukaryota > Metazoa > Cnidaria > Anthozoa > Scleralcyonacea > Chrysogorgiidae > Chrysogorgia > Chrysogorgia sp. JL179-B06. The sequence goes on from JAYKKM010000040.1 coordinate 1,179,977, forward strand.
ACAAAATGTTTTTAAACCTTTTTGTGCGCCTGTAGTCGCTGTCGAATCTGTTGCAGAACAAGCATTCAAATCTTCACTCTTGTTAGACTTTTCGACATATCGATTGCTATTTCAACGTTTATTGATTTGGTTGCAGTGGTACTATGATCGTAATAAGTTTATATTTAGGTTTAGTTTATTAGATTATCACTCTTATAGTGAACGGAATACCCCAACAGGCTAGAAGCCGAATTGATAGGGGTTCCGAGGGCCTACGATTTAAGGTTGTTATCCGAGAAGACTCGAAAGTCTTACCATTTGCTGATATTATTGCAAAGACAGCACTTTCTCCTCAATTATTTTTAAGACCCTGAGTGGTGGTTCGACACAGGATTTGAACCTGTGTCTCCCAGCTCATAGACATGTGTGGTAACCACTAGACACAACAGCTGGCCTGGGTACGATGATCGCTACGGTATTGCAAACAAGATAACTTGAGATATTTATAAGTATTTATAAGTTGCTTCTGTAGCATTTTTTCCATTTTCAATATATTCGTATTAAGTATTTTAAGAAATTCCGACAAAAAGTGAAAATTTCCGACAAATTAGCGATTTGACGACAGGTGGTCCCCGGCCCCCACCCCACCACAATTTCCACCACTGCATGCACGTCTGGTTCACTACGCCATTGTTTGTTTGTATCATAATTAGTGGTGTGAATTGAATCATGCATAATTAGTGTGAGTTGTATCATTGTTCGTTGGTGTGTGTGTGTGAAGAAGTCTTTTGTAATGTGTTGGTAATTGTCATGATCTATTAATTGGTTTATCTTCCAAGTTGGTCCACTAACTTTCTAATGTTAGCTCCTTAGTTGCTGTTTATAGTTGGTACTAAAGGCAATACATTGAACCAAGTCCAAGTCAATGTTGTGTTTCATTTGTATGAAGTGTTCAGTGATGTGATTAGTTCTCTTCCTATTTCTAAAAGCTTGTTTGTGTTCAGTTAGACATGCAGGTTTCTGCTGGTCTCACCCACATTTTATCTTGTAAATTGCACTCTGTCATGAGGTGGTTCTTTGTCTTTCACATTAGTAAGTATATGTTACAAAATGGTCAAGGTCATAAAATAATATGTGCAATACTTTCTGATGTACCTTTGGTGTTGACCCAGTTGTATTGCTGTTGGTCTTGTTGGTCTTATTGTTTTTGTGGTTGTTCAGTTCAACAAAGTTAGTATTGTAGTTTGTTTTGGGAAACATGTGCCAAAAAGGTTCCTTTTTGTTGGGTATACTTTTGAGTGAACTACAAATAAGTTGTGCTTGTCTTGTCAAAGTCTTGATGGTTGTTGCTTTGTATACCGTTGGGTTGTAGGATGATTCATCCAGCAGTCTATCACTAATCAGTGTGTGTTGGTTCTCCGTAAACACTAGTCCTTAGTTTGTTCCTGTCACATGTTGCCAAACAGTCTAGAAAAGGAAGTACTACATACTCCTCAACTTATTTGGCAAAACCAAAAGGTAATGTTTGTTTGTAAGTTGTGAGGGCATGCTCCTCTATGGCTTGCATCACAATCTCAGCAACCACGATGGAGACTGGATCCCATAGCGTTCCCACGTAACTGTTTGCAGTGTGTGCCATTGTACTAAAAATGTTGTCAGTGGGTAAAGGAAATGCATCTCAGCACTTTTTGTTTGTGTTTCGTTTTGTTGTTGTCACATATCAAGGCAGATGGTGTGGTGGAAGACACCCTATTCATTTGTTTTGGAAGTATGTCCAGTTCTGTTGGATAGTTTGTGTGAAATCGTCCTGCTTTAGTTGGTTTACTAATCACAGGAAGTGACATCAACCTGGAGATGCAAAAAAACATCGTAGAGTGATTCAACAGTGAAATACGAAGAGAGTTTGCTCTGACCCTCGACCTGTTTAGAAAATAAATTGTTCAATTCACAAACTGTCTTTGTATTTCAATGTTGAATCAATCACTGTGCAATGTCTTTGTTTGTCCCTGAGTTGACGTTACTTCTCATGAACAGTGAACCAATGTTAGCTGATGATAATATTAAGCAATTTTATCAAAAAGTGCCAAAGATTATAAATGTATAGACCTCTTTCATAATGGCTGCCATTTTAAATATTCTTTTATGCACATATAAATTAGCCTTTATAATGTTGTTAGGAAGCAAAGAATCTTTTGAATTGCCGACACACAAACAAGGCCATAAAGGCTAATTAAGATGCACAAAAAGGAATATTCAAATTGGTCGCCATTATGAAAGAGGTCTATAGAAATCCCAAACACAAGATAGACACTTTACCAAAAACAAAGTTGTGTTATCCAAAGAACTAAAGACAATGGACGGATATAGAGAGGAGAGTATTGGATTTTATGCACATTCTGAATATTTTAATTCAAAATTAATTTTGTCTAAAATTCTTGCTAACATATAAGCTGGTTCATCATAAGTATATAATTAAAATAACATTTAACCTGCTTTTTTAATGATTTAGATTCTGTGAACTGAAATTGATAAACTACAAATTAGTACTAATCAGGTTTTTGGGTTGTAAACTTCTAAATTTTTATTATATTATTATAATATTATACACTGTTTTTAGGATGGGAAATAATTATTTTATATGTTTTTATAATTGGTAAACAATTAAAGTATTATAATTAAAACAACATTTAAATATTAACTTGTATTTTTTAGTTCTTTAAATTCTCTTAACTGAAACTGATAAACTATAAATTAGTTTTAATCAGGTTTTCCAGTTGGAAACTTCTAAATTTTTATTATACTATTATACAATATTATACACTGTTTTAAGGAAGTTCACAATGTCTTTAGGTAATACATTTTTATAGTTGGGAAATAATTATTTTATTTAAATGTTAACCTGCATATCTAAGTTCTTATATTCTCCTGAACTTAATAAACTAAAAATTAGTTCTAATCAGTCTTTTGGTTGCAAACTTCAAAATTTTTATAATACTATTATAATATTATAGTGTTCTATCTTTATAGAGTAGTTAGGAAATAATTTATTAACAATAATGCACAAGTATTATCTAGAAAGAGAATCTTTTGGCATTATACGTTTTTTGCATAAATGGTAATAAATACAATTTGTTTATCATTCTTATGGTAATCTTACATGCCTGCCTGCCTAGCCTTCACTGACATTTTTTCAGTAAGGTCTATAGTAGTACGGCTTTTAGCTTTCGATTAATTATAGTTTATAATGTTCATAGCAGTTCATGGCAGTTGTGTTTTAAGAGATGCCTCTGTGAAAGGATTGTGGGGAGAATGGATTTGGAAAGTTCTTTGGATAATACAACTATTAATGTCAGGTTAAATCTCTTCTAAGTATAATTACTTACTGTACCTGTTGAAAAGACAGTCTGCAACAGCCAGGACAACCTGTTCTCTTACATTATGAGTACACACCCAATACAAGGAAAGACAATGATTTGAGATAACAAAAAACCAAACTTGTAATCGAAAATGCAGGCATTCACATGTACATGGAGCAAAAATGTGTTTGATGGATTGCAATAACCCTACTCAGTTGTGTATAACAATAGCCTTATAATGTAGCATAAAGTCTTCCAATGTAGCATAAAGTCTTCCAATGTAGTATAAAGTCTTCCAACACAGTGTAAAGTCTTACAATGTAGTGTAAAGTTAGAAGTTGATCGTCCAGGTTGTTGTAGTCTTGAGAAAGACTATTATTGGTGACTGATGTTTCCACGGCCTCAGCGGTGGTCATCTTCAGAGTTAAGTAAAGCAGTCATGTTTGCCTATATATACGTCTAGTTCATTACGTCATTGTTTGTTAATTGTCATAATTAGTGTGAGTGGGTGTTGTGTCGTTGGTGGGCCTATTGTTCGTTGGTGGGCCTATTGTTCGTTGGTGGGCCTATTGTTCGTTGGTGGGCCTATTTTTCGTTGGTGGGCCTATTGTTCGTTGATGGGCCTATTGTTCGTTCAACGAACAATAGGCCCATCAACGAACAATAGGCCCATCAACGAACAATAGGCCCATCAACGAACAATAGGCCCACCAACGAACAATAGGCCCACCAACGAACTTCGTTGATGGGCCTATTGTTCGTTGGTGGGCCTATTGTTCATTGATGGGCCTATTGTTTGTTGGTGAACCTATTGTTTGTTGGTGCATGTGAAGAAGTCTTTTGTAAGGTGTTGGTAATGGTTGTGATCTGTCAAGTGGTTTATGTTCCAACCAACTTTCTTATGTAAGTTGCCGTTTCTAGTAAGTACTAAAGGTGATACATTCAGTTGAGTCCCAGTCAATGTTGTGTTTCGTTTGTATGTGGTGTTTAGCAATGTGATTAGTTCTGTCCTCATTTCTAGTAGATTATGTGTGTTCAGCTAATCAATAGTTTCTGATGAACCATTAATGTATGGGTATTGTCGAAGTTATTACGTTTATACCGCTGTTGGTCACATTGTTTTTGTGGTCGTTCCATTCAATAAAGTTAGTATTGCAGTTGGTTTTGCGAAACACATGCCAAAATATTCATTTTTGTTGCGTAGAGTTTTGGTTGAATCCCAAATAAATTGTACTGATCTTGTCAAAGTCTTGATGGTTCTTGCTTTCTGTACCATTGGGTTGTAGGATGATTCATGTAGGATGATTCATGTAGGATGATTCATGTAGGATGATTCATGTAGGATGATTCATGTAGGATGATTCATGTAGGATGATTCATGTAGGATGATTCATGTAGGATGATTCATGTAGGATGATTCATGTAGGATGATTCATGTAGGATGATTCATGTAGGATGATTCATGTAGGATGATTCATGTAGGATGATTCATGTAGGATGATTCATGTAGGATGATTCATGTAGGATGATTCATGTAGGACGATTCATGTAGGACGATTCATGTAGGATGATTCATGTAGGATGATTCATGTAGGATGATTCATGTAGGATGATTCATGTAGGATGATTCATGTAGGATGATTCATGTAGGATGATTCATGTAGGATGATTCATGTAGGATGATTCATGTAGGATGATTCATGTAGGATGATTCATGTAGGATGATTCATGTAGGATGATTCATGTAGGATGATTCATGTAGGATGATTCATGTAGGATGATTCATGTAGGATGATTCATGTAGGATGATTCATGTAGGATGATTCATGTAGGATGATTCATGTAGGATGATTCATGTAGGATGATTCATCTTGTAGTCTACTAGTGTGTGTTGGTTTTCTGTAAACACTAGTCCATAGATTGTTCTTGTCACTAGTGTCACATATTACAAAACAGTCTAGAGAAGGAAGAGCTCCATTCTCCTCAATTACTTTGGTAAATTGTATGTCACAGTTCTGTTCGTTAATGTGTTTGTGGAAATTGTCAACATAGTCTTGATGTAGCGCAGTAATGGTTTCCTTACAACGTAGTGTAAAGTCTTACAAAATAGTGTAAAGTCTTACAAAATAGTGTAAAGTCTTACAATATATTGTCAAGCCTTCCAAAGTAGTGTAATTAGTTTTCCAAGATAGTATAAAGTCTTCCAACGTATTGTAAAGTTTTCCAACATAATGTGAAGTCTTACAACACAATGTAATTAGTCTTCCAATATAATGTATTTGTAAAGTCTTCCTGACATAATGTAAAGTTTTACAATGTAGGTTAAAGTCTTCCAATGTAATGTAAAGTCTTCTAATGTAATGTAAAGTCAACCAATGTAATGTAAAGTCTTCCAACATAATGTAAAAGTCAACCAATGTAATGTAAAGTCTTCCTGACATAACGTAAAGTCTTCCAATGTAGCTTAAAGTCTTCCAATATTTTTGTAACGTCATCTTAGTGTAAAGTATGGTAACATCCAATTAATGAATACAATTTGCATTGTTCTATAACTAAGTTCTCAATGGTTTTAGGGGTTCTCAAATCATTGTCCACTCCTTTGATGCATAGTGGAACATGGATTAAGTCAAACTTGTAAGACATTGGGAATAAATTTTGTATTTTTAGGGGAAATTTAAGAAAGCTGAATTAAGTGATGTGTAGTGAAAAAGGAAAATTGATAAGGAATTGGCCATGTGGAAAGAATGTGAAAGTGATCAAGTATATGGTGTACAAGAGATAGTATGGAGGGTTGTTTGAGAGAGTCAATGGTGGCGAGTTGCAGGTGTCCAAGATGTAAACATGGAGAGGAATTGGGGAGTGGCTTTCAAGATGGAGAGAATGTTATGTTACCTGGTGACATGATAAATGCTGGTGGTGGAATAGATGCAGCAATGATGCGTGATGGCAAGGACTAGAAGTAGATGGAAAAAGTTTAGGAAGCCCGCACCATTCTGACTGCAAGAGGCATATCATTGAAGTTGAAGTGTATGTGGCATGTGTATGGAGTGCGATGATATATGGTGGAGAAACATGGGCAATGCAAAGTGAATTAGACGATTTGATGGAATGGACAGAGATGAGGATGGTCAGGTGTATGAGTGGTGTATCCCTGAAGGAGGACATAACTAGTAATGAGGGAGATAATGAGCATTGAAAGTATAGGTGAAGTACTGAGGAGAGCAAGATTGAGGTGGTTTGGGCACGTGGAAAGGAAGAACAATGACAATTGGGTGAAGAGATGTGCAAGGATGGAGGTGGAAGAGTCAGCTACAAGAGGATGACCAATGATCACATGGAAGACCATGCATGAGGACATGTGGGTAGGCTGATGTGGTATTGAAAAAATAACCGAATACCGATACCGAAAAAAAATACCGGTAATATCGAATATACCGGCATTTTAACAGATCAAAATTTCGCGAAATTCAAACGTTTTTAGTATGTGACGTAAAGTTGTCAAACAGCACGAGATGTTATAAATAGCAGTCGCGCCCGTTCACACAATGCTGGCCATTGGACTGAAAAAGTCTAAGCGTGATAAATTTAAGATGCCTTATTGTTCTTAATGGCCTTCTTGCACAATTGACATATGAAATCAGGATCATCGCTTCTTGAAATAACTCCAAACGGCACTTCGCGGATTAGGCATGATGAAGGCATGATGAAGGCATGATGAATGCTGAACAGAACAGAGATAATAAAATAATGGACTCAAGAAAACGTGTTGACTAACTAATTGAATTTTAATTCAGTACTGTTGACTGGCAACTGCAATGAGCTGTGTAAATTCTGACGCAGTGACACTTTGCTTTTAACTGAAGTCTAAGGTGTCAGAGATCTATTCAAAGTATTTTGACAGTTGAGAAAATTCCTTTGTCTTGCGATTTCTCGTTCTCTCACTTGTTTTTATAAGGCTTCCGCAAAATGAGTCATCTTTTGAATAGCGCTAAATAGCGATTGTTGACATTAAATCTGTTGTCGCGCATCTTGTTTTACATCAGCATGTGAGAAAAAACTGAAAGTTGATACATTTAATATAGGTTCAGCTTACGTTTTTTTCTACGAATATGCGAAAATGGTGTAACACACAACCGATAATATAGAAAGTTAGTAAAGTTAGGTTGTTGCAGCTTGATGTTTGTAAAGTTGTAAAGGTTTTGCTGTGCAAGCTGTGTTAAGTTGTCAATACTCAGTAAAACTCTGAGCACCAGACAGGACTCGAACCCGTAACCTTCTGAATGCTAGACAGACGCTCTAACCATTGAGCCACTGGAACTCAGATGGCAGAGCAAGGTTAATTACGTCTGAGTTGCAGTGGATCAATGGTTAGAGCATCTGTCTAGCATTCAGAAGGTTACGGGTTAGAGTCCTGAGCGTTGACAACCTTAACACAGCTTGCACAGCAAAACCTTTACAACTTTAATATAGAAAGTTTCGATATTTTCGGTATCTGAGAATTTGAATATCGAATATTCGGTATTTTAAAAATACTGGTATTTACCGAAATATCGATATACCGCATAGCCTACATGTGGGATACTAGGGTTAAGGAAGACAAGAGATGTTGGAAGCTGAAGACATGACAAGGGCAAACCCCAACATAAGCAGTGTCAGTTTACTTTTAGAAGTTTGAAATTTTAGAAAGAAGTATCTTATTTAGTTCAACCTAATATATCCATGTTCCACTTTGCATTTAAAAAAAATTCAACACCCCAAAAATTAATATTTACAGTAATAACAACAACTACCGACGCCATTAGTTGAAACATGCAAATTAAGTTATGTTTTTTATTCTAATAATGCATGACAAAATTACTGCATTCTGAGGGTGCCATGTGTAATGAATTTGATTTAAATCATATCCTAGGGGTTGTATTATGCTAGTAATTAAAAATTCTCCATAATTTTTTAAACATGAATGCAATCTGAGAACATTTGGAGTGAAGCTTTCCCATTGTTCTTAATGCGAAAGACATTGATAAAGGTGTGAATTAATGCAAAGCATATACTCTGTAGTACCATATCTGACCGGTAAAGTGCCAACCACCCACCTTTCTAATTTTCACCAAAACAAGGGGTGTGCCTTTATGCAAGCAGTCGCCCTTAGCGATGGGCGCTTATGTGTGTGATGGGCGCTTATGTGTGTGATGGGCGCTTATGTGTGTGATGGGTGCTTATGTGTGTGATGGGCACTTATGTGTGTGATGGGCACTTATGTGTGTGATGGGCACTTATGCAAGCAATCGGCGTTTACATGTGCGATGGGCACTTATGAAGCAATAGGCATTTACTAGAATGATGGCACGTATGAGAGCAGTGGGCGTTTATGAGAGCAATGGGCACTTATGGGGAGTGATGGGCACTTATGCAAGCAATGAGCACTTATGGGAGCAATGGGCACTTATGCAAGCAATGGACGTTTACAAAAGCGATGAGCATTTATGCAAGCAATGGGCTTTACATGAGCAATGGTCACTTATGCAAGCAATGGGCATTTACGAGAGTGATGGGTATTTACGAGAGTGATGGGCACTTATGCAAGCAATGGGCTTTACAAGAGTGATGAGCACTTATGCAAGCAATGGGCATTTACGAAAGCGATGAGCACTTACGGCAAGCAATGGGCTTTACAAGAGCAATGGTCACTTATGATGATGGTCAGCAATGGTTAATTACTAATTTAAAATCAACACCTGTTGCATGGTTTTCGAAACATTGTGTCCATTTCTCTTCTGCTATTTTACCTTCTCTTCAACTGTGTATTGCCTTAACTTGTGGCATAACTGCATTTTCAAACTTATTTGTTAAAACGGTTTAATCATAATTAACCATTTATGCAAGGGGCACTGGGAATTTATACCACTATTGCTTGTCTGCATCAAAATTTGTTAATTTTATGGGCGCTTGCACCAGCATGAACACTTAGTCAGTCAAATATGGTACTTGTAAATCGCTAAGTAAGTACGCAAGTATTTAGTAAATTAATTTATTTTGGCTTTTTTGGTTGTGTTTAGTCATTTTCATGAAATTTTCTTGTCAATAAATGAATCAGGGCCTCTGTGAGATAGCATAATCTAGTTATTGTTTGTGGTTCTATGGCTAACAAACCTTCAGATGAAAATAAACATTTGACAAATTGGACGATGTAATTTTGTCATGCATGATAATAAATAAGTACTTATATGATTTTGCTTGTGCAATTAAGGATTTACACTCAGTACTCATGATATTGGAAAATCACACTTGCATAATGTCTTGTACAATTTTGGCAAATATCACTTGTGGTGTAAATCCTTGGGGGAAAGAACAGTGCTGGAAACTGCCGACTGTTTTGACCGTGTATCTCAGTAGCACAGTGGTCAGGGCACTGGTACATTTATAGACTAGACCAGAGACCATGGGTTCAATTCCCAGCTGGATACATTTTAAAAATATTATTCTGAATTAAATAAATGTTCTCTCCCTTAACCAAATCCTTAATTGCACTTGCTATCATATGAACCTATAGAAATTCTATTTTCCAATGACTGACAAAACTGATGTAAATTTAAAAATAATAAAACTTACAATAGGAAATCACTTGGTAATCAACAAGAGTAATTCAAATTAATCAAATCTAATGAATAAATTAGTACACAACAGAAAAAGGTCTTTGATCTTTCATTAAAATTACTTTGTCAAAATAATATGGTTTCACAATCTGCTACAAATCATTTAAATGTTTTTAATACTTTAAAATAATTTGTCATTTTTGAAACTCTCGAAGTTTGTTCTATTCTTTTTAACATGCAACATCAGTTTTCTCAATCACATGGAAAATACCTTTAGGTAACATTAAATGTATATTTACCATAGTAACGTCTCAACTGTGTTCAAAACTTTGATTACTGGCAATAAGAAGCTTGACCAAGTTACAGGTAATTGATGTTGAGCATTGTGGTCACTACCCAAAATATAGAAGAAGAAAGGTGTTACAATTTTAGGCCTATACTACAGGTATCTACAGTATAATTGAGAAATATATTAAGTGAACTTACTCAATGTGTTAAAAAATTAATTGTCCATTTGTTGCATCTAAGCCATGAACTGATTCATTGACAATCTAAAGTCAGGAAGTAATAGAAAAAAAGTTACAAATACAGAAGAAGAAAGTTGTTACAATTTTAGGCCTATACTATACGTATCTACAGTATAATTGAGAAATATATTAAGTGAACTTACTCAATGTGTTAAAAAATTAATTATCCATTTGTTGCATCTATTAGCCAATAACTGATTGACAATCTAAAATCAGGAAGTAATATAAAAGTTACAGAAATACTGTGAAACAGACATTCTAAAGTATCATACAAAATATAGCATGCTCAAGTCAAATATTTGGGTGACATTTGATCTTTTAGGGATCATGAACCATGTTAAGGCCTAATCACACTACACAATGATAACAATACAATAACAATATATAAAAATTGTTAACCTATAAAATGTATGTAACTATGTTGGTGATATCGTTATTGTTGCAACATACATTTATAGGTGAACGATTTTTGTGGGTACCACGGTAAGCGATACACATGTAGTCACAATGATCTTGATTGAGTGGTTGAATAATGAAATTACAACTGCACAACTCAGACTGTTATAAATCGTCGTCAAATACTCGCGCCCTTCGTGGGCATAATATCACTTATCAAGTCAATTAAGTATAATTTTACCCATTGAAGACATAACTTACTGTATCTTTTTAATAAATATTATAATCATGCGATACCCACATGTTCGTATCACAATCCTATATTTATGTATCGTTATCATATTATTATCTTTGTGTAGTGTGACCACGCCTTTAGCCAGTTTATCTCAGTTGCATAATTTTTGGCTATAATTTTTTGTTGTGCAATGTTTGGGAAATATTTTGTAACCATGAAGATTACCTGTTGTCATGCCATTTTTGTCTAGACTAGGCAAAAATTGTAAAGAAAAGCTGTTGTAGCTAATTGCCATAGATGCAATTTTTTGCATGTGGGAACAAGTCATTTTCCGGTGAAATTTTTACAAGCTGCCCATGAAAAATGGCCTTTCTACATGATGCGATTTGGGAGCAAGATTTAAATTTTGTGTGGTCAAATTTTTTTGAGTAATAACCCCATTTAATTTGATAACTATGAACAAGTACACACAATATAAACCTTTGACATTATATTTAAAGAGATTTTAGAGCAACCTGGTTTCTATTTCTGCCTTTAAATGTGGTTTCAAAAGTAAGTGGGTATTCTATAAACCCACCCACTTTTGAAACCGCATTTAAAGGCAGAAATACAAACCAGGTTGCTCTAAAATCTCTTTAAATATAATGTCAAAGGTTTATATTGCGTGTACTTGTTGATAGTTATCAAATTAAATGGGGTTATTCCTCAAAAAGATTTGACCACGAGGTCCTGACTCGAGTCTGACCTCACTTTCAAAATTTAAATCTTCATTTTTAATTATTTTTCATGCTTCAACCGCTTAAAAACAACATTCAACGGAACAAACATGCAGTTATGTCTAAACTTCATCTAGTTTAATAAGCACAGTAAGTTAATAATACCTTTAAAATCTGTTAAAATACAGCACGAAGACAGCAAGAATTTTCAAAATCTTCCGCCATTTCACTTTCAGCATAGATGCATTTCGACGCCAGAACCATGTTGAGCCCGCCAACACCACTAACACAGCGGTAAGTTAATATTACGAACCATTTAGCCAAACCATAAACAACCAGATGCCTCTGGATTGTCTATGGCCAAACCAGTGTGCACAAACAATACTTGCGCTGGAGAATTGTGCTGCCTAGCGCTGCCTTTTGTTTCCAACGCACTGGATCTTCTAGCGTGGCTACGTTTTTTCTCAAACACATGAAATATTACATAAGATGATCTTTCTCAATTTGTCAAAAATTCCACGCAAGACAGAAATTAACTTGTGGAGATATTTAGAAAGCGCGCGCTTGGATTTTGTTAAGGTTTGCGATGCTCACTGTGTATCCGTGATGTTCTTTCCAGCCATATCAATAAATGCCGGTAAAAGCGAATGCAAAAAAGTGTTTGATCGGTAACCGGAAACCGACTTTCTGTTTGCGCACATTTAAATTGTAATCTCGGAAAGCGCATACGCAAAAACTGTTGATGAGATTTGTCACGTGAAATTTATACGTGAACCGTTTGGAGTTTGTTGTGAAATATTATCCGAGTTATCGTGCGAGATTTTTGTGTTGTTTTGGATAATTTGTTAAGCCAAGTCATCCATAAATTTCTGTTCTAACCTCATCGTATGATAATTACTTTTTAACTTCGTTACTTTTGCAATTCGGAACGTGGAGTCGCGAAATACTCGGCCACTCTATCCATCCGCTGGAGATCTAGAGTGGAGAAATCGCATGAAGTTGGTAAATTGCATGTGTACGTGATTGACAACAGTTGAGTTGGCGCCGCCAAACAGCGCCCAGATTAAAGTACAGTACCAGATTATCAATTATCATTTGTCATGTTGGTTAGTGGTTCGAGAATATATAGTTTGTTTCAGAAGTACTTTTCTGGAATATTTTTTTTCCATATTTTTATTTTTATGTAAGTAAGATTTTCAGGCCATATTTTTACTTTTACTTAACTAAGATTTTCAGGCCATACTTTTACTTTTACAGTTTACTAAAGTAAGATTTTCAGGCCATACTTTTTTAAGTAAAATTTTCAGGCCATACTTTTACTTTTACATTTCAATAAGTAAGATTTTCAGGTAAACTGAGAAGTTACTTTTTATAAAATATCAGTACTTTGCTGAACACAAACGTATGAAAAGAAATCACATGTTTTCAGCATTTGTGCTTTGTTGTTCCGCGCGCACTGCATGCTGGGTCTATCTAAAAATCCTACCACAATGCAATGCGCGCTGCCCCACTGATTCAAGTGTATTTTTACTAAGCAAGTAAAAGTTTTCCTACTATAAGGAAATATTTACTTGTTTTAAGTAATATTTTCAGTCTTAAAACAAGTAATATTTTTCTTAAAACAAGAAATTATTTACTTAACTATTTTTCTGCTTAAAATGAGAATTGAAATTCTTGTTTTAAGTTAAGCAAAATATTCTTCGTTAGAATTCTTAGTAAGTAAAAGGTTTCCACTATACAGAATAATAAAAATTTACTTGTTTTAAGTACTTTTGTACTTAAAACAAGTATTTGCTTTTTTGAAATAAGAAAGGACAACATAACAACAAGTCTAGCAGTGCTTTCTGCTTAAAATAAGAATTGAAATTCTTGTTTTAAGTATTTTAAGCCATAACTAGCGATTGATGTGCTAAATTTATGTTTCCTGTTGTGTAGTTCGCTGTAGACAACATAGAGCAACAAGTCTAGTAGTGCTTTCTGCTTAAAATAATAATTGAAATTCTTGTTTTAAGTATTTTAAGCCATAACTAGCGATTGATGTGCTAAATTTATGTTTCCTGTTGTGTAGTTCGCTGTAGACAACATAGAGCAACAAGTCTAGTAGTGCTTTCTGCTTAAAATAATAATTGAAATTCTTGTTTTAAGTATTTTAAGCCATAACTAGCGATTGATGTGCTAAATTTCTGTTTCCTGTTGTGTAATTCGCTGTAGACAACATAGCAACCATGAGTCTAGTGCTTTATGATTTCTGTAAACTAGTTATTCTAACTGTGATACGAGTTGGTGTTTCTTCTCCCTAGCTAGACCAAACTGAATACGAATTATTACGATACTCGATAGTCAATATTATGCAGAAAGAGTCAAAAAGTAGAGTCCTATGTAGACAATGTTTTGGATACTAGCAAAGTGAAAAGGTGGTGAACTGTCCGGAGATTTTTAGAGGCGAACTAAACCAGTTTTTAGTACCAGAAGTCCTTTACCAGTTTATGGTTGGTCACTGTCCAACGTTGAGGAGACGACTGCCTAAAGTGAATCTCAATAAATAAATCAAATAATACCTTTTCTGTTCGGAGTTGAAGTGGAATCTTTTCTAGACGAAGGGTTGACATTCTTTGAGTTTTTTCGACGCCTCGGTTTACAGTTCTTCCCGGCCTTTTTCGTAGTTTTATCAACAGATTTCTTGTTTCTTTCTGTCATATTTATAGTAAACAATATATAGTAAACAATCACATCTTCAAAAGCTTGGCAACACAAGTAACCATGGTGATAATTGGTGCGTGCCCAGTCCTAAGTCGTTTTGGCCGGGTGAAGGGACGCGCACGAAAACTAAATGTAAATCAAATTCTGCAATTAAAAGCCCTCGTAAGACCACTCAAAAAGTCTGCATGATTTGTATAAGTCAACACTTTAATAAAAGTAGATACTAATGGTTTGAATTGAATCTCTCTCGGCATGCGTGTTGCGTGACTGCCACAGCGCTTAATATGGTTATATATATGGTGCGGAATTTTTGTGTAATTGATGTTGATGAACAAAAGAGTTAATTCATGGCTGATACACTTGTGTTTGCGTCTAGTGTTAACGGGCTTAAATTCACGAACCTCTTATGTGATAGGACTACAGTATTTAATATTATTATCATTAATAATGATTTGCATATCCCAAGACAAGTTTTATGCTAAAGCTCTCATCAGCGACCAGCCACTATTAAAATATTCCTCTATTGTTTTAGCGTGTTGTCGGACTAGTTTTTCGAATTCCCGAAATGGTTGCTGTCCAAGGCGTCCAACTGTACGAAGAAAACATTTGATTGATTGTTACTAGTATTTGACACTGTCTCGTTGAGCCGATTCAATTATTATTAGAACATAGTGTGTTATATAATATATACCAATATTTTTTCCTTCAACAGAGTAAGACCAAGGGTCAGTATTTCGTTACTAAAAATCTTGGCAGTTTACCACCTTTTCACTTTCCTATATATATTACATATGAAAGATAGCAGTGTGTAGGCATATCAAAAATTTCGGAAAAGATACCTGGTGTGCTGTCGAGATAATATGTAGGAGGTAATTCGTTTCGAGCGAAAGCTGTTCGTCGATAGTAAAAGAAATATACAAAATAGTAAAAGCGGAGTATCCGAGCGTCTTCACTCGGCGAAACTTTATAGATATCTTATTTACCATCTCACCAGTACACCGACGTTTTTTAGTCGTATGTAAATTTATAATATATATTATTTCGTATTGCATATCTAGGATTTTTTAGAACCGGGTAAGCGCCACGGTTTAATACTGTGGTCTTCTTGGAGCTTGAACATTTAAATGAAACAGCAAATTTTGTGAAAGCTTCTCTATCAGAAATTATTCCAATCTCACGGAAAGAGCCATTGTCGTTGAGACGACATCCGACGGACCCTTGATTATCATTTTAATAGTCACCGATCAATAGCTTATGAGCTTATCCAGTCATAAATCTGATCCAGTGAATATATTTTCTTTCCACTGAATGTCCAGCTGAGAAAAATAGCGAGTGAATCCGTTATCCATGTTTTTAACAACATTTTCACCTGCTATTTTTTCTCAGAAAATTAAAAATAGAAGGAATACCAAGCTTATCAACCAGATTATATAAAGCCATCCGTTACTTCAAACAACCGGTTCCCGACCGTGAAGTTTCCAGATACCAATCTCAATAATATCAATATCGACAGTCAAGCTTATTGAAGAGGGAATTAAGAAATAATTTAATTTCACTGTAAGTGAATATGGTTCGGGCAAAACTATATCCTATTATTCCTTCCAGTTCCAAGTTTCTATATTCTTGATTTCTTTGAACACGAAAGAAAGAAATTAGCAAAATTACACAGACGGGGGGACCGAAAAGTAAACACGAAGGGGGTATTTATGAGATCTTGTTCATTAAAGCATATCATCTTTGATATTCTTGTGATGTGTGTGTTATTACCCTAATTGCTCAGCTGCTTTTCAACTGTCTTCGTAACCTATAGCTATAGATTTAGCTTGTACTATTAAAACAATTCCTTTGTCAATCTTCGCGATATAATTATTCTGTGTTTCCACTGTCTTCCTACGCTGACTTCAACAAGTTGAAAAGAAAGATCATGCTTCGCTCCTCTTGTGTACATTTGTAGTCTTCAGTAGAGTTGTTTTGTCTAGACACGGTCGAGTTGAAAACATGGACGGTACGACGCAGCAAAATGAAGATCCTTGGGTCTGTCCAAACGATAGAGAACTTAGTCTTCGAGCAAAGTAAGTATTGGCCATTGGGCTTGATGTGCAGCCTGTATTATGCATTATGATATGGCGCGGACAAAAATCTTTGTTTCGTAATTAGAAAATGAACAATTATTACCTGCTGCTGTTGTAGTATTTTTATGTGGCCATGACATCAACATTCTTTCGTTAAGGTTTTTGAATTTGCCCGGCATAATTGTTTCAGCTATGATCCTCAGATCCTATGACATATGATCTTTCATATCTGTGGCATATTATTCGTGTTATCGCAGTGCTGGCGTTTGTATACTAGTTAGTCAAATATACCGAATCAAAAAGCACCGATCCAACAGGAAAGCAATCTGTTGAAAATAATAACAGTGTTTTTACGAAAGAAATACAGCCAGTGTATATATATTATTTTTGTTATAGAATAACTTCTAAACTTCTTTGTTTAATATTTAGTATTTTAAAAAGACAATATAATTAAATATAGATTAATTATAATTATGAATTTCCTGATTGTGGGGGAGAAAATCCTATGAATTTGTAGGGTAAGTGCCACCTTGAGCATGTAAAGCAGATTATTTTAAATCTAATGAAAGACAAACTTAGAGACTATAGTCAAAAGGTTAAGTGACTAGTTGACAGATATATTTAGTGCACTAATGATATATGTCTATATCCCCAAAGCTAGTGAAAAATTAATGGATCAAAAATAAGTTCCAGCTCAGTGCTCATAAGACAATAGAAAAAGAACAAATCAAATATATAAAAAGGTTGGTGTACATGTACTGCCGAAATAGTTAAAGTTGTCTAACGTTTAGAACGATCAAGGGCCTTCGCTCGAAAAGTTAGACAACTTACGCCCTATTTCAGCAGTACACCTTTTTACATATTTGATTGGTATTTCTACACTGCCTACACAGCACAACACATTTTATCACTAAATAGAAAAAGTTGCTCTGTACAAACAAATTTGCCTAGTGGAAACGAGTTCAAGATGTCTCACATTATAGTAAGATTTACATAATTTTCCCTCGACAAAGAAACATTCTTTGGAGATTGGTTACCTCAACTTGTGTTGCAATTTTTTATTTGCCTAATCACACTATTTATAAAATAATAACAATCTTGTTTAGACTATGGAGACTGGAATAACATCAATAACTATTGAGAATTTTCATTAAATCAAAAGCATTATATTCCTGTTGTGTAATTATAATTTAAATATAAGCAATTATTTCTGAATTATTTTATTAAAATAATAGAAAACGTTTGTCTGGGTCTCCATAACGTGATCGAAACCTTTGTGAAGTAACAAAAACACTTGCCTCGGCAGCTTAATTGTGTTTCTTCCTACACTTTTCTTGTGTTTTTATTACATCACTCTGGGTTTGATCATGTTATATATAGACCCGGGCAAAAGGCAGGCATTATTATATTATATTCTATTATAAAAATAGAGACCTGGCTATACCCTTTCAGAAAAATCTATAGGCACCTATAGGGCACCTATAGGCAATGTTCCAATTGCCTATATAGAAGCCTATAGGATTTACCCTGGCAAAAACATCGATTATTATTATTATTATTATCTTAATTATATGTAATTTCTGGAAAAGTATCTAATTACTATCATGTCACATGATAGCAAACTGTATCTACATTTTTGTCAATCTTATAGCTCAATATTTAAATTAACTCAACATTTAATTTAACTCAACAGTTAATTTAACTCAACAGTCAAGTACTTTTCTTAAGATCCTGGCTGTAATTCCCAATAGGCAGGTTTTCTAGCTGTAATGGTTCTATTGCTGGCATGAAGTCAATTTTCTTAAGATTAATATTTTCTTAAGTTAGATTTCTGGTTACCAATCCAAGGGCACAACTTTAACCCATGTTTTGCAATCCTTTTAAAGGCTAAACAGTGGGTGGTCATTCTACACATTCCGAATACTGAAATCTGGCCTTCACAAAAAACAGCCGATCAAAAAGGAAGAACAAGAAATTATTGAAAATATTCTTAAAAAAGCAGAAGAAGTTACTGTGAGAGAAGAGTACAGAATTGGGTAATATAGTTCATCGCATCAGAAAATTTCAGTTTTTTCTGATACTGTACTGCCTTCTAGATACATGCTTTTTTGTGATACATTTTTAGACGCCTGGTCGATCGCTTGGAGAATATAAAACATAATGCTAAAGGAAATGGAGTTACAACCTGCTTGTTATGTGATGAGAAATTTGGAAAAATCACGGCATCTCCAATGAAGTGTAATATCTGTGAAAAGGTGAAAGTTTATTCTTTAAACTTATAAAATGTGAACGTTTACTGGGAATGGTCCCAAGGTCTCTCGCTTAACATAGCAGTGCTCTTACCACTGAGCTATTGAAACCATATGTACTTCTAATATGTGTAATTCCATATAAGGAAGTGGCCTATGAGCAAATACAAGGCATTGACGAACAAATACATGGCATTAACAAGCAAATAGATTGCCCTCGTACAGCCCACTGGATGTGGGATTACTGAGCGCATGCATCTAACAGGAGTCAATTTCTAATCCCACATGCTTAGTCTGTCTCACTATTCTACTAATCTAGCTCCCCAAGTAGGGGAGTGGATGTGGTGGGAGTCTAGGGATGGCCTGAAAACACAGCCGGGGGGCAGTGAGTGGAGATAAGACCCTGGGTACGAGGTTGCCAGGGGGTTATGGTTAGAAAACTTGTTGGGCAGGGGTTATAGGGTTAACCCTTTGTTGTTTTGGGGTCGGTTACAATCCAATTAACTAGGAGCTGATACAAGGGTGCAATGTGTCGGCTATTTGCACGTTAATTCACTCTATTTGCTTGTCAATACCTTCTATTTGTGCCTCCTTATAAGGAATACATACTAGATACCCTGTCATTAAAACACGGTCAGAATAGTCAGACGATTCTTGGATGCCATTCTTTTCCCCAATATCTACTGGGAGACATTGCATTGGGACAGTGGAACATTGGGAAAGCAAGTGTATCTATAAGCCAGCGACCTTGGATTCAATTCTTGGTTGTGGCAGTCAGACAAATTTTTAAAACTTCTTTCATTCAGATTTCATCTATATTGATAGGCTTTGTGTAATTTCTTGTTGTTTTTAGGCTGCTTGTGGTAAATGTGGTGTTGATACAATTAGCAGTGGGAATATTCCCATATGGCTTTGCAAACTGTGCAACGAACACAGAGAGGTAAACATTTCAACAAAACAGCTTTCAGAGGTCTATGGGTGGTGCTACCCCTCCCCCTCTATTTAACAATTAGACAATGAGTCCAAATTGTCTGTGAGCGAACAGTCAACGAAGGCGAAGCCTGAGTTGACTGTTCGCTCATAGACAATGAGGACGAGTTGTCTGATTGTTTTAGTAGAAACAAATTAGTGGACTATTACAAAATCATGCATTCTCCAAAAAATTATCCAAAAACTCATGTGAAACCTCCCCAAAACGAGAGTTTTCTGCCATTGTTTTGAATGGTATATCACGAATAGACAACGGTTGAGTAGCCAATCAGAATGCAGCATTTGTGATGGACCATGTTCAGTTTCTACTAGAGCTTTTATGCCACTGCATGTAAGATACTAAAGATAGTAGATGAAAACACAGTGGCATATAACATAATATTTTTGTATTCTCGCCTAATAGTTTTGGAAGAAATCAGGTGCTTGGTTCCTTCGTCAGATTCCGCAGCACAAGCTACCATCGTCAAGGGAACGATGTTACTTGACATCAGGGGTGAATGCTTGAACTTCTTTTTTTTTTAATTCAAAAATTGATATCTCTCTCACTATATGTTTGACTTTAATTGTTTCACAGAGTTTTGTTGTCACAACACCAGAAATGAACCGGAAATCAATGTTACCAAGCCAAATTAGTGGTATGTTTTCTATTATATATTTTTACATACAGTAGGAATTGTACTCATAATGTATTGGTTTGAGATACTGTGGTTTGGTTGATTGACTTCCTGGTTAATTGGTTGGTTGGCTGACTGGCTGGTTCATTTGGCATTGATTGATTGGTTGGTTGGTTGATAGGTAGGTCAGTTGGTGAGTTGGTTGGTATAGGTTGGTTGGTTGGTCAATTGGTTGTTTTGTTAAAGTTGGTCAATTGGTTGGTTTGTTAAGGTTGGTCAATTGGTTGGTTTGTTAAGGTTGGTCAATTGGTTGGTTTGTTAAGGTTGGTCAATTGGTTGGTAGGTAGGATGGTCAGTTGGTATGGATGGATGCATGGCTGATTGATGGATTGTGACACATATTCACAACCCAATGATTCATCTATTGTAATACCATATTGTTCCATCACTGTATCTCTTTCCCAGAGCTCTACTCAGACTCAGATCAAGAGTCCAGTCCATCATCAGACGACCTTCGTGATGACGACCATCATTACATTTCCAGACGACAAGACAAGGTTCAACCAGTTGATGGTGCAATCACTGGCCATATCTCGCCGCGTCCCTCTTCTTTAGTTCAAACACAGGAAACTCGCAGATTATCACGTTCTCGTACACCAAGCCCACCAATGAATGATCATCTCAATGACTCTGACACTGATTCACTAGATGGTAGTCAACACCCTAGAAGAAGTAATCCAATCCCTGGTGAGTGTCAGGCTGTCAATGAGGTTTGGTTGATTTCAGTGTTTCAAGATTTCAACACCTATATGTTATGCTTAAGTTTCTGTTTGGAATAAAATAACTACAAGCCGTAAAGTGCCTATCTCACGTTTGGGGATTTTACATATTCGTAATATTTGGATCTTCCTGAGCAAAATCATAATATATATTGTCAGCCGAAAATTTCATCTTCATGGACTTTTTTGCTGTTAAAGTTATCGGATGTGATGTCACAAGAGGCATTGACACGATAGTGCATGATTACACCACATTCCAAACGTAGACGCAAGTACGCATTGCGTATCTATTTTTGTGCCAAGTAAAAGAAAACTGGTTTGGAATGCCTCTTGTGACATCACATCCGGTAACTTTAACAGGGAAAAGCAACATGAAGATGAAATTTTCGGCTGACAATATATATTATGATTTTGCTCAGGAAGACCCAAATATTACGGAGATGTAAAATCCCCAAACGTGAGATAGGTACTTTAATCTGTTAACTGACAGTCTGTTGCATTTTTATTTGGTAAATATTATCGTACGAACGTTATATTTTTATATAAATATTATATTTCAAAACACGTCGAGTCAGAAACACGTCCTGTACCAATTAAGGCAGTCGCTGGTAACGCTCATTAGGTCGAGAAGTAAGGGCCCCAACCCAGTGGGGCCCCTGTCAAAAATGGAGTGGA
This sequence comes from Chrysogorgia sp. JL179-B06, assembly GCA_035772405.1. Classification (NCBI taxonomy): domain Eukaryota; kingdom Metazoa; phylum Cnidaria; class Anthozoa; order Scleralcyonacea; family Chrysogorgiidae; genus Chrysogorgia; species Chrysogorgia sp. JL179-B06. The sequence goes on from JAYKKM010000040.1 coordinate 1,201,858, forward strand.
AGATTATAATGAAACATTACGGCTTAACAGCGACATTACTCATATATTTCATCGTCATATTTTGTCAGAACTAATTTACGGGGCTCCCGATAATCGATTCTCCCGGACCACCTCCTGCGAATCTGAGATTTATGGTGAAGAATCATTAATGTCTTGGGTGGGAGATTGACCTTCAGTTGATAAGAAAGAGCTGATTTACCGATTTGCCAACGTTAACTAGAGGAGGAAGGAATATATAGGTGTCTACGTATTCACGATTGTTTAACATTGTACTGTATAGTGATAATATAGATGTTATAGTTGAGCCTTCATGGAGCCCCAGAGCCAAGACATGTATTTGGGCCCCATCTACCTCTGTTATGCCGCTGCTCCCAGAACATATCTCCCCTGTGCTTCGTATAATCTTCACTGGTTGCCGGTGAGATCAAGGATTGTTTTTGAGATACTAATAATTACTTTCAAGGCTTTACATGGCCAGGCGCCTGTTTATATTACTGATTTGCTAACTAAATATAACCCACTACTAACTAAATTATAACTAAATATAACCTACTATAACCTACTCGTGCTTTGAGATCATCTGACCGAATTCTGCTACTTGAGCCAAAATCCAAAACGTTGACTCATGGAGACAGAACATTCTCGGTTGCAGCACCAAAACTGTGGAATTCATTACCACAGGAAATTAGAAGCTTTGAAATGTTAAGTAGTTTTAAGTCAGCACTTAAGACTTTTCTTTTTTTAAATTAATAGTTTTTTGTTCATAGTGGTAATATATGTAGTAGGCTTTATCTTATAATGAAACTGTAATTAGTTTTATAAGTAACATTAAGAATATATTGTTGTAAGAGCATTGAGACTATTGTATAATGCTCCTAATACGTCTTTATTATTATTATTATTAATAACGCTTTCACTTTTTGCTCGCCAGTTCGCAAAAGTGCAAGACAAAGTGTGGACAGTAATTCCAGTGGGAGAAGTGATTCATTTTTGAGTGCCACTAGCAATGGTGAACATGACCAGCATCCTAGTAGTGATCTTGTTGATATCACTGAAAACTTAAAGGAAATGTTTCATACTTATGGAAAGGAATACAATCTAGAAGGTAGACTGCTTAAAAACAGCTTTGCAGGAGATATAGAAATGTAAAAAACAAATAAGACAACTTCATTAATGTAACGTCAAAAAATTTATTGTTTTATTTGGAAGAACTTTTAAAATGATAAAGTAACTTCTTTTAAAGATTTTCGTTTCACCGCTTTGTTTTTGAGATATATCAGTTTGTTTGATATGCAAATGTCTGGAATTCGTCGCACATGCATAATGACTTTTCAGAGAATGTTATAATATATCTTTGTCTTCATGAAATGAAAACACCAAAGTGTGAATAACATGTGTGCGTGTTTCTCCCACAACACCAAACTTCTTGATTTTAAAGGATTTCGTTTGAGAATGAAAGTGATACACAATCTTCTCCGGTAAGTCATTATGCATGTGTGACGAAATTCCAGACATTTGCATTTCAAACAAACTGAAATTTTTCAAAAACAAAGCGAAGAAGCAAAAATCTTCAAAAGAAGTTACTTTATCATTTTAAAAGTTCTTCCAAATAAGACAACAAAATATTTGAAGTTTTCTTATATCTCTTTTTGAGAAAGTAGCAGCTTTGATATTTGCTCTTAAAACAGTTTTAACTAGATGATATAAAAATGTTGTATTGTTTGACGCTGTGTGATGATTGGCTGATACTAGGTCCTCTGGGAGTGATTGAGTTTACCGTGAATTACTTGAAAGATGATAATCGCTTGGACGTTCATATTCACAACGTTAAGGTATCTTTAATTTACTTTTAGCTTGTTGAATTATCTAGTAATGATGACTTTTCATTTGTATTTCAGTAACTGTTAGGTTCTAGTTGTTTTTCGCGCTGTTAGGTCATCTATTTGATTGCTTTTTCTAGGGACTAAGAGCTATGGATTCCACTGGTACCTCGGATCCTTATGTCAAAATACATCTTCTTCCAGGAGCTAGCAAGGTACAGCGGAACACAGCACATGACAGTAGAGCACAGCACGGCACAGCACAGCACAGCACAGTACAGTACAGTACAGTACAGTACAGTACAGTACAGTACAGTACAGTACAGTGCAGTACAGTACAGTACAGTACAGTACAGTACAGTACAGTACAGTATAGTACTACAGCACACTACATCACAACACAACACAGCACAGCACAGCACAGCACAACACACCACAACACAGCTCAGCTCAGCTCAGCTCAGCTCAGCTCAGCTCAGCTCAGCTCAGCTCAGCACAGCACAACACGCAGCAGCACACTATAGCACACTACAGCATACTACAGCACAGTAACTGCTCACAGTCCACCGTGCAGTACCGTATACAGCATAGTACGCCGTACAATACAGTACATTGTACAGTACAGTACATTGTACAGTACAGGGCACTGTACTACTTACTGTACCTTACGGTACATACGTATCAATGTGAAAGTAATCTTGTCCATGAAGCTGCATTCACATTCTTCAGTTGTTTTTTTCCTTTTTTCCCTTCACTATCTCAGAGTAATAAAACCCGTACTCAGACGCTCTATAAGACTCTAGATCCGATCTTTGATGAAACAGTGACATACCATGGCATCACTGAAGAAGACATGGATACCAAAACACTACGGTAAGCTAGCTACCTCGTTATTACGGCAACTTTTTTTTGTCCGGCCGGCAAAACGCCAATACATTTCCTTATAAAAATACCCCGTTAATACGGTCACCTCATAATTAATACGGGCAACGGCCACATTGTAAATCACCCCGTTTATACGGCCATTCCAACCAAACATGCATTCTAAAATCTAAAGGACAGACAAGTGACAAACGGAAATATATCTTGAGACAAAAGACTTACACCTCGAGACTTAATTTTAATTGAAAGAGTCTGTGTCATGTCATGTTATAAAGACGAGCAGCAGAGTTTGCAACATGTTTTACTTTTCTTCTTACTATTTCCTTCTTGCTTTGTGTGTCTTTTTCTTGTTTCATCTCGTACAGAAAGATTATTTTCAAAGATATATGTTTCTTTCTTCGTAGATTACAAGTGCTGGACGAGGATCGATTAAGCAGGAATGATTTTATTGGTCAGACTAGTGTTCCACTCAAGCGAGTGCTTACCATGAACAACAAAACAATGCAAAAAATACTTGAGCCAAAATCCGAGGTAAATTAATCCAACCAGCATGGTTTAACCCAGCCAGCATAGTGTAGTCTATCCGCTGGGAGATAATATGAAAAGGAGAAATAAGAGAACTTCAATGTGTCGAAAATTACTTTAGTAAGAGTACGTTTCGAACAATGTTATTAAGGGACTAAATCAATTTTTTCCGAGAACGGTTACACAAGTCTAGCTAGGGCTCCCTGTGCAAGTAGGTTTGTAAACTACTTGATAGTGCCGGTTTAACGCCATAGTTCTTAAAGTAGGTCGGTGACCATAATTTTTTCCTTAATAATTCTTTTCTTCTACCTCTTTTACGTGTTATAACAGAAACTTAGAGAAAAATCATTTCTACAACTTACAATATTTTACATTTTTGATGAATGTTTCTTCAAATAACATGTCAAAGAATATTGGAAACGACCTTTATTTATCATTATAAACCCTGTTAGCTGTTTCTTTCCCCCTAAAATACCATGTTTTCTTGTACAAAATTACTAGTTGCGAAAAATAAAATAAATTATCTTTGTCAAAAGGTTCAAGAAAAAGTTGTGCGATGCGGTTTTTACTCAACTCGTAAATTGCTCACAATGACGTCACCATACTGAGTAAGAGGTGATCTGCGACATGCCATATCTTCTAAACAAGGTCGGTGACCCCAACTTTTTTTTTGGTTTTAACACAAGTATGTCAATAACCTTAAGACTGGGAAGTTTCAACAAATTTTCATTTCGGAAAGAATTACTGAGGAGTTCTCTTATTTCTCCTTTTCATATTATATCCAGTTCTTTTGAGAACTTAGCAGCTTTCATATTTATTCTTATCATCTGGGAGATTCATGTTCGATTTCAGTTTTGTCTCTACAATTGTTGCTAAACGTTTCTTCGGAATTTCTTGATTTTCTATGAATCCGTTTTTTGGTGGACATTAGGCAGAATTGGCAAAAATGGTAAGTAAAGTTCTTTGAATCTCAATTGTTACTTCAGTGGCATACACTTCGCGAATTTGATTCAATGGGCATGCAATGGCTTCACGTTATAATCATGGAGCGATAAGCTGTGTGGGATTTCCCTGCTACTCAATGTTGCAAAGTTTGTAAATAAAATAATAATCTAATTGACAGCATCGACGTGGAGCCATTGGAGCCTTTTTTTCATGAACATTGACACAAATTCTGGAAATATCAATAACTGCTGTATGAAACACAGCACTACAATAACGAGAGAATTGAGTTTTACCAACACTCTAGTCAAACAGAATGTTGTGATGATAAACGTTGAACCAGAATTTTTGGTAATCAACTAATTTTGAACAACTTCTTATATTTTCTCCAGACTCCTGATAATTCACGTGGTCGTATCCACATCTCCTTAAGTTACTTATCTAAAGAACAAAAACTCGTTGTTGGTATCATACGTTGTGCTAATTTGGTTGCCATGGATTCCAACGGATATTCTGACCCCTACGTGAAATGGTAAGCCATGAGCGACAATTTCTGGGTTGCACGTATGTATGCTCAAGAATATTCTGACTTTTCCATTGTTTTTAAGCTACCTTCTACCAGACCCTGCTAAGAAAACCAAACGACGAACTAAAGTAAAGAAAAAGAATCTAAACCCTGAATTCAACGAGGTATACGTACATTTTAATTCAAAATCATGGCACATTTCCAGAAAAAAACTCTTTCAATCATAAAGACATATACCAATTGCTAATCTTCGATATCTCAATTCGTTCTTGAGATATTAAAGTGCCAAATTTTACATATCCGTAATATTTGGGTCTTCCTGAACAAAATCATAATATATCTTGTCAACCTTACCGAAAATTTCATCTTCATGGAGTTTTTCTCTGTCAAACTTACCAGATGTGATGTCACAAAAGGCATTCCAAACCAGTTTTCTTTTGTTACTTGCCACAAAAATGCCTCTTGTGACATCACATCCGATAACTTTAACGGCAAAAAAGTCCATGAAGATGAAATTTTCGGCTGACAAGATATATTATGAATTTGCTCAGGAAGACCCAAATATTACGAATATGTAAAATCCCCGAACGTGAGATAGGCACTACTGAATCTTTCCCTGCATGTACACTTGAAGTGTATATTTGATAAAGAAAATCATGAGCCGTTTCTCATGAGTTGTTATATTATTTTATCTCTCACACTTTATTTATTTCGCCCTGCAGACGTTTACCTACATAATATCTCATAATGATCTGGCCAGCAAAACATTGGAAGTCAGTGTATGGGACCATGATGTTGCGAAATCGAATGACTTTATTGGTAAGCTATATATATATATATATATATGAGCTCGATGAGCCACTGGACGCGCCTTTTAGTCAAGGGCTCTGGGAACGACAAGACATTTCATAATATGACTCAAACAAACTATTATCGCACAATGTGGAGATTAAGTAATTAAATTTGTTATTACATATAATATTTAGGTTAGGTTTATTTACAAATTTATAAATAGTCCATCATTACAATTTATTTATTTATCAAGTGTAAACATTATCGTAATTCAGCCTCACAGCTGCTAGGATTTCAATGTTCAATAAACGTATCTATCTATCTATCTATCTATCTATCTATCTATCTATCTATCTATCTATCTATCTATCTATCTATCTATCTATCTATCTATCTATCTATCTATCTATCTATCTATCTATCTATCTATCTATCTATCTATCTATCTATCTATCTATCTATCTATCTATCTATCTATCTATCTATCTATCTATCTATCTATCTATCTATCTATCTATCTATCTATCTATCTATCTACAGTATCTATCTATCTATCTACAGTATCTATCTACAGTATCTATCTATCTATCTATCTATCTATCTATCTATCTATCTATCTATCTGTCTGTCTGTCTGTCTGTCTATCTATCTATCTATCTATCTATCTATCTATCTATCTATCTATCTATCTATCTATCTATCTATCTATCTATCTATCTACAGTATCTATCTATCTATCTACAGTATCTATCTATCTATCTATCTATCTATCTATCTATCTATCTATCTATCTATCTATCTATCTATCTATCTATCTATCTATCTATCTATCTATCTATCTATGTAGTAATGTACGACGTTTTTGAGTGCATTATGGAAAAGAACCATGCGCAATGGTAAACTCGTCTTCGTACTCGTCTTCGTCCTCACATCTAAAGCTCTCTAATAGCATCGCCGCGGGTTCAATTCCAGCCGGAAGGCCTTGATGTTGCATTTTTCGCAACTGCGTTTTCGCAAGAGCGTTTAGCTGATGATATATTCGAATTATTGGTCTGCCTTGATACAGGAGTTATCCAGCCAGAAGTAAGTGCTATGTTTAAACCGTTTGTGGAAGAGAGTTTTTGTGTGAACGATGAAACTATTCGTGGTAACGATAACATTGCGAACATTGAATTTGGTACCCCGATTCTAAATGTAAGTCAAGGCGGTATACCTGGCATAGAGTCGCGCCTAACGCACAAGCGTTGTGCGGATCGTTTTGCAGCTATAGAAGCTGATGCTTTTCTTTTTAAAGAAAAGATGAAAGAAGATATAACATCAATTTTGTCTATGTTAACTGCAAAAGATAAGCAAATTAAAACACAAGGTGAAGAGATTAACAAATTGAAAACAGAAAATTTGAATTTTAAATGTCGTATTCAATCATTGGAAAATCGTTTGAGCGGTCAGCTGTCCCGAGAGAATATTACCAGCAATAGAAATGGCGAACTCTATTCGGAAAAAAGAACTCAAGCGTCCCTGGGGAACATCCCTAATGCAAATCGCTTACTTTATTCGGAAAAACTAAAGAGGAACCGAAGTGTTGCTAATTGTGCTGACAGCTTAAACTCAAGCAGTAATTACAGGCCAATTCAACAAAGCGTAAATGAGTCCCAAACCAGCAATGTGGAGGGAATATGTCCCGTTATTGATTTAGCCAACTTAGACATCAATTCGCGGGCCATTCAACCGGATCAAAACACGCCTACCAGCAGCAATGCAGATAATTATTCAACATTTGATCATAATTCTATGCCCGCTTACCATCACGTAAACAAGTCGCAAAACAGTAAAACCGATGAGTTACTTGTTATTTCTGATGAACTCTACTCGGAAAAAACAAAGGGATCTAAAGATTTCGGTTCTGAAGAAAATTGCAATTCTAATGCAAATTCAAACTCGTATTTAGCAAATCAAGGGCAAAACAAGTCGAACAACGGCAATGTGAGCAGTACGTCTCGGTCGCCACAAATAATTCAAACCAATAGTCAAAATAATGGGACAAAGGCAAACCATCCTATTGTTGATGCTAATCCATCGGTTACCTCTTGTGTAATTGGGCAACACGCTGAGACTACTGATCAACTGCGCGATTCGTCTCCCGATCGCTTTATTGGGGTAGAACGGAAAAGAAAAAAAGTAAAGAGATTCCTTCTGAGCGGGATAGATGAAAAAGTGAGCGACAATCAAATTCTTTCCTTTCTTGAAAAAAATGCGATTTATCCAACTCAACTGAGAGTATTTCCTAGTAAGAGAAAAGGTACAAAATCAGCCAAACTTAATATCCTTCAGTCAGATTGCACTAAGATTGCCACACCTGATTTTTGGCCTAGATTTGTTGTATGTAAGCCATGGCTTACCAAAGGACAATTGGAAAAAATCAAGAATAAAGATAACTTAGTGACGTGCAGTGACGTGCCGAAACCCCTGCTTAATCAAGTTCCCGACGATCATTCAGGGTAACGGAATAGCCGAACTCCGAGTATGTACATGGAATGCTGGAGGTGTTTTTTATAACGCCAGATATCTTGCCAATTGCCTAAAAAATTGTGATATTTGCATTGTAACCGAACATTGGTTGTTTCCTGATTCGCTGTCTTTTTTAGACTCTATTAACACAAATTTTATGTCCTACGGTAGATGCTCCAACACTCTCAATAGCAATTCGTTATCTCGTCGAGGTAAAGGTGGGATTGCCATCCTCTGGCGCAAAAGTTTAAACCTGAACATTGTCCCAATGAACGATGTCGGGAATGACAGAATTATTGCCATTAAAATCATGTTACTCAACAAGAAAATTTTGTTTGTTCTCGGAACATACCTACCTTCAACCAATGATTCAATACACTCATATAAAGAACATATTGATTTATTAGAAGATAATATTGCGAGACTCAAATGCTGTGGAACAATTATTCTCGGAGGTGACTTTAATGCTCATATCGGGAAGCACGGTGGACCAAGAAGCTTTTCAGATATAAATGAGAGAGGCCGTGTTTTAATTTCTTTCATTGAAAATTTTGATTTTGTCTCAGTGAATTCACAATATTTGTGCAGCGGACCAATCGAAACGTTTTACAGCAATCAAGGCACAACTATCACAACTACCGATCATGTGTTTGTGAATAAAGAACATCTTCCGCTAATAAAAAAATGTTATGTTGAGAGTGATAAAAGTGGAAACCTTTCATATCATTTACCAATTTTCTGCACTTGGAATGTACACCTATCTACTGCAAGCACAAATATACATATAAAACATGAGCGTTTCTCGTGGAAAGCCGCTCTAGATGCGAGAGTTAAAACCAGATACCAAGATAGCATCATTGGTAAATTAGTAGCTGATGAGAGCCTTTGTGGAGATAGTTTAACAGACATTGACTCAATTGAAGTGGCGCTATCGAATGTAACAAATGTATTGCATTTAGCAGCGGAAGAGAATATTCCTAAAATCAAATTTATGAAACACCGGCGTCCATATTGGAAAGAGGGTCTTGGTGCCCTGCATAAGAATTCAAGAGCCTGCAGAAAAGCGTGGTTACAAAATGGGAAATCGCGTGACCAAGAAAATGTATATTATCGAAATTACAAAGAAGCAAAGCGCCTGTTTAGAAAGGAATTACGAAGGAAAGTTCATTTGGAAGAACAAAAACAATTGGAACAACTTGAAAAGCATTACGAAACAAATAGGAGTACTTTCTATAAACTAACTTCTAACATTCGAAAAAAAAATGCAATAACTGTGCAAGCGTTAAAAGTTGGTGAAAAATTAGTAAATGATCCAGAAGAACTTATATCGGTGTGGAAAGATCATTATGTGTCTTTGTACACGCCTACAGTAAACTCTGAGTATAACGAAGAATTTAGACAGTTTGTTGAAACAAAGATCACTGAGTATGAAGTGGAAAGTCTAAATATAAACAATGATCCATTGGATGATCCATTCACTGAAAACGAAGTATTAAACTTATGCGCAAAATTGCCAAATGGAAAAGCAGCTGGACCAGATGGATTAACTTATGAACACATAAAATACGCTGGTAATGCCTTATCTCCGGTGTTAACAGGCATTCTAAATGCTATTAGAGAGTCGGAAGTGGTCTCGGACAGTTTCACCCTTGGTGATATAATCTCTTTATTTAAAGGAGGAAAAAAAGATCGACTCAATAAAGATCACTATAGAGGAATTACTTTACTAAACATTATTGGCAAAATCTTTGAAAGACTTATTTTAAACAAGTGGTTGCCTATATTTAAAACCTGGGAGTTTCCCAATGCCCTACAGTTTGCTTACCAAAAGAACAATTCCTGTATCAACGCAAGCTTAGTTCTCCAGGAAGCAATTGCGCACAACTTTGAACGAGGAAGTAAAGTCTACTGCTGTTTTTTAGACTCTGCCAAGGCATTCGATACGGTATGGATTAATGGTCTGTTTTACAAGCTATACAATGCAGGCATGAAGGGAAAGTCATGGCGCCTATTGAGAAATTGGTACCAGCGACAAACAAGTCGTGTTTCCTTGAACGGTCTTAGATCAGAAGAATTTCCTGTTCGACAAGGTGTGCGACAAGGTGGTGTTTTATCCCCTTGGTTATTTATGAGTTTTAACAATGACATACCAGAAATTATTAGTTCCACCGGCGAGGCTTTAACAGTTGATTCCATTCCCTGCAATCCTGTTATGGTAGCTGATGATATAACTCTACTTTCTACTCGTCTTCAAGGACTACAGAAGATGTTAGGTTGTATAGAATCGTATAGTCAAAGTTGGCGTTTTGAATTCAACACAAGTAAAACTGTAGAAGTAACTTTTGGAGAATCCACCAGAGTTTTTAACAAGCGAAAGTTAGAAAGAAAGTGGAAACTTTGTAAATCTCGCGTTCAGGAAAAACAATCCTGGAAACACGTTGGAATTGAAGTCTCTGGTAATTTTTCTGGTACGCAGAGAACCGAAAGTGCATGTAAGAAAGCTAAAGAAGTGGTACACAGCTTGATGAGTCTTGGTGCACGATCCGGTGGTATGAATCCAATATGTGGCGTTAGTCTGTGGAAAGTGATTGGTATTCCTACATGTTTATATGGTTGTGAACTGTGGAATAAATTGACTGCTACCGAACTCAGTATGCTCGAGCAAGCTCAAAGGTACGCAGCAAAATGCATCCAAGGCCTGGGAGTTGGTACCCGCTCCGAAGCTGCCACCGGGAGTATTGGTCTATGGGACATGGAAGGTTATATTGATAAAGCAAAGCTCACTTATTTTGGAAAGTTATGTAAGCTCGACCCTGATACAACTACAAAAAAGGTGTTTATCACTAGACTATTTTCATTTTATCACAAAGACCAAAAAAGAAAATCAGTTGGATTCATTCCAGATCTAATACGCATTCTTGAAAAATACAATCTTCTTGAATTTTTAAGAAACTATATTGATAATCAACATTTCCCATGTAAAAAAGAATGGAGAAATATTGTAATGTCTAAACTTCATCTGTATCAAACACATAAATGGAGAGAGGAGATATCGAGAAAGCCTGAGCTTGTCTATTACCAAAGAGTTCATACTGACTTGACAGTGTTGGATCTGTGGGAAGTTGCAAAGAGGAATCCTTTTGATAAAGTGGCAATAACAAACCTTGTCAATGTGCTATGTGGTAACGTTCCAGATATTTTGATGTCTGCAATTGAACATCACCCAGAAGAATATAGATGCCAGCTTTGTGAACAGCATATTGATGACATCAATAAACATTTTATAATCAACTGCACTGCACTCAACCATTCACGCAACCACATGTGGGATGCAATATTTGATGTAATACCGACTGAGTATGCAGCAAACTTATTCGCGCTTGAAGAAGACGATCAATACGAATGCTTAATTGGAGCGAAAATTCCAAACTTAATGCACCTACCGACTGTAGTCAAAGACAATTATTGTGTAACAGTTGCAAAAGAAATTCTTCAAATGTATTTTAATGTCAAACATAATTTATCGTAGTTAGGAAAACTGTAAAAAAACAAAACTAAAACAATTTTTAATTTTAATTTGATTATAACTAATTATTAATTAACGTATACATGTAAAATATTTTTTTTTACCCAACCCGGGGTCATATACGGGTATCTTCAATATTGGAGGAAATTAAAGGACATCTATCTACAGTATCTATCTATCTATCTACAGTATCTATCTATCTATCTATCTATCTATCTATCTATCTATCTATCTATCTATCTATCTATCTATCTATCTATCTATCTATCTATCTATCTATCTATGTAGTAATGTACGACGTTTTTGAGTGCATTATGGAAAAGAACCATGCGCAATGGTAAACTCGTCTTCGTACTCGTCTTCGTCCTCACATCTAAAGCTCTCTAATAGCATCGCCGCGGGTTCAATTCCAGCCGGAAGGCCTTGATGTTGCATTTTTCGCAACTGGTCCCGGTTTGGTCTTAAAATGTATATATTTCAACACTCGAAATTTTCCTTCACCATAAATCCTTAGAACATGTAGTTCAAACTACCTTTTGCTATATAACCGATATTCCATGACCCTCATTCAGAATACCTTATCTAACACCTGGTTGCTTTCTGGTTTTGTTAAAGGTGGCATCCACATGGGTATTCGCTCCAAAGACACTCCTCTAAAACAATGGTTTGAAACTCTGAAATATCAAAACAAAGAATCCAGATATTGGCATTCATTAACAACGGAGATTACGTTAAACGAAGCAGAATGAAAACAATACCTTAGCGAGTGGTTACCATAGCGAGTGGTTACCATAGCGAGTGGTTGCCTTAGCGAGTGGTTACCATAGCGAGTGGTTATACCATAGCGAGTGGTTACCATAGCGAGTGGTTACCATAGCGAGTGGTTACCATAGCGAGTGGTTGCCTTAACGATTGGTTACCATAGCGAGTGGTTACCTTAGCGAGTGGTTACCATAGCGAGTGGTTACCATAGCGAGTGGTTACCTTAGCGAGTGGTTATATAGGGTAGGGAGTGGAAGATGTTTAGCTGTAACCTTTGAAGTAAATAGTTTGAACCTAGGAGTATCACCACATGTGTGAAGTTGATCGTCCAGGTTGTTGTATATAGTCTTGAGAAAGACTATTGTTTGGTGACTGACGTTATCTTCAGAGTCAAGACTCTGAAGACTCTGAAGATGACTGCCGCTGAAAGTCACCAACAATAGTCTTTCTCAAGACTACAACAACCTGGACGATCAACTTCACACATGTAATCTTTGAAATCGAACATAACCGCCTCCTCCAGGGGGGAATCACTATATGTCACACAGCATCATGTCATGACGTCCGAAAAATAAAGACATCCTGAGAACTCAAGATATGAGTCAATAACAAGACGAGATTATTGAAAAAGTGATATTTCGATTTTATTACAAAATCATCATCAGACTAAGTGATTACAAAAACGTAGCCACGGCGGAAGGTCGGCGAAAATGGCCCTGGGATGGCTGGTCCATTCTATAATGCGATTGGCTTGTCATAAAACTCAATTAATTCAGCCGAGTATAATTTATTCATCTAAATCTGAATGCTGTCTTCAAATGTTACAGTAAATTAGAAATTGATAGCTTTCGCTAAATTGGATATATGCTTCTTCAAGATTTTATACATTTAATGTTAACAAAGAAACTATATTGGCCAGACACTAAACCTATATTTCGCGAGCGTCACAGTTTGATTTTCTTGCAAACTCGGAGCTTCTAATGATCTCTCGCAATTTACATTATGCAAATATGCAAGCTTCAAAATCAGCTCATCAGATACAATAGAAAGCTCAATCCAGTGCTATTTTTTGAGATCAGTGCGGTTATTGACTCATATCTTGAGTTCTCAGGATGTCTTTATTTTTCAGAACATGTTTCATTTTATACTATTTGAAATTGTCAGCTGGTTTTTTGACCACCTCGAATTGTTCGACTTTAAACTAAAATAAGGTAGGGTTAGGATAGGATGATGGTTAGGGTGATAGGATCAGGGTTTGATTTTGGGTAAGGGTTAGATTTGTACCTAGAAAACTAACCAAAATAGTGTACAAATAGTGATTCCCCTCGTTCAAAAATATCGTAACCCCTGCTCTTTGACGATAGGGGCAGAAGTATAGTATTTTGAGGCAAAGCCTTATTTAATTTGCTGCATAACGTATTGTCACATATTGATCTCCTCTCGATTGAGTACAGTATTTATGATAAACATTTCAGATCACGGACAAATGCAATGAAGAACAGCCTAAGATATTCGAACTTTTGTTATTTTCGTACATTTTCGAAATTTAAATAGCATATAACATAGAGGTTGGTCGGGCACTGTGAACTGCGTAAAAGGCTGGATCGAGCAACCCTGCATGAAACCTGCGAAAAATGAAGCCAAAATCAAACTAACTATGAGTGACAAGAGAAAGTGGCTAGATAATTTTTTGTAACACAAAAAGGAATGATTTTTGAGAAATAATATGAATCTTCTGGTGTTTTCATCCTTACTGTTTGCAAATGTTCTCGTGTGATTGGATTATTAAGTATAGTTTAAAACACGTGCGATTGATAAAACTGAACACGAGGCGATAGCCTGATAAAACTGAACACGAGGCGATAGCCTGATAAAACTGAACACGAGGCGATAGCCTGATAAAACACCACGAGACTATAATCGAGTGTTTTAGACCTGATAAAACACTGCTCATGCGAGTGTTTTGAACGGCTTCAAAAACGACTGCATCTAAATAACCATGTTTACCTAAAGAAATACCTAATGGTTTCCGTGTTTGGATGGCCTGATCCAAACACGCGGGATGTTGCGAGACTTGAGAAAAGCGTAAAGAAACACGCGCCGCTAGGCGAGTGTTTTTAGCTTTTCGAAAGTCGAGCAACATCCCAAGTGTTTGGATCAGGCCATACCATTAGGTATTTATTTTATAAAATAATACGAACGAACGAGCAACACAAACTTGAGCCGTAAACATTTGACGGGAAATTTCCGTGTTTGGATGGCCTGATTGGACACGGGTATTGACCAATCAGAGCTTGCGTAACATACATGTTATTTTATAAAATTATTTCAGTGATTCAAGCGAAGGAAAAGTTTATGCAAATCATTTTTCTTTGTATTTTCCTCATGTCAATTATTAAATTATTGAAGTAGGATTAATATTCTTTATTTGGGTCAATCGTTAGAGTTGATGTACCTAGTTGATGTAACAAAAGATATACCAGTTTCTACTTAGATTATGAGTGCAGGCTACTAACGGACAGTCATTAGTTCCGACTCACAAGACATTGAAAGGAAACTTTCCTGTCCTTAGGATAATTTTCCTGAGTGGAAACCAGCCTTGAGAGAGACGTCAACGGAAATACGTGCCTATGCGGGATTTGACGTATTATATCTTGTCGTGCGAAAATTTCATCTAGCTTCGTAACTTTTCCTCCTGCTAAAACAGGAAATGACGTCAAAGCAGGGACACTCAAACATATTGCACACTGATTCAGCAGTGAAATACAATGAAAGTTTGGGAATTGAGCGAATTTTGTCTAAACAGGTGTGCTTAAAGTTCAGAGCCAAACTTTCTTCGTATTTCACTGTTGAATTAGTGTGCAATGACTTCGCTTGTCCCTGCTTTGACGTCATTTCCTGTGAATAGTTAAAGTTCTTTCAATGCTTTATCCTCTAAACGGTTGTACATACTGATTCCGTGTTAGGCAGAGGCTGGAGTGCCAATACTAGTTTCGATAGACCTCTTTCATGATGGCACTCAAATGAAATGTTATAAATTAGCCTTTCTGACCTAATTGTAATGCCAAAGAATCTTCACTTTGTAATGAGGCCAGAAAGGCTAATTATGAAATTAACATGGCGTCTTTTGTCCATCACATTGTTTTTTTAAGGTTAGATGTATGCAATATATACAACCCCGAGGACGCATCGTCCGAGGGCTGTATATTTATTTTTCACCTTGGACAAAGATTTCCCTATTTTTTTCTTTATTTCTTATCCAATTACTATTCATAGGGCTGTATCTCCTGGGGTTGTATGCTATTTAAGAAATAGAAAACATTTTCCGTGTTTACATACAGTTATATAAACACGAGTGGCAGTTTGGGAGAACGAGAAATCATAGTGGGAACACGAGCCCGTAGGGCGAGTGTTTCCACGCGATTTCGAGTTCTCCCAAACTTCCACGAGTGTTTATATAACGTATGGGAACACGGATAAAAATGTTTTCTATTTCTTTTATAAAATAACCCGTAGAAAGCAAATAAAATGTACAAATATCTTTTTTATCAACACGTAAATTCTCCTTACTGCGTATGATGGCGCCGTGATGTCTAATTGATGGCGTATGATGATGGCTAATTGATGGCGTATGATGGCTAATTGATCACGATGGCGTAATCCATCCATGTTATATTTAACAATTAGACAACGAGTTGACTATCGGGGCTGACTATAAGGGCGAGTTGTCTAATTGTTTTAGTATAAATTTACAACTTTCTAACCCAAGAAATAACTTTTATTTCGCATTTTTCATGGAAAAAAGTAAATATTCTTTCGAAATCAGGCGACTTTTTCCCCAGAGGTTTATATCAGCGGATAGTAACTCCTGCGATAGCCAATCAAAATTGAGGATTTGTGATATAAACTTGTCAATTTACACTAAATTATTGTAACTGTTCATTGACTGAGAGAGAGTGTAAATTATTCGTAATTGTTCATATTTATATATTCATTTTATGTAAAATGATTATCTTTGTTGATCCAATGATTAAAAATACTATATGAAAGTTAAAAAAAAAATGTATACAATCACAGCGTGCGCAAGACACGACTTTTTTATAAATACATCCAGCGGTACATCAAAGAAAACTGACTCGATCATGTAATAATAGTGGTTGGATTTATGGTTAATCAGTAACCCTAACCTTCATCCTAACTTTAACCTAACCGTAGCTGACCCTAACCTAACCAAAAATAAAGACCGTACCAGCTGTCAAAAACAGAAAGGTCCTTTGAGTAATCCCTTTTAATGAGCTATTTCCGTTACAAGTCCTCATGTGAGAAACCTGATTGGCTGATGGGGAAGGACCGGAATTATGTAATGTTTTGTACTAGTTAATAGTTTTCATGTGTGTTAATAAGCTATACCAAAGGTACCAAAGACAGCATTCACTTGCAAACCAGTGGGTATACTAGTTGCAAATATGGATAGCGACGAAATATCTTCAGGTTCAATTCAAGTAGAAAAACAAAGTGTATTAAAGGACAGGCGTCGAGTCCCCTTGCCATTGCTGAGGTTCTGTAATGTAGCCATTGGCTTGCTCTTCCTAGACATCTTCCTCTCTCTTTCGTTATGGCTAACCGGTGGAAATTCGTCTTACTTAAAGAAACACGTTTTTCACTTTAGTTTTAAAGATTGTGTCTTCGACTTAGCCGTCCTTTCGGTAGTCAGAGTGATAGCATTGGTGTATTTGTTTACCAAACTGGAAAGACTTGCAATCGAAACTGTTTATTTACCCTACGACCAAGGGCTTATAAAGAAAAAGAGGACGTGTTACCTTTTGGCAATTTTAATAAGCTTTTTATTCCTCGTTTACAGCGTTATTAAAGCAGTTTTCGTATACCTTGCGTGGAATAATGATAATTTAGATATGCACATGTGTTACTACATTCTTGTTATTGCTTCAACTGCGCTGTGCCTTGCAGAGTTTTGTCTTTCAATTGCAAGCCCATACTTCATAAGAAAGCTTTTAAAGTATGTGGTGCTACGTACAGAAGAGGATGATGATCCATCTAGTAAGAAAAGGAAAGTGGATTTACGTCGTCTTGTGACACTAGCTAAATCAGTAAGTATAATGCAGGGCATGCCCTGTTTACGGAGGTATAGGGTTACCCTCCTTAAGTAGGGTGACCCTTCCAAGAGGGTCAAAAGATAGCCTTTGTTTACATGGTGTAGGGTGACCCTTGTAGCAGGACTAACTCCTCTAGTAGGGTCACCCTGCCTTTGCATGGCCACTAAACAAATTGAAAATGGCAGACAAACGAAGAGTTTTGGTGGCAAGTTTTATTCTTTTGTCTCTTGGTCGACCTTTGGTCACCGCATTTACATGATGTGGTCTATTGCTTGGCTTTTTGTTGTTTCAAAAATGTCATCAACAATAGTTAGCAATTCATGCAGCAAACCAGTATTTTTTTAGCAATTCATGCAGTAAACCATTCATCCATCCATCTGTCATTCAACTAATCATTCTCCCATTCCTCCAACCATTCATTTATTCAACCATTCATTATGGCTTCCCCTCAGTATCAATACGGTCATCTGCAGAAGATATTGAATGCTGCCACCCGTGTGGTGTTCTTGGTACCCAAGTTTGACCACATTACGCCTGTGCTTGTAAAGCATCACTGGCCGCGTTACGTTCAAAATTCTTCTCCTGGTGTTCAAGGCACTTAACGGCAAAGCTCCTAGCTATATTTGCGATTTCTGAATGGTTAAGAAATCGTCGGGGAGATATCATCTCAGGTCTGATGAGCAGGGAAAGTTGCTGATTCCACGTACTAACTGCAAAACATTTGGAGATAGAGCGTTTGCTAAAGCAGGCCCCACACTATGGAATCGACTTCCATTCAATATGAGGTGTCTGTCCAACATCGAGACTTTTAAGAATGCTTAAATATGCTTCTCTTTAGACAAGCTTTTAATGTTTAATGACTCTAACTTTGATCATCAATATTATTTGTGGATATGTCATTTACTTTTTAATGTTCTTAGGCCGAAATAGTTTTATTAGTTTATTTGTTATACCGAGTTTCAGCACTTTAGAATAGCACTATTATATATACAACCGTTCATCCGTCCGTCTGTCCATCCATCTCTCTGTCAACCAACTAATAATCCATCCATTCTCCCATGATTTTATCCATTCATCCAACCTGCAACCATTCATCCATTTCATTAATTTATCCAACCATGCATTCTTCCAACAATACAACTAGGGATGAGCCGATAGAAAAAAATCCAATTTACCAATACGATAAATTCTGGTACAATATACAGGCTTATCGGTATACTGATATTGGTCAGCAGGAATTCTTAACACTTGAATTTGGGTCAAAACGTTAGCAAAACGTAATTGTTACTAGTAGAAAAGGTTTTACGATAGATTGGATTTAGTATACTAGTAATAAATTTATTTGAAATATCAATAAATAGCTAATGTTTCACCTAATATGTCATGTTAAACCAGATGCACCATATCAAATTAATAAAATTTGACAGTTTATTGTGGAACAGAATCTATGTTATAAACAAGTTTGCATTTTTCTTGACAAACAAAAGGAAAGGTCACAAGTAGAAAAGACAGTATACTATTTATCAGCAATTCCGATATATGTCTTTGATATTGGCAGCCAGAAAGTTGCTGATTATCGGCTTCTACCGATTATCGGCTTCTACCGATTATCGGCTTATCCCTGCTTCCAACCAATCATCCACCCAACCACTCATCCAGTACTGATCCATTCATTGTCTAACCTTTAAAAACACACATGTTTATTATCTTAACCAAATACAAAATTGGAATCAAATTAAAATTTCAGGAATTTGGTATTCTTAGTGTGGCCACGTTTGCATTATTTATATCATCTGGCTCCCAAATGGCTACTCCGTTATTCTTTGGTGAAGTAATCAATGCCGCAAGTAACTCCAAGCATAATGGAATGGGTACTATATTAAGAAAACTAATCCAATATTATGCTAAGTCTTAGTCGTTGCTTTTTGCTAAAGAATATTATGCTCATTGTTGCCTTAAAATTATGCTAAAACAATTTTGCTGCACTGTTTTTTTCTTGGTTTAGGTAGCTTAAATGAAACTATTTTAATTTTATTTGGAGTTTATTGTGTTGGTTCTTTGGCCAGTTTGATAAGATCTTGGCTATACACTTTAGCAGGGCAAAGACTTGTCGCAAGAATAAGAAAACAGGTAATATATTATGTTATATATATATTTTACAAAATAACATATTTTGTAAAACATAAACATCATTTTATTAATTTTTCTCTGTTGATAGGTTTTTAATGCTATTACTCAACAAGGGATTGCTTTTTTTGACTCAAATAGGTACTGGTGAAGCTTAGTGAATAATTATTTATAGTTGTATTATAACATGTATACAGTATTTATTAGGCATGCACTGCAGTGCACTGCACTGCACTGCATGCACTGCACTGCACTGCACTGCACTGCACTGCACTGCACTGCACTGCACTGCACTGCACTGCACTGCACTGCACTGCACTGCACTGCACTGCACTGCACTGTACTACACTGCACTATTTTTGTTTTAGAACTGGAGAACTTATTAACCGTTTGTCATCTGATACCCAAGTCATCCAAAATGCAGTTACTGTAAGTGCAATGTTTCAACAAGAATATTACATTTAATATTTTAGCCATTCACCATTTAGTAAGTGCTTATAATGACTTTTATTTATAGGTTAACGTTTCAATGTTGGCAAGATTTAGTTTGCAAATCATTGGCTCTCTGGTGATTATGTTTATTCTCTGTCCAAAACTTGCTGGTGTTCTTATTTCTGTGGTACCAATAATTGGTATAGGAGCTCAAAGATATGGTGTGTTCCAGTTAACTCATTTTGTAGCATAATAAAATAATTGCAGGCTTAGGGAATATTAAGACTTTCAGTGATGGAAGTGGAAAGATTATATCAATGATGCTCCCAGACCTCCTGAGCAGCAAAAACAATATACTGTTTAATTTTGTTTTATTTTTCACAGGATCCTGCAAGGATTGTTTAAAATTGTTCATGGATATTTTCAGGATCCTGTAACGACAGGATTCTGCAAAGATTATTTTAAATTCCTTGAAGGATCCTGTCCTTACAGGAACCTTGCAAGGATTATTTAAAATTCCTCAAGGATCCTGAAAATATCCTGTCATTACAGGAAGGGTTTTTCACCAGGGATGCCTGCTTCACGTTCATACAAGCTCTAATTCCTATTTTAATTTCTATGAAAATTACTCTAGGGCAGTATCTTCGTGATTTACGTAAAATATTTCAAGATAAGTTGGCCTCAAGTTCAACAACAGCAGAGGAGACCTATAGCAGTATACGTACTGTAAGATCATTTGCACAAGAAGTGAAAGTTATGAATTTGTACAAAAAAGACATTGATGAAACCTATGAAGTGGGCAAAAAGATTTCTTTTGCAACAGGTAAGAAAAATATAAGAGAATATATATATATCTTTGTACATATATATTAAATATAATTATGCTCATTAATGTGATGACTTGAAATTGTAGGTCTGTTTAACGGAATTGTTGGGATAATTGCACAGGTATTTATATTCATATAAACTTATAAATAAATGAAAGCTTGTTAATTGAAAATATCGTGGCTTAAAATATTGTTACTTTAATGTATATCAATTCACATAATATAGGGAGCAATTTGCCTTGTGTTGTGGTATGGAGGAAAGTTGGTCTACGATGGAGAACTTAGTGTTGGAATCTTGACAGGTGCACATTTATATTTTACATGCATTGCTAAATCAAGAATGCTACAGAGGGACCCTGAGTTTTATTCCAATTTGAGTTTGATCATCATTTGCTTATATCCTTTTTAAAATTTTCAAGCTTTCATGTTGTACACATTAAACGTCGCGATGGCCTTTGCATTTCTGTCTTCTCTGTTTGGAGAATTTATGCAGGTAAGATATAGATGATATACGTTGGAAGCAGTGGCGGCACTACGGGTGTGCAAATGGTGTGCCGCACCGGAGCCCACGGGCCAAGGGGGCCATCCAAGCCCCAAACTATTGACAGAATACACGGGTCGTCTTTAGCTTTTACTCAAAAGTGCTCTCAAAATGCAGGAAATGCCATTTCAGAGACCCTAAATTCAAAAAATGTCCAGCAGATAATCTCCCCGGCCCTCTACATATGTCATTACTTTGTGGATGGTTTAACGGATTTTAGCCTTGGGTGCCAATTTTTAAAATAAAAAATAAATAAAATAAAAATAATAATCATTTTGCCATTGTCTGTTCAGTTATAGATGCATAGATGATGTCAGCTAACGTGGTAAGAACAAAAAAGTTGCCCACGAGACAACAATCGAGTGTGTCACTGATGTTCTTACAACGTTCTGACGTTGTCTATTCATCTATAACTGAACAGACAATGGCAAAATGGAATCTATTGGTTTTATACGACCATTCAAAATATTTATTGAATCACTTGGGGATTTCTGGGGTATGGTGAAAGACCAAGACAGTCATCTGACGTGAGCTGTACGTCTGTTCTCTGATAGATCATGGCTAACAACCAATGAGAATGCGCAAAGTAAACAGGTTATCGTATAAATATATATAATTTTGTACTAAATCTGGGTTTTTTCATTCTGTCAGTCGAATCACAACATTTTTCTGTAATACATAATAAAAAATAAATATGTTATTTACCGTTTTGGTCAGTCCATATAGAAAAACATTTTCCCTCAGTCTCAAAAACGAGACCTCATGGGTAAATCTTTCTCTATATACGCACAGCTCGCAGCTCATGGATTAATTCTTTTCAATTCCAAGGCTGTCGGAGCATCCTATCGAATCTTCGACCTTCTTGATCGTAAGCCAGAAATTCGTTTAACCGGAGGAACCGTTTTACCTTCTGCGCGTTTGACATTGGCATTTTGTAACGTTTCATTCTCTTACCCAAATAGACCTGAAAACCTAGTTATTAAGGTGAGTTGTAACTTATAAAAATAGCCAAAAGTATACATAGAATAAACACAGAATTTCCGTGCCCTTTTGTTTAACCCTAAGAATACCTTTAGTATTTAAAGTGCCCATAACCTCAAAATGTTTTATTGTCTTGTTTGGAAGAACTTTTAAAATGATAAAGTAACTTATTTTGAAGATATTCGTTTCTTTGCTTTGTTTTTGAGATATATCAGTTTGTTTGATATGCAAATCACACATGCATAATGACTTATTGGAGAAATGTGTATAAATCAAGAAGTTTGGTGTTGTAGCACTTAAGTGTTTTTATTTCATGAACGCAAAGATATATAACATTCTCTGATAACTCATTATGCATGTCTGACGAAATTCCAGATATTTGCATATTTCCAGATATTAATATATATCTCACAAAGAAAGCGAAGAAGTGAAAATCTTCAAAAGAAGTCACTTTATCATTTTAAAAGTTCTTCCAAATAAGACAATAAAAAATTTTGAGGTTAGGGGCACTTTAATTAGTCTGGCTAACTGACCAGATGTTTTATACACATGTCATAGTTTTCCACGATCGGGGTAATCCAGACCCGTGCTTTATGTAATATTTTTCATAGTTATGCTTTGTTTCCTAGAATTTATCATTCACAGTTGAACCTGGTGAAAACGTGGCTCTTGTTGGCCCAAGTGGTGGAGGAAAATCAACTCTTATTACTCTAATTGAAAGATTTTACGATCCAGATTCAGGACAGATATTTCTCGGTAGGTATTAGCCTAGTCTGTGAAAATTGAATTTTGAAAAACACAGAGTGCCGATTCTCGTTATACTGTTTCGTTTTAGCTTTTCAGCTTGTCCTATTTGTCTATTAGAACTTTTTATATAATTTCTTAAACTTTTAGTGAATACTCGTTAGTTGCTATAAGCATAGACTTGCTCCAAGTCTGCCTCTTGATTGTTTCGGGTTTGTTTAAAGACGTGTTTGTTCGAGAATACGGGTTTGTTTCGAGACAGGTTCTTTTCAAAACCTTGAAACAAACCGTCTTTGAAACCAAACCACTCTCGAAACAAACCCGTCATTAAATAAACCCGAAACAATCAAGAGGCAGACTTGGAGCAAGTCTACTATCTACTATACGGCATAAACACAATCTATAAGTAAATCATAAATCATAAATTACAGAACACACAATTTGGCTCTGATGCACAGACGGATAGCGCCGCCTTTTTGCGCCCGCGAGCGTCTGTACGCAGGCTAGGTAGGTTATATACCTTCTTTCAAATGAAAAAAGTTTCTTCAGAACTTATTATTTTCTCGATCCCCTTTCATTACATGCTGCACCGCCTTTTTGCGCCCGCGAGCGTCTGTACGCAGGCTAAAAAAAGTTTAAATAAAAAAAGTTTCTTCAGAACTTATTATTTTCTCGATCCCCTTTCATTACATGCTGACCGCCATTTCACTCTGACGATATCTATGCCCCTAGGTGATGCCTCTTTACCCAGTCTTGATCCTGAATGGTTTCGAAAAAGAATTGCTTTGGTTGGTCAAGAACCTGTTCTTTTTGGCATTACTATCGCTGAGAATATTGCTTATGGACGAGATGCTTCTCAACAAGAGGTGACACGTTCAAAATATAACACTACAGCTGTGAATATGTTGCGTTGACTATTAGCTTGCTTACGGTCTTTACGTGGTTTCCGCTTTTCGAAATTTTGCGCTGTAAGCAGCCTACGTAGGCAGTGTAGACAACCTAGTCTCCACCTAGTTAATGTAGACAGTCTACATTGGTAACGTGTAGCTGTGAATGTATAATGATGTCTACATTAACAAATAATCGCTAACCCCAAAACAACAAAGATCCTAGCCCAAACCCCCCGCCTAACGAGTTTTCTATCCCTAACCCCCACCACATCCACTCCCCTACTTGGGTTACTAGCCATCCCTAACCCCCACCACATCCACTCCCCTACTTGGGTTGCTAGCCATCCCTAACCCCCACCACATCCACTCCCCTACTTAGGTTGGTGTACTGCCGAAATAGTGTGTAGGACGACTAACGTTTCGAGCGAAGGCCCTTCGTGAGAGAGATTGAAACGTTACACCTCCTTCACACTATTTCAGTAGTACACCAATCTTTTACAGTTTTTGATCTATATAATGTGAGTATGAGACGTATAATGATGTCATTTCCTTTTAGATTGAAGATGCTGCAAAACAAGCCAATGCCCACGAATTCATTATGTCATTTGCGGTTTGTACAGATCTTATTGTTTGTATTGTTATGCATGAAAAGAAAATATGTGAGATGGTTTCTTGTATTAAAGATTATTATTGTTGTCTTCTTCGTACAACTTGATGTTCGGTTGGTGTTAGTGGCAGCTGTCTACAACCAGTAAACTAAGCTGACACTGCGTTATTATTATCATTATTATTATATTAGGAAGGTTATGCTACCCAGGTTGGTGAAAGAGGACTCATGTTATCTGGTGGACAGAAGCAACGTGTAGCTATAGCAAGAGCACTTCTCATGGATCCAGATATTCTTTTGTTAGATGAGGTTATTTACTTTTTCTTTTATTTTTCTTCAGAAATACTCTCTACCATCCATCCATCCATCCAATCTATTCATCCAATCTATTCATCGATCCAATCCATCCAATTAATCGAATCAATCCTATCCAATCTAGCCAATCCATCCGATCTATCCGATCCATCCAATCCATGCGATCCATCCAATCCATCCAATCTACCAAATCTATCCATCTAATCCATCCAATCTACCCAATCTGCCCAATCCATCCAATCTGTCCAATCTACCCAATCTGCCCAATCCATCCAATCTACCCAATCTACCCAATCTACCAAATCTATCCATCAAATCCATCCAATCTATCCAATCCATCCAATATATCCAATACAACCATGGTTGATCATCCCAGCCATGAATATTCACCAAACCAACCAACGAATCAACCAGCTCTCTAGTCAACCACTATCAACCAAGTATTGTTAAATTGATTCCTATTCATCTTCAGGCAACAAGTGCATTAGACTCTGAAAGTGAACATCTTGTAAAAGAAGCAATTGAAAGAGCTATGGAGAACCGTACAGTACTAGTTATTGCACATAGACTATCTACAGTTAAAAATGCGAGTAAGGTCAGTATAAGTGGTAAAATCCGTAATAATAATGATAACAGTATGTTTACATACTGAAATGTTTACCCTCTGTAAAAATCCCATATGTACTTCTGGTACGTATTCCATATAAGGAAGTGGCCTACGAGCAAATACAAGGCATTGACGAGCAAATACAAGGCATTGACGAGCAAATAGATGGCACTCGTACCAGCCCACTGGATGTGGGATTGTTAACACGTTACGATATGTTCGATGATTCCGCTCTTTTTAAGAAAACTACGTTCGCTAGCCAGATAAGCTGTACGCATATTGTAAACAGATGATTTATCTTTGTTTTAATATATATTGTAGCTTTGGGAGTTGATTATTTCTCAAGAAAACGTTCGTCGAAGACGGCCGAAAGTTCGTGTTTTTGTTTACAAGATGGTATCCGTATTACGAAAATTATATTTTTGGGCATGTTCGATTATCCGCGCTTTTAAAGAGAACTAAGTTAGCTACCGGGATAAAGCTGTACGTATGTTGTAAATAGATCATTTAACTTTCCTTTGATATATTCTATAGCTTTGGGGGTGGTTTATTTTTCAAGAAAACGTTTGCCAAATAGTTAGGACCTTTGTTGTTTTGGGGGTACGAGGGTTCGATCAATGTGTCAGCTATTTGCTCGTCAATTCACTCTATTTGCTCGTCAATGCTTTCTGTTTGCACCTCAGCTTATAAGGAATACGTACTAGATACCCCTATCAAAAACCCGCTAATAAGAACTGGAATATCTTTGTTTTAATTTAGGTTATTGTCATTGAAAATGGCGCCATCGCTGAACAAGGTAACCATCAACAGTTGCTGTCAAATGATGGTGTCTACCGTCGACTCGTTTACCGACAGCTTTCAGTGCCAGAAAGCTAACTGATGAATATGTACGAGCATTTGTATTAAGTAAGACGAGTTTTTTCATGAAGAATGTTAAATAGTTTTGTCCATGTTGTGTGTCTTACAATTAGAACAATAATTAGTTAGTTATAGTTAATTAGATACATGTTAATTAGATACAATTTGAACCCAGTTCTTAGGATCTAATTAACTAACTAATGTACTAACTAACTAACTAATGTACTAACTAACTAACTAATGTACTAACTAACTAACTATAACCAATTACTTACAATTCAATAAAAAAACTAATTATATACAAGTTAATATAATCTTAGAATAAGAAAAAGATTAATTTACTGAATTCCAGATCGTAGCACCTCGATAACTAAAACTAAGTAAATATATATTTCTCTTTTTCATATTAGTCAATTTGCCACGCATTTATAATTCTGTTTTTATAGTCAACTGAGCTCTCGTGACATGCGCTGTCTTTAATTTGCGACAACTGTAGTCCCACGAGATATTCCGAATATTTCCGAGGTATTCCGACGATATTTCGAAGATATCCCGAAAATATTCCGAGATATCCCGAAGATATCCGAGATATCCCGAAGATCTTCCGATATATTCCGAAGATAGTCCGAGATATTCCGGAGATATTCCGAGATATTCCGAAGATATTCCGAGACATTCCGCAGATATTCCAAAAATAGTCCGAGATATTCCGAAGATAGTCCGAGCTATTCCGAAGATACTCCGAGATATTCCGAAGATATTCCGAAGATACTCCGAAGATCATCTGGTGCCTAAGAATCGTTGCTTCGTATGTTGAACTTCTGTTTTGAGTGCCGCGTTGTCCAAGTTGGACAACTCAGTGGAGATGATTAAAGCCATGGTCGAAGAAATAGAGGATGGTTTCAGTCCATTACGCTTTCCTTCCCTGACCTTCATATCATAAGGCCATGATAAAAGAATCATGACAACGAAATGAACAAGAGTGAAGTCACGCAGGTGACACGATGAAAGCTGAATGTCTATCTGACAGCATCGAAATCTCGATGACTTGGCGTCCTGACACATGGGAACGTGTCTTGCCCAGCAACTGCACAATGCATCGTGGTGTCTCGCGTGAATTTGATCTCTGACGTGTTTGTAGAAGATGATTGTTTCCAGGGACTTGCGAAGTTCACACACGAGACATCCTTTGCCTAAAGATGGGTCTGCGTCTTGGAACTGCAGACATATATGAACTCCATTGAGATGGCCAACACCTGTATATGAAAAGATGTTATATATTAATCGCGCCAGAAATTATAAAATAAACTGTATAAACATCAGGACATTTGATAAACTATAAGCATTCGGAGCAAGTTTTTTTTATAAGCATTCGGAGCAAGTTTTCACATTTGTGGATTTACATATTCGTAATATTTGGGTCTTCCTGAACAAAATCATAATATATCTTGTCAGCCGAAAATTTCATCTTCATGGAGTTTTTTGCTGTTAAAGTTACCAGATGTGATGTCACAAGAGGCATTTTTGTGGCAAGTAACAAAAGAAAACTGGTTTGAAATACCTCTTGTGACATCACATCCAGTAACTTTGACAGCGAAGATGAACTCCATGAAGATGAAATGTTTGGCTGACAATATATATTATGATTTTGCTCAGGAAGACCCAAATATTACGGATATGTAAAATCCCCAAACGTGAGATAGGCACTTTTCACTCATTAAAAATGTCTTATATCTCAGTAATTGCTAAGTTTACAACGTTCATTATCATGAGGAGTTATTATACGCACATTTTCAAGTAAATTTGTGGAACAAACTTGAAGATGGAACTAATATTTTAATGAGTGAAAATTCTCTACCCTGCACCTGACCCATCTCATTTACATATCAAACAAACTGAAATATTTCAAAAATGAAGTAAAATACGGAAAAGTTGTAAAAGGCGTTACTCTAACATTTTACGAGTTCTTTCATATTAGACAAGCCAAATTTTTGTCGCCAATGTCCTGTAAGGTATCGTTCGTCTCAACCAATCAGAATATCTCATTTACACATTAATTCCAGTATACACACTCATAGTTAATAATTACCCCAACAATTGCTTCGCGATAAATTTTCCAGTAACTCGCGTATCACATTTCCAAGCAATAGGTCTTGGTCTACACAATTTCCTTCCAATTCGCTCATCCAATGGTGCCATGGTAGAAGTACTGTGTTGAAAAAGTCAATCCAACCGCTGTGGTTAGGTTTCTGCATGTTTAATGTATTACCAATTTTGAAGAGATGGCTTGGTTTGCTGTTTTCTGTTGGTCTACGTAATACGAAGTATCCTCGGGCGCTTCCTGAATGAGAAAAACAAAGATCCATGCATTGGTTACCTCGAAACTGGATAATTGTAATTCACCACTGTGTGGTCTCCCAAACAATGCTATTGAAAGACTTCAGTATGTACAGAACTCTACAGCACGCCTGATTAGGAATGGTAATTTAGAGCTCTTTCATATCTCACGTCGTTCTTGAGATATTTAGACTTATGTGATATGCAATCATTAGCATAACCTTTGCATAACCTATGACGTAAAGAGCTTTACACATTTTTAGAAAATCAAGTATATCTTAAATTATTTTACGAAATCACTTGAAACTTTGCACATTACGACACTTCGTGAAATCTAATAAGTAATATTATTACAGCGAAATAGTGATGCCAAATTAATTTACTATTTCTAATTTCTTGATTTCCTAAAAATGAAAGTCAGAGCGAGAGTAAGGGCCCTCACTGTTATTGACCTTGCTCTCGTGTCCCAGCCGGGCTTCCCCGTGGTGAAATGACCGAGAGAAGCGAAGATCAGGGTGAAGGTAAGGGCCCTCAGCGTTATGGACCTTGCTCTCCGTCGCCGGTGTGTACTTCACCGTGGGCGAAGTGTGGCCGAGGGGACACCACTTTCCCCCATTGATCGAATCAAAGAGAAGATTCCCACGTGAAGCCTATAAAATGTTTTTGATTAGCGTCTATATGTTCGAATTTGATTATGGACTTAGCACTGAAGCCAATTTTCCTGTTTTTGGCATGCCTTTAAGCTTATTGCCTTGGAATGTCCGTATTAATGGTATTCGATAACTTGTGCGTGCACTTTTCCAAATTATTAAGAACGACCTGCCGCGTGGGTTGTCATTAGATTGCGCTATTGCGTGATGGTATTTTTAAATGTTGCTTCTCATTAATTCCTATTTATCTAGTTAATATAAATTGGCGCCAAAAACATCGTCTTCACATCACATACCAGCATCGGGATCGTTTGCATTCATCGCTTGCCATAAACCTTCCAATGGCTATGTCTTGATTAGCTTCAGCCTGCTGAATCCTTCATTTGCCGACAACCTGTTTTCAGGGGGTGTCACACCCCACACACCCCCCAATCGCTACGGCCCTGCATGCATGTATCGATGGTACGACGAAACGATGCTCGATCATTGCGTTCCTTACAACAACATAGTCAACCATGGACTGGTTATTCAACAGTTTGCCTGCATGGCCGAGTGTAACTATCTGGAAGTAGAGCTCGCCTGTCAAGCCATCTGCATCTCTCGACCAGTTTCGAGCAATTTGTAAGGAAATGACGTCATTAGAGCGCTGCGATAGAATTATACTCTATCACCTCGTGAACGAGTATAAAGCATTTCATAGCTAAGCTGTACTTAACAATATGACAGTACCACAGTATAGGAAGAGGGCATCTCATTTTATTCGTGCGTCGGGTGTTTACAAGCGTATTATATGACTAAATTGTCAAGTAGTGTTCATTCTGTAACGAGTTCTGGTATTAAAGTAGGTTAAATTGTATTCAACCAGATTTCAGAAGGACTATAATTCCTTGCATAGTTTCTTTGGTCCTTTGTCTATTTTCAAAAACATCAACGCTTCGTCAGGTGTAAAGTCCTACTGTATCGCTCTCCAGTGGCGGAAATTGTGGTGGGATGGGGGGGCAGCCGCCCCCCCACCTTTCGTCAAATTGCCAATTTGTCGGAAATTTTCAAATAAAATTTGTTACTTAGCAACCAAACTTGTCGGACATTTTGGGAGGCTTTGCCCCACCACCTTAAAACGTGAATATCCGCCACTGTCGCTCTCCACTGAACAGTCCATAATCTTCAATCCTGCATGTTCTACAATGCGAGATATACGACGTCAGTAATTTTCATGGAATACAGCACCAATTTGCCAGCGGGACACGAAAACCAGGAAACCCGATGGGAAAATCTGGAACGTGTTCTCCACCCCATGCTGCAGCAAATCTTCAGGAGGTTAAAAGTGGGCTGCTTTCTTCCGTTCAATATAGTGCATTGGAAATTCTTCTCATTATATGTAAATACTGCGTCTACCCAAGGACAAATTAGCGGTTCTGTGTTCAACAATCTGAATAAAACAAAAATACCAAACTTTCGCGTGCGCAGCAAACTTAAGCACAACTGTAACCAAAGGAGAGAAATTATTTATATATAAACCTGCTGCGAAACGATTTATACAATCGGATAATTCACAACAATTTTATTGTAGTCAGAAAGATGCCATCGAATGATTCTGCTTATTTCTGCAGCCCTTTATATACTCTACCTGTAATACCCTAGGGTCTACAACCATTGTATTATCACAATGCATGTGCTGCACTTGTACATACCGCAACGCTATGAAATACATTTCTTGTCTGTAGTTACAGCCGAGTTAGTTTGGATCAGCAAGGTTGTGGGCACTATTGTCCCATCGGAGGATATCACGGGCCGGGGTGGATCTAGGGATTTTTGTGACTAGTTTCTGAACGCCGAAGGCGCGAGAATCGAGTGCCAAAGGCACGAGATTTCTAGGGGGGTTCTGGGGCATGCCCCCCCGGAAATTTTTGAAATCTAGAGTCTCTGAAATGCCATTTCCTGCATTTTGTGGGAAGATTTTACAGAACTCTGGAAGGTCAGAAAACGTGAATTCATGTCTAAATTTACAGTTGGAATAAAAATTAGTAGGGTTTTACAGTAATTTATACTTATGGAAGAGTGACATTTATGTTTATATAATTTTTTTTGATTTTCTAAGGCTCTGAAATGCTAGTTCCTGCATTTTGAGGGCAGTCTTAATAGTAAATATAAAATATTAAGGTCATAAACACCCTAACTATAGTCTACCTCATCATAGAACAATTTTTCAATTATTGCATTCCCTCTACCAAATCAATTTGTAACACAGTAATTTTGTACTACTTCTACTGTCGGATGGTGACTGGTAAAAATATGTTACAATGAATATTATAGTTAGTAACCCTGACCTGGTTTTTCAAAATTAACCTTAATTTCAAATAATACCATAATTTCAAACATTTAAAGCACAGTATATATGTAGTGTTTTCAAATTAATGGCTGCATCAGTTCAACACTAAGTTCAGCCCTTGGATGGCAGGTAGGAATATTAAATAGTTGAAAATCATGTTAGTTCAGCACAATGATGGCAGGTAGGAAGGTCAAATAGTTGAAAATCATGTGAGTTCAGCACCTCGATGGCAGGTAGGAAGGTCAAATAGTTGAAAATCATGTGAGTTCAGCACCTCGATGGCAGGTAGGAAGGTCAAATAGTTGAAAATCATGTGAGTTCAGTATCTGGATAGCAAGTAGGAAGGTTAAATAGTTGAAAATCATATGCCGGCAGGTAGTAAGGTCAAATAGTTGAAAATTATGTGAGTTCAGCAACTGTATGGCAGGTAGGAAGGTCAAATATATGA
Organism: Chrysogorgia sp. JL179-B06; assembly: GCA_035772405.1. Classification (NCBI taxonomy): domain Eukaryota; kingdom Metazoa; phylum Cnidaria; class Anthozoa; order Scleralcyonacea; family Chrysogorgiidae; genus Chrysogorgia; species Chrysogorgia sp. JL179-B06. The sequence continues at coordinate 1,233,948 of JAYKKM010000040.1, forward strand.
AAATCATGTGAGTTCAGCACCTCGATGGCAGGTAGGAAGGTCAAATACAGGTAGTTGAAAATCATGTGAGTTCAGCCCCTGGATGGCAGGTAGGAATGTTCAATAGTTGAAAATCATGTTAGTTCAGTATCTGGATAGCAGGTAGGAAGGTCAAACAGTTGAAAATCATGTTAGTTCAGCCCATGGATGGCAGGTAGGAATGTTAAATAGTTGAAAATCATGTTAGTTCAGTATCTGGATAGCAAGTAGGAAGGTTAAATAGTTGAAAATCATATGCCGGCAGGTAGTAAGGTCAAATAGTTGAAAATTATGTGAGTTCAGCAACTGTATGGCAGGTAGGAAGGTCAAATATATGAAAATCATGTTAGTTCAGCACCTGGATAGCAAGTATAGGAAGGTTAAATAGTTGAAAATCATGTTAGTACAACATCTGGATAGCAACTAGGAAGGCTAAATAGTTGAAAATCATGTTAGTTCAGTATCTGGAATTCTGGATAGCAAGTAGGAAGGTTAAATAGTTGAAAATCATGATTTCAGCACTAGGGTGGCCAGGTAGCAAGGTCAAATAGTTGAAAATCATGTTAGTTCAGCATCTGGTCATCTGGATAGCAAATTGAAATAACACTTGGAAGATGGCATCGTCTGGGTTGTTATCTCTCCTTCCTTATTACTCTGGCAAAGAAAATCACGGTCGTAATGATGGACTTCATCTTCTCGCGGTTTTCATTAATTCGTTCTTGCAGGAAAACCGCTCGCCTTGTCATATATTTGGATTTGAATATTCAATTTGTTGCCATTCTTCCCTCCATCAAAATTAAACAAAGGCATGGTTTCTTCGAATAAACAAGCCAAGGGAAGCGCACGAGCCATTCAAACCTGAACCTTCGTAGCCCACAGCCTCGCACGTTTGAGGAATAACAAACAACTGCTGGTCTGGTTTCCAGATATTTGGAATATAGCGTAATTTTATCGGGAGTTGAAAACCGGCCAATCGTTTGGTAAACAAGTCTATTATATTGAAAGGAAAACAGTCTTCCTTCGACAAACTGGTTGTCCACGCGACTACGCGAGAGGCATTTCGTATTTAGGGGCGGACCATTTGATTTTTGAGGGGGGGGTTGGAAGATTCAGTCCATGCAAGCATTTTTTTTCTACCCAAGCGAACAAGCCAGATATTTTTTTTGCGTAAAAGTGCAGCGCAAGATATTTTTTTCGCAATATATTCCGCTGCAGGATATTTTTTTTGCCACTCATGATATTAACGGCTTACAGTAACTTAATAAAGCTTTCATACGCTTCAAGAACTGTGTACCTAAAAAGTCCTAAGTTCTGATGTCAGAGAAACTATTAAAGGCCATATAAGGAACTATGACAACAATGGTGTATAAAAACTGATGTTTTAACATTCAAAAAATATTAATATAAATATTACTTGTGTATAGAGACCTTTAGAAGTTAACCTATAGCTATTTTTATAGGAAATGAAAGCCTGTCACTATAAAGCTGAACCCAAGGGTGAGTAAAATGAAATAGAAGTGAATTTTGTGTGAATGAAGTTTCATCACACCTAAAAATCCACTTCTATTCTATTTTATGCACCTGTGCCTATGGGTTTAGCATAGTGCTATCTGCTGTAAAGGAATTCTAACAATAAGTAAATTTCTGCTTGATTGAAGTTGGCATTCTGATGACCTATAGACTGATGAATAGGATAAATTATACCAATATAAAATCACTGTGATGTTGTCCACTGTTCACCCATGTGTTCTTTTAAGTCAGCAAATGTGCCTTCTCAAAAATGCAAAATCAGGCCTGTGGACACCATACCGAAGAGCATCAGTAGCTTGTAGGAATTATTTTTTTTGAGCACTCTCTTTGCATGATATTTTTTTTCCTCGATTGTACGCTGCATGATTGTTTTTTTCTTTCTTCTAGGCTTGCAGGAATTTTTTTTTCTAAATCTTCCAATCCCCCCCTCAAAAATCAAATGGTCCGCCCCTTATATGATCTGACTAGTTCATGACTAGTTCACTCTAATTGGGTTGAAGGCGATTAACCAATAGGAGACAGTTTTGACTAGTTCACTCTGATTGATTTGAAGCGATTAACCAATAGGAGACAGTTTTGACTAGTTCACTCTAAGTTTTGCACTAGTTCACTCTAATTGCCTGAGATTTCCACACGATTATTCCACGCGCGGCGCTCGATCGCTCCATTTTGCCCTCCCCCTCCCCCAAAAGCCTATAATACAGGCTATCATTTAGCAAAATAGACGTGCAAGCAACTGCGCACGGTGAAAAGTAAAAATATCAATAAAAATAACTTTAGTAATACATTGTTAATTTTTATTTTTTATCAAAATGTGACTAGTTTCCGGAAACTAGTTGAACTAGTCTGGATCCACCCCTAAGCTGTTGAGGAAACCAGCATCGTTTGCTTCGAAGAACACGGTCTTTCCTTCGTCGGAGGTGAAAATAATGATCTCTCTGCCATTGGTAACATTCTCCTTGATAAACCACGAGTTTTTCTTTTTTGACGCCATTACTAAATAAAAAAGAGATCGCCAATTGAAGTTATTGGAAGATTGGTGCCAAGCTACACGGGAATTCCTAGAATTCTGGCGTACTGATCTTTTGAAGGCGTTATTTTTTTCTTTATTTCTTATCTAATTACTATTCTAACCAAAAATAAAGACCGTAACCCTTTTAATGAGCTATTTCCGTTACAAGTCCTGAGGACCGGAATTATGTAATGTTTTTAGTGTGTGTCCGAATTGAGCATCGTGTCCAACGAATGAATCGACGTTTTGGCTGTTTCGCGCAGTGAATATTAAAATATGAATCGTGATTTTAATATTTTTTAGTTTGACATTTTAAATTTTAATAATTTTTAAAGATTAAAGAAGATTAAAGAAGAATTCTAACCTCGATCAGAATCTTCTTTAATCATTAAAGAAGATTAAAGAAAAAAAGATTAAAGAAGATCTGCCAACAAAGACTATACCAAAGGTACCAAAGACAGCATTCACTTGCAAACCAGTGGGTTAGTGGGTATACTAGTTGCAAATATGGATAACGACGGAATATCTTCAGTTTCAATTCAAGTAGAAAAACAAAGTATATTAAAGGACAGGCGTCGAGTCCCCTTGCCATTGCTGAGGTTCTGTAATGTAGCCATTGGCTTGCTCTTCCTCGACATCCTCCTCTCTCTTTCGTTATGGCTAACCGGTGGACATTCGTCTTACTTAAAGAAACACGTTTTTCACTTTAGTTTTAAAGATTCTGTCTTCGACTTAGCCGTCCTTTCGGTAGTCAGAGTGATAGCATTGGTGTATTTGTTTACCAAACTGGAAAGACTTGCAATCGAAACTGTTTATTTACCCTACGACCAAGGGCTTATAAAGAAAAAGAGGACGTGTTACCTTTTGGCAATTTTAATAAGCTTTTTATTCCTCGTTTACAGCGTTATTAAAGCAGTATTCGTATACCTTGCGTGGAACAATGATAATTTAGATATGCACATGTGTTACTACATTCTTGTTATTGCTTCAACTGCGCTGTGCCTTGCAGAGTTTTGTCTTTCAATTGCAAGCCCATACTTCATAAGAAAGCTTTTAAAGTATGTGGTGCTACGTACAGAAGAGGATGGTGATCCATCTAGTAAGAAAAGAAAAGTGGATTTACGTCGTCTTGTGACACTAGCTAAATCAGTAAGTATAATACAGGCCATGGACTGGAGGTTAGGGTTACCCTCGGCCCTTCCAAGAGGGTCAAAAGATAGCCTTTGTTTACATGGTGTAGGGTGACCCTTGTAGCAGGGCTAACTCCTCTAGTAGGGTCACCCTGCCTTTGCATGGCCACTAAACAAATTGAAAATGGCAGACAAACGAAGAGTTTTGGTGGCAAGTTTTATTCTTTTTGTCTCTTGGTATCTGGGAGGGTGACTCTATACCTGATGCATTTACATGGGAAAAGTAAACAAAAAGATAGCCCTGTCGCCAGCATTACCCTAGCAAGCAGATAGGGATCCTACCCCCAGGGTCATCCTAGGACACATGTAAACGAAACCCGGAAAGACAATGGACTAGGGTAACCCTTCTACTAGGGTGACCCAGAAGGGTCACCCTACCTCCATGTAAACTGCAGGGCCTTGCGGGGGAGGGGTGATGGGATTGAATGTGCTAGAATATTCCTTTTTAATTTATGTATCAATACACATCATAGGCGGATCTAGGGGTGGGGTGCAGGGGGGTGTGCACCCCCCAGAGGAAGTCAGCATCAACCAGTGTATATTAAAATTTTCATGATTTATGGCATTTTTGACATAATTTAAGGTGGTGGTGGATGGGTGCACCCCCCTGAAAAATCTGCACCCCTCTATCAGATGAGCCTGGATCTGCCCCTGATGCATATGAGCTTCATCCATCCATCCATCTAACCATCCATCCATCTAACCATCCATCCATCTGTCATCCAACTAATCATTCTATCCATTCCTCCAAATATTCATTTATTCAACCATTCATTATGGCCTCCCTTAGTATCAATAATCATCTGCAGAAGATATTGAATGCTGCCACCCATGTTACGCCTCCGTAAAGCATCACTGCCCACGTTACGTTCAAAATTCTTCTCCTGGTGTTCAAGGCACTTAACGGCAAAGCTCCTAGCGTCCTTCTGTCCATCCATCTGTCTGTCATGACTGTCAACCAACTAATAATCCATCCATTCTCCCATGATTTTATCCATTCATCCAACCTGCAACCATTCATCCAATCCATTAATTTCCAACAATCCAACTGGGGATGAGCCGATAGAAAAAAATCCAATTTACCAATACGATAAATTCTGATACAATATACAGGCTTATCGGCCGATATGTCGGTGGTTAATACCGATATTGGTCAGCAGGAATTCTTAACACTTGAATTTTGATCAAAACGTTAGCAAAACGTAATTGTTACTAGTAGACCAGTCTTGTCTAATTCAGAAAAGGTTTTACGATAGATTGGATTTAGTATACAGTAGTAATAAATTGATTTTAAATATCAATAAATAGCTAATGTTTCACCTAATATATGTCATGTTAAACCAGATGCACCATATCAAATTAATAAAATTTGACAGTTTATTGTGGAACAGAATCAATGTTAATTTTAATTTAATTTAATTTAATTTTAATTTAATTTATTGGATAACAACTTGCCATGATAAACGACAACAACAAGAGATCCAAAAGGGAAAATGCGAACGGGACTAAAAGTCCCATGCGAGGCACCGCCCTCTTAGATTAAAATATATACATGTAAAATTTGTTCTATGTCGCGTACCAGTGTCCAGGTGCACGGCCAATCTATTTCAAAAGTAGAAACAACTACACTGGATAGTATCTGTCTTACAATGTTCTTAAATGACATAGAACTGGTGAAACTACTTGGATTGGCTAATTTGCAGACAAAGTTCCATAATTTGACTATGCGGTTAAAATATGCGGTTAAAATATGAGGCATAAACAAGTTTGCATTTTTCTTGACAAACAAAAGGAAAGGTCACAAGTAGAAAAGGCTGTAGTATACTATTTATTGGCACTGCCGATATATGTCTTTGATATCAGCCGATAACAGATAAGCCAGAGAGTTGCAGATTATCGGCTTCTACCGATTAATTTCCGATTATCGGCTCATCCCTGCTTCCAACCAATCAACCACTCATCCAGTAATCCATCCATTGTCTAACCTTTAAAAACACACATGTTTATTATCTTAACCAAATATAAAATTGGAATCAAATTAAAATTTCAGGAATTTGGTATTCTTAGTGTGGCCACGTTTGCATTATTTATATCATCTGGCTCCCAAATGGCTACTCCATTATTCTTTGGTGAAGTAATCAATGCCGCAAGTAACTCCAAGCATAATGGAATGGGTACTATATTAAGAAAACTAATCCAATATAATGCTAAGTCTTAGTCATTGCTTTTTGTTGAAGAATATTGTGCTAAAGGGTAGTCATTGTTGCCTTAAAATTATGCTAAAACAATTTTACTGCACTGTTTTTTTCTTCTTGGTTTAGGTAGCTTAAATGAAACTATTTTAATTTTATTTGGAGTTTATTGTGTTGGTTCTTTGGCCAGTTTGATAAGATCTTGGCTATATATTTTAGCAGGGCAAAGACTTGTCGCAAGAATAAGAAAACAGGTAATATATTATGTTATATATATATTTTACAAAATAACATATTTTGTAAAACATAAACATCATTTTATTAATTTTTCTCTGTTGATAGGTTTTTAATGCTATTACTCAACAAGGGATTGCTTTTTTTGACACAAATAGGTACTGGTGAAGCTTAGTGAATAATTATTTATAGTTGTTTTTTATTATTTATAGAATAATTATTTATACTGCACTGCACTGCACTGCACTGCACTGCACTGCACTGCACTGCACTGCACTGCACTGCACTGCACTGCACTGCACTGCACTGCACTATTTTTGTTTTAGAACTGGAGAACTTATTAACCGTTTATCATCTGATACCCAAGTCATCCAAAATGCAGTTACTGTAAGTGCAATGTTTCAACAAGAATATTACATTTAATATTTTAGCCATTCACCATTTAGTAAGTGCTTATAATGACTTTTATTTATAGGTTAAGATTTCAATGTTGGCAAGATTTAGTTTGCAAATCATTGGCTCTCTGGTGATTATGTTTATTCTCTGTCCAAAACTTACTGGTGTTCTTATTTCTGTGGTACCAATCATTGGTATAGGAGCTCAAAGATATGGTGTGTTCCAGTTAACTCATTTTGTAGCATAATAAAATAATTGCAGGCTTAGGGAATATTAAGACTTTCAGTGATGGAAGTTGAAAGATTATATCAATGATGCTCCCAGACCCTTGAGCAGCAAAAACAATATACTGTTTAATTTTGTTTTATTTTTCACAGGATCCTGCAAGGATTGTTTAACATTGTTCATGGATATTTTCAGGATCCTGTAACGACAGGATTCTGCAAGGATTATTTAAAATTCCTTAAGGATCCTTGAAGGAAGGATCCTGTCCTTACAAGATCCTGTAAGGAATGTATAAAATTTCCTAAAGGATATTTTCAGGATCCTGTAAGGACAAGATCCTGCAAGGATTATTTAAAATTCCTTAAGGTGAAAGGATCCTGTCCTTACAGGATCCTGCAAGGATTATTTAAAATTCCTCAAGGATCCTGAAAGGAACCTGTCATTAAGGATTATTTAAAATTCCTAAATTTAAAGGAACCTGTTCTTACAGGATCTTGCAAGGATTATTTAAAATAACTCAAGGATCCTGAAAGAATCCTGTAATTACAGGATCCTGCAAGGATTATTTAAAATTCCTTAAAGATCCTGAAAGTATCCTGTCATCACAATAACTTTGCAGGACCCATGCAGATCCTTAAGGATTCTGTAATGTTTTCCACCAGGGATGCCTGCTTCACGTTCATACAAGCTCTAATTCCTATTTTAATTTCTACGAAAATTACTCTAGGGCAGTATCTTCGTGATTTACGTAAAATATTTCAAGATAAGTTGGCCTCAAGTTCAACAACAGCAGAGGAGACCTTTAGTAGTATACGTACTGTAAGATCATTTTCACAAGAAGTGAAAGTTATGAATTTGTACAAAAAAGACATTGATGAAACCTATGAAGTGGGCAAAAAGATTTCTTTTGCAACAGGTAAGAAAAATATAAGAGAATATATATATATATATATCTTTGTACATGTATATTAAATATAATTATGCTCATTAATGTGATGACTTGAAATTGTAGGTTTGTTTAACGGAATTGTTGGGATAATTGCAAAGGTATTTATATTTATATCAACTTATAAATAAATGAAAGCTTGTTAATTGAAAATATCGTGGCTTAAAATATTGTTATTTTAATGTATCAATTCACATAATATAGGGAGCAATTTGCCTTGTGTTGTGGTATGGAGGAAAGTTGGTCTACGATGGAGAACTTAGTGTTGGAATCTTGACAGGTGCACATTTATATTTTACATGCATTGCTAAATCAAGAATGCTACAGAGTAGCCTGAGAAGATCAGAACCCCTCTCAGGCACGGGCTACCCCCCATCCTCTCTCAGCGGGTGGGGGGTAGCCCGTGCCTGAGAGGGGGTCTGATTCTTCTCAGGCTAACTGCAGAGGGACCCTGAGTTTGATTCGAATTTGAGTTTGATCATCATTTGCCTATATTCTTTTTTAATTTTCAAGCTTTCATGTTATACACATTAAACGTCGCGATGGCCTTTGCATTTCTGTCTTCTCTGTTTGGACAATTTATGCAGGTAAGATATAGATATGTTGGAAGCAGTGGCGGCACTACGGGTGTACAAACGGCCAAGGGGGCCCATCCAAGCCCCAAACTATTGACAGAATGCACGGGTCGTCTTTAGGTTTTACTCAAAAGTGCTCTCAAAATGCAGGAAATGCCATTTCAGAGACCCTAAATTCAAAAAATTTCCGGCAGATAATCTCCCCGGACCTCTGCATATGTCATTACTTTGTGGGAGGGGGGCCCAAAATTTTTTTGCACTGGGGCCCACACCCACGTAGTGCCGCCACTGGTTGGAAGTTCAGATATGTTGGCAATCCTAAGCATTCCTACAATGTGATTGAGTAATTTTTTGCAATATCTGACCATGGTCACAGAGTCCTAAATTACTGTAAAAATCTCAATGACAAAATTCTTGAAATGAATCGATAAAAAAGAACAAATAATGTCTCGAAGAAAATGGATTGGGAGGAAGATTGCCACAGTGATGGTTTAACGGATTTTAGCCTTAGGTGCCAATTTTTAAAATAAAAAATAAATAAATAAATAATAATATGTAATACACTAGCTAACAATCCAGTGTATTACATATTATTATGTTTTTTTTTCATTCTGTCAGTCGAATCACAACATTTGTCTGTAATACATAATAAAAAATAAATATATTATTTACCGTTTTAGTCAGACGTCCATTTAGAAAAATGGGGCTGGGCGTGTGTGTTGGTGCATCGTGAATTCCAAGCAGTTGATCTATGACTTATGTATTTTTAATTTCAACTGGAAGGCGCCTTGCATGGGTCCTCGAGTCGTTCGCGCTCTTTCCGTTTGGGTATTTTTTGTATTGACATTAATATCTAATAAAATCGACCAAAAAAACAAAAAAAAAACATTTTCCCTCAGTCTCAAAAATGAGACCTCATGGGTAAATATTTCTCTATATACGCAATAATAATAATTTAATAATAATTTATTAATTTATATTGCGCAAATATCAATATACATTTTCAAATGCGCATTACAACAACAAAATATAGATTTACATAAATGTAAATAAATTTAAATATTTTTGCATAAAAATCAAGAATTAAGAATTAAGAAAAGGCATTCTGGAATTAAAATGACTTAATCAGACCCTTAAAACTATTAATAGATACACAGTTCCTAATAAAGCATGGTAAACTGTTCCAAAGCTTAGGAGCTGCAACATAAAATGATCTGTCGCCAAGTGTGGCAAGAGTCATGCAGTTAGGTGGCATAAGTAGCAGGGCCTTATTGGAGCGAAGCTAAGCCATGAATAGCCTTAAAGGTAAGTAATAATATCTTAAAGTCTATACGATATTTCACTGGAAGCCAGTTATCACCTCGCAGCTGATGGATTAATTATTTTCATTTCCAAGGCTGTCGGAGCGTCCTATCGAATCTTCGACCTTCTTGATCGTAAGCCAGAAATTCGTTTAACCGGAGGAACCGTTTTACCTTCTGCGCGTTTGACATTGGCATTTCGTAACGTTTCATTCTCTTATCCAAATAGACCTGAAAACCTAGTTATTAAGGTGAGTTGTAACTTATAAAAATAGCCAAAAGTATACATAGAATTAACACAGAATTTCCGCGCGCTTTTGTTTAACCCTAAGAATACCTTTAGTGCTAACACCAGCAGGGGTGCAAGGTGTAATTTTGCCGAGTGATTAGGAAATTCGACAAATTGCACAATAATGTTTGCAATTTATATATATATATATATATAGTATAGACTCAAATTTGCCGACTCGATGATAGGGGGTGTCGCACCCCCTCCCCCCACACACCCCCCTCTAGCGACGGCCCTGACACTAGATGTTTTATACACATGTCATGTGTTTTATACACATGTCATGTGTTTTATACACATGTCATGTGTTTTCCACGATCGGGGTAATCCAGACCCGTGCTTTATATAATATTTTTCATAATTATGCTTTGTTTCCTAGAATTTATCATTCACAGTTGAACCTGGTGAAAAGGTGGCTCTTGTTGGCCCAAGTGGTGGAGGAAAATCAACTCTTATTACTCTAATTGAAAGATTTTACGATCCAGATTCAGGACAGATATTTCTCGGTAGGTATATATACCATTACTTCTTTCAAATAAAAAAAGTTTCTTCAGAACTTATACTTTCATTACATGCTGACCGCCATTTCACTCTGACGATATCTATGCCCCTAGGTGATGCCTCTTTACCCAGTCTTGATCCTGAATGGTTTCGAAAAAGAATTGCTTTGGTTGGTCAAGAACCTGTTCTTTTTGGCATTACTATCGCTGAGAATATTGCTTATGGACGAGATGCTTCTCAACAAGAGGTGACGCGTTCAAAATATAACACTACAGCTGTGAATATGTTGCGTTGACTATTAGCTTGCTTACGGTCTTTACATGGTTTCCGCTTTTCGAAATTTGGCGCATTAAGCAGCCTACGTAGGCAGTGTAGACAACCTAGTCTCCACCTAGTCTCAACCTAGTCTCCACCTAGTCTCAACCTAGTCTCCACCTAGTCCACCTAGTCTCCACCTAGTCTCAACCTAGTCTCCACCTAGTCTCAACCTAGTCTCCACCTAGTCTCCTAGTCTCTAGTCGTCTTTTAGTTAATGTAGACAGTCTACATTGGTAAGGAAAAGGAAACTTTTTCATCCTTGTGCTTGTGCTTGCGTCAGTGCTTGTGCTTGTTTACTATGAAATAAGGACGCTTGTGCTTGTGCTTGCGTTAGTGCTTGTGCTTGTTCACTACGAAATAAGGACGCTTGTACTTGCGTCAGTGCTTGCGTCGAGCCTGTTTTCACTGTGAAATAAGGACTGTTTTGTGCTTTCGCTTATGTTTGCGCTTGCAGTTATTATTATTTTTATTTTTATTTTTTAATTGCACGTTAAAGAAGATAGTTACAAAATATTATTATAAAATTAATTAGAATGTAAAAGAAAAGAGAAAATATTATAGTAAATGATCGTGCACAGTGGACAAAGTAGCGTATAGCTTTCGAGTTGTCCACTACCTACAATGCTAAATTTTGCTAATATTAAATATATAGATGAACAGAGTGTATATAGTGTAATAACAAGTTTCATCTATTCATTAAATTACATTTGAGACAGGAGAAGCGTTTGCTTATGGTATTTTTTAAATACATAAGACGAGTTGGATTGTTTTATATTATAATCAACTGTTTGCCATATTTTTGATGAAGAAGATTGCAATGTAAATGTCCCATAATTAGTTCTAGCCTTTGGTCTACTAAAATTTTGTTTCGAGGCAAATCTGGTATTGTAAGTATGAGTGCTTGCGTCGATCGTGAAAACCGGGCTTAAAAGGTTGGTGTACTGCCGAAATAATGTGTAGGAGGACTAACGTTTCGAGCGAAGGACCTTCGTGAGAGAGATTGAAACGTTACACCTCCTCCACACTATTTCGGTAGTACACCAACCTTTTAGAGTTTTTGATCTGTATAATGTGAGTATGAAACGTATTACGATGTCATTTCCTTTTAGATTGAAGAGGCTGCAAAACAAGCCAATGCCCACGAATTCATTATGTCATTCGCGGTTTGTACAGATCTTATTGTTTGTATTGTTATGGAGGTCTGAAAAGCAAATATGTGAGATGGTTTCTTGTATTAAAGATTATTATTGTTGTCTTCTTCGTACAACTTGATATTCGGTTGGTGTTCATCAGTGGCAGCTGTCTACAACCAGTAGACTAAGGTGACACTGCGTTATTATTATCATTATTATTATATTAGGAAGGTTATGCTACCCAGGTTGGTGAAAGAGGACTCATGTTATCTGGTGGACAGAAGCAACGTGTAGCTATAGCAAGAGCACTTCTCATGGATCCAGATATTCTTTTGTTAGATGAGGTTATTTACTTTTTCTTTTATTTTTCTTCAGAAATACTCTCTACCATCCATCTACAGTTAAAAATGCGAGTAAGGTCAGTATAAGTGGTAAAATCCGTAATAATGATAACAGTATGTTTACATACTGAAATGTTTACCCTCTGTAAAAATCCCATATGTACTTCTAGTGCGTATTCCATATAAGGAAGTGGCCTACGAGCAAATACAAGGCATTGACGAGCAAATACAAGGCATTGACGAGAAAATACATGGCACTCGTACCAGCTCCCACTGGATGTGGGATTGTTAACACGTTACGATATGTTCGATGATTCCGCTCTTTTTAAGAAAACTATGTTCGCTAGCCAGATAAGCTGTACGCATATTGTAAACAGATGATTTATCTTTGTTTTAATATATAATAATATTGTAGCTTTGGGAGTTGATTATTTCTCAAGAAAACGTTCGACGACAGCCGAAAGTTCGTGTTTTTGTTTACAAGATGGTATCCGTATTTAAAGAGAACTAAGTTAGCTACCGGGATAAAGCTGTACGTATGTTGTAAATAGATCATTTAACTTTCCTTTGATATATTCTATGGCTTTGGGGGTGGTTTATTTTTCAAGAAAACGTTTGCCAAATGGTTAGGACCTTTGTTGTTTTGGGGTCGGTTACAATCCAATTAATTAGGAGGCTGGCCGGGTTCGATCAACGTGTCAGCTATTTGCTCGTTAATTCACTCTATTTGCTCGTCAATGCCTTCTATTTGCACCTCAGCTTATAAGGAATACGTACTAGATACCCCTATCAAAAACCCGCTAATAAGAACTGGAATATCTTTGTTTTAATTTAGGTTATTGTCATTGAAAATGGCGCCATCGCTGAACAAGGTAACCATCAACAGTTGCTGTCAAATGATGGTGTCTACCGTCGACTCGTTTACCGACAGCTTTCAGTGCCAGAAAGCTAACTGATGAATATGTACGAGCATTTGGAGCATTTGTATTAAGTAAGACGAGTTTTTTAATGAAGAATGTTAAATAGTTTTGTCCATGTTGTGTGTCTTACAATTAGAACAATAATTAGTTAGTTATAGTTAATTAGATACAATTTGAACCCAGTTCTTAGGATCTAATTAACTAACTAACTAATGTACTAATTAACTAACTAATGTACTAACTAACTAACTAAATTTACTTACAATTCAATAAAAAAACTAATTATATACAAATTAATATAATCTTAGAAAAAGAAAAATATTAATTTACTGAATTCCAGATCGTAGCACCTCGATAACTAAAACTAAGTAAATATATATTTATCTTTTTTGCCACGCATTTATAATTGTGTTTTTATAGTCAAATCGAGGGATCAGGCTGAGCTCTCGTGACATGCGCTGTCTTTAATTTGCGACAACTGTAGTCCCACGAGATATTCCGAGGTATTCCGACGATATTTCGAAGATATCCCGAAGATATCCCGAAGAATTCCGAGATATCCCGAAGATAGTCCGATATATTCCGAAGATATTCCGAGACATTCCGCAGATATTCCAAAAATAGTCCGAGATATTCCGAAGACAGTCCGAGGTATTCCGAAGATACTCCGAGATATTCCGAAGATATTCCGAAGATCATCTGGTGCCTAAAAATCGTTGCTTCGTATGTTGAACTTCTGTTTTGAGTGCCGCGTTGTCCAAGTTGGACAACTCAGTGGAGATGATTAAAGCCATGGTCGAAGAAATAGAGGATGGTTTCAGACCATTACGCTTTCCTTCCCTGACCTTCATATCATAAGGCCATGATAAAAGAATCATGACAACGAAATGAACAAGAGTGAAGTCACGCAGGTGACACGATGAAAGCTGAATGTCTATCTGACAGCATCGAAATCTCGATGACTTGGCGTCCTGACGCATGGGAACGTGTCTTGCCCAGCAACTGCACAATGCATTGTGGTGTCTCGCGTGAATTTGATCTCTGACGTGTTTGTAGAAGATGATTGTTTCCAGGGACTTGCGAAGTTCACAGACGAGACATTCTTTGCCTAAAGATGGGTCTGCGTCTTGGAACTGCAAACATATATGAACTCCATTGAGATGGCCAACACCTGTATATGAAAAGATGTTATTAATCTCGCCAGAAACTATAAAATAAACTATATAAACATCAGGACATTTGATAAACTATAAGCATTCGGAGCAAGTTTTCACATTTGTGGATTTTACATATTCGTAATATTTGGGTCTTCCTGAGCAAAATCATAATATATCTTGTCAGCCGAAAATTTCATCTTCATGGAGTTTTTTGCTGTTAAAGTTATCGGATGTGATGTCACAAGAAGTATTTTTGTGGCTAGTAACAAAAGAAAACTGGTTTGGAATGCCTCTTGTGACATCACATCTGGTAACGTTGACAGCGAAAAACTCCATGAAGACGAATCTTCGGCTGACAATATATATTGTGATTTTGTTCAGGAAGACCCAAATATTATGAATATGTAAAATCCCCAAACATGAGCTAGGCACTTTTCACTCATTAAAAATGTCTTATCTCTCAGTGATTGCTAAGTTTACAACGTTCATTATCATGAGGAGTTATTATACGCACATTTTCAAGTAAATTTGTGGAACAAACTTGAAGATGGAACTAATATTTTAATGAGTGAAAATTCTCTACCCTGCACCTGACATCAGAGACCATCTCATTTACATATCAAACAAACTGAAATATTTCAAAAACGAAGTAAAATACGGAAAAGTTGTAAAAGGTGTTACTCTATCATTTTACGAGTTCTTTCATATTAGACAAACAAAATTTTTGTTGTCAATGTCCTGTAAGGTATCGTTCGTCTCAACCAATCAGAATATCTCATTTACACATTAATTCTAGTATACACACTCATAGTTAGATAATTACCCCAACAATTGCTTCGCGATAAATTTTCCAGTAACTCGCGTATCACATTTCCAAGCAATAGGTCTTGGTCTACACAATTTCCTTCCAATTCGCTCATCCAACAGTGCCATGGTAGAAATACTGTGTTGAAAAAGTCAATCCAACCGCTGTGGTTACGTTTCTGCATGTTTGATGTATTACCAATTTTGAAGAGATGGCTTGGTTTGCTGTTTTCTGTTGGTCTACGTAACACGAAGTATCCTCGGGCGCTTCCTGAATGAGAAAAACAAAGATCCATGCATTGGTTACCTCGAAACTGGATAATTGTAATTCACTACTGTGTGGTCTCCCAAACAATGCTATTGAAAGACTTCAGTATGTACAGAACTCTGCAGCACGTCTGATTACGAATGGCAATTTAGAGCTCTTTCATATCTCACGTCGTTCTTGAGATATTTAGACTTATGTGATATGCAATCATTTGCATAACCTTTGCATAACCTATGACGTAAAGAGCTTCATACATTTTTAGAAAATCAAGTATATCTTAAATTATTTTACGAAATCACTTGAAACTTTGAACATTACGACACTTTGTGACACCTAACATTATTACAGCGAAATAGTGATGCCAAATTAATTTACTATTTCTGATTTCTTGATTTCCTAAAAATGAAAGTCAGAGCGAGAGTAAGGGCCCTCACTGTTATTGACCTTGCTCTCCGTCGCCGGTGTGTACTTCACCGTGGGCGAAGTGTGGCCGAGGGGACACCACTTTCCCCCATTGATCGAATCAAAGAGAAGATCCCCACGTGAAGCCTATAAAATGTTTTTGATTAGCGTCTATATGTACGAATTTGATTATGGACTTAGCACTGAAGGCTGAAGCCAATTTTCCTGTTTTTGGCACACTTTAAAGCTTATTGCCTTGGAATGTCCGTATTAGATCGTATTAGATAACTTGTGCGTGCACTTTTCCAAATTATTACGACCTGCCGCGGGCGTTGTCATTAGATTGCGCTATGCGTGATGGTATTTTTAGATGTTGCTTCTGATTAATCCCAATTTATCTAGTTAATATAAATTGGCGGCAAAAACATCATTTTCACCTCACATACCAGTAACGGGATCGTTTGCATTCATCGCTTTCCATAAACCTTCCAATGGCACCCAATGTAATGGGTACTTATACCGGGATATATCAAATACCAGAAGTAGATCCCGCTTTGGGTGATATCCTCCGATGGGACAATAGTGCCCACAACCTTGCTGATCCAAACTAACTCGGCTGTAACTACAGACAAGAATTCTATCGCAGCGCTCTAATGACGTCATTTCCTTACAAATTGCTCGAAACTGGTCGAGAGATGCAGATGGCTTGGCTTGACAGGCGAGCTCTACTTCTAGATAGTTACACTCGGCCATGCAGGCAAACTGTTGAATAACCAGTCCATGGTTGACTATGATGTTGTAAGGAACGCAATGATCGAGCATCGTTTCGTCGTACCATCGATACATGTCTTTCCATATCTTGCAAGGGTCGACTCCCAAGGTGTTTAACACCATAGCGAGACTCGCAAGACCGCATGAGTACGCGGGCTCGAATGACGTCAAGAATTGTTGAGCTAGTTCGAAGTAGCTGTTGAGGAAACCAGCATCGTTTGCTTCGAAGAACACGGTCTTTCCTTCGTCGGAGGTGAAAAGAATAATATCTCTGCCATTGGTAACATTCTCCTTGATAAACCACGAGTTTTTCTTTTTTGACGCCATTACTAAATAAAAAAAAGAGATCGCCAATTGAAGTTATTGGAAGATTGGTGCCAAGCTACACGGGAATTCCTAGAATTCTGGCGTGACGTTGGGCAATCATACATTGAAAGGTTTTTCCTGATAAAGTGGATCAACTCACAAATGACATGTTTTTCACTCACATATAACTATAAGCCACCAACAAAGCGAACAATCAGTGAACAATCACTAGAATTCTCTGTACAATTTGGCCGAAAAAGTGGCCTTTTGTTTTCTTCGTTTGGCCGAAAAGTGGCTTTTAATTTTATTAATTTGGCCGAAAGCATCTGGCAGCCCTGACTACGACCCAAAAGATGACATCCTGTACTAATATATTAATCCACACATGTCTCGGACTGCAGTTCACAGGAAGTACCACGTAGTTCTCGAGCCCCCAAACACTATCATTCGTTCGTAAACGAACAATTAGGTTTATCCGTTTTTTACTCCTACCACTGATTCTTATCATTTATACATTACTAGAGAGCCTAGACTCTCCGGAAACAGTTGTATATTGACATTAAAAGTGTACCCGAAACATGTGTTACCCGAACAGCTTCGCTTTGTTCGTGCGATGTTCGAGTGAATATTATGTAGTCTAGTATCGAAACGTGAGACGCGTTCTTTCTTGCGCACTGTCAACAAAATTTTCCTCGTTGGTCATATTGTCGTTATTTGATCTGCATTAGCGTCCCTCTTTGTTTCACGGTCATGTTATATCTCATTTCTTGCTCCTTGATCAGCCCTCATCTTTTCCAATTGCCGGCGCATAGAGGTTGTAATGAACACCCACACATACATCTGCAGTTTCGTGCCACTAGCGTTTCCGATTACCGCACCGTCGCGCTTTCATTTGCTTTTAACCTTGGTTATTTTATAACCTCATTAATTGATAAAGACGTGAGCCATGCTGCCATGCAAGAACTCTGTTTACCCAAGAAAAATGAATCATATTACATTGAGTTTAACCTCGGTAATTCAGAAATGAAACGACACTTACCTGTAAGTTAAACTTTGATTGGTGTGTATTGTAACTTGTCGTCAGCAGAAATGAACGAGGGATCCGCACAGACAGTATTAAAGCAAATAACGTAGTGCTGACGAACACAGATCAACGTAGCCTGTACCCAATACTACACAGGCTAAGCATAGGCTAAGATCAACGCGTTTAATACTTGTCAGCAGGAATCCCTACCTCACCCGCTGATTGGCGGCCAGTATAGATTTAATCGGTTCAATGGGCCGGTTTCCTGAGGAAACACTCGGTTATAGCTACGTATGTAGGATTATGCTTTGCGGACGTCATCGGAGTTTACGCAGCTTGTCAGTTGGTATACATATTCGTTAATTGCCACTGGAAAACAATGACATTTTAACAAAACGTCGGTTTGAAACCGATTATAAAATACCAAAGGTGCCTCGCATCGCTCAAGCAACATTTCGAATCGAAGCAAATGTCAAGTACATTTGCTCTTTCTAAGTTGTTGGAAATCCAAGTCGCTGTATTCAAACCTGCTGTATTCAAATCCGTGATTCCCTTAGTTTCTGATTGAAAAACCATGGGTTTTAGGACGCATGGAAAATTAAGTTTGTTTTATTTGAAAGAACTTTTAAAATAAAGAAGAATATTAATTTACAGTTCTTTCATATTTCACTTGGTTCTCGAGATATTTAGAATTATGTGATATTCAAATGAGATAGCTATGACGTCAAGGGGTTTGCAATACATTTTAACATATTGGAAAATCGTGTATATCTTTAAGATTATTAAACGAAATCACTTGAAACTTTGCATGTGGATACAAACCACTAAACTGAAGAACATCGTTCAAGTTTCAATGTTGCAATAGTAATAATAGACCTCTAAGTCTCTTTGTCAAAAATCTTTGTTTTCTGACATATACCTGTAGCTATGTGTTGCACCAAAGTTAAACTTCAGTTTCGAATTGGTTAAGTCAGTGAAAATCTGCTCAACCAGTACCAACCCGCAAATGTTTGGGACGGAAGAGAAAACAAATAATTTTATTTTAGAAATCAAGATGTCTGAAAACTAATTTGTTACCATGGCGACCATAAAACTAGAACGATGTTCTCCAGTTTAGGTGTCTGTATCCACATGCAATGTTTCAAGTGATTTCGTTTAATAATCTTAAAGATATACACGATTTTCCAATATGTTAAAATGTATTGCAAACCCCTTGACGTCATAGCTATCTCATTTGAATATCACATAAGTCTAAATATCTCAAGAACCAAGTGAAATATGAGAAAGCTGTAAATTAATATTCTTCATTATTTTAAAAGTTCTTTCAAATAAAACAAACTTAATTTTCGTTTCATAGGCACTTTAACAATGCAAGTTTTCATCCTGAACAAAGGCTAAGTTTAATTATTAGGTCCAAGAGAATTTTCAACGACGTCCTCCTTCGAAACAGGACTTCATTTACATCATTTTCGTGTTCTGTGAACGACGTCACCCCGCACTCTAACCCCAAATCGCTATGCAAACTATCAAGCTTCAAAAGTGTCTGAAAGCATAAGTTCGGAAAGTGGTCTATATATAGTAACGATCTGCTACGAGGTTTAGTATGTTTTATGCTGTTGAGAATGCCGTCGTCGTCTTCAATTTCGTAAACTCGCAATTTATAACTTCGCGAGGCTTGTTCGTTTCGAGTACTATAGTTGTTTCGAGTATTATGTTGTTCAAATGGTCATATTGAATTTTCATGACATTATAAACGCGCCATTGATTACCGTACTATGTTATTTTAATGGCTGAAAATAATTTTAATTAATGATTAATTGATTGTCATCGAGTGGAACAGAGCAACAAACGACAGCGTCTAGCTCCTAATCCCTCACCGAGCGAGGAAGCGACCGGACGAAGCGAGGGTGGTAATTTCGCCGCGGCAGGGCCCATTTGGAACATTCTCCATAATAGCAATTCGCAATTTGTTCTGATCACTTCAAACCTGAGACATGCGAGAGGAGGTTCAACATGTTGCCTGGTCAAACGAAGCCGATTCAACTATCCAAAATAAATGTCGAATGTAGCCTCCTGCGCGCTCCCACTAAGAAGACCTGCGCGCTACCACTAAGAAGACCTGCGCGCTCCCACAAATTAAACTTCCGGAGAGGCAGACTTACTTGGAGCAAGTCCAGGGAACTGGATAACAAAATAACAGGAAGATTTTGATGCCGTAGTCGGATATGGACAGCATTTCGAGAACAATCTGTTGCTATTTTTGCACCTGGAAGTTAGAAATTAGGGATTACCGGATCAGTCCCTCAACATCGTCAGAGTCAGATTAGATCTCGAGCCAAATCATGAACAAGCGGAACAAGCGTTTTACATTGCCAGGATGAATTTGAAACGATCGTGGGTATCTTCTTCGTGTATTTCTTCGGATTAAGAAGCTTTACAGCGATTTTATACAAAGTCTGTTTTTATGCCCCGGGTCTAAAGAAAGGCGAGTTTCACAAGATACATATAATCTAAGAAATAGTGATACTGATCGAAGCCCAGAACTGAATTTTTAAAGAAATGTTTTAAATGTAGCGGTGCCATGTTCTGGAATGATCTTTCGCTAAATTTGCCGATACAATTGATTGCTTTAAGAGGAAGATACACCCGACTTAAATTAATATGATGCTGTGATCGAACCTATTTTTTGACAATAAATACATTTTTATTTCTTTCATTATTTTAATGACTTATATTTTATTCATATGACCATATTACTTGCAGTACATATAATATAACTTTTGTGTGTTAGTTTTATTCTTATTGCATGGAAATCCGAGGCTATATTTATTGATATAGGACACACTATTATATGGCCCTCCCTACAATCTCGAAGAGCCTACCAAATTTGTTTACAAGTTTTTAAATGTTTAAATGGCTTAGCACCTGTATATCTAATACACGAGTTTAACCACTCAAGTGAATACCACCATCATAATACCAGGCACAAAGACCTACTTCGTCTTCCCCTGGCCACGACTAGTAAGTATCAGACTTCCTTTCGATATAACGGAGCTAAAACATGGAATGCACTTCCACTTAAGATAAGAAAAATTACCAACTTCGTAATTTTAAAAATAACCTTAAGAAGTACTTTCGTGATCAGTTGATTTACTATATTGTTTATTATGTAATTAGATCTATATATGTGTGTATATATATATATATATTTGTATGTACTGTATAATTTGATCTGTATTGTAGCGTTACATCTATATCCTTTGTAATTCAGGGCTCCATTTAAACCAGCCCTGCTGAACTGGACATTCCTGAATAAATATTGTTTTACTACTACTACTATACTAGGCCCAGGTCAAACGTCGAACATTTCATGAGTCGAACTCAATGCAAATGAACTTAAACAAAAGAGTTTCCTAATTTACATTGAGTTCGACTCATGAAAAGTTCGACGTTTGACCCGGGCCTTAGTTACCTACCTACCTAGCTACTGTATAAACTTTCAACTTTTTGGCATGAATAAATGTTTTTGACGAAATCTGAGTGCTCGGTTAGATTGCCTGATGACGCATGCAAGGTGACTGCACTTCAGAGCATTAGTCTGGGTCTGCGTACGCCTATTTTTTCACTTCATGGACAATTAAATTACAGAAATACACTATTACTCTACTTCTAAAGCCAACATTTCAATGATAGGTGGGGGCAACTAATTGCCTTCCCAACTGAATTTAATTCGGACACTCTCGGGCAATTTCAAGGAAAATTATAAAAATATATAGTGGATTTTTGTCCATTAAGCCATTAGTTTTCCGGCAAAAATCCTTTTGACCCCCAAAACACAATTGAGCTGCTATTCCTGTATATACAGCATCTACATTCTAAAGATAATTTCACCAGTATACAAAACCAAGATACATGATTTGTTTCTTCAACCTTATGGTATTCTCCACAGAACACCTCTTGATCTATTTAAACTGCCTCAAAGCTCATATCATAAAACAATTTTGACATTCAAATATTTACTTCATGTTGAATCCATATCAGCAATATCGTAAATCGTAACTAGGGTTATTTGGTTACAATGTAAATAAAATTGTGAAACTCGAAATTTCGATGTGACGAAAGCTGCATGGGAACCGGAGTTAATTATCACAGCTTGTTTGATCAATCCAATTCCTTTCTCAAATTGATTATTTACGCTAATTGGAAAGACGTGACAAACGTGGGCGTCAATTTGAACAGGAACTCTAAGAACTAGGGTATAATTAAATATAATATTTGGCAGTTACAGTCGGTAAATATGGTATATTATGACATTGACGTCATTTTGCCAAGGAGCGGAATACACACAAAATTTGGTTTAGAAGAGGTAATCTACCTTATGTTGACTGTTGTTGTCTATAGTAACCCACACATGTCTATGAGCTGGGAGACGCACACTCAGGGTCTTAAAAATAATTGAGGATAAAGTGCTGCCTTTGCAATAATACCAGCAAATGGTAAGACTTTCGGGTCTTCTCGGATAACGACCTTAAATCGTAGGCCCTCGGAACCCCTATCAACTGGACTTCTAGCCTGTTGGGGTATTCCGTTCACCAAAAGGAGTGATAAATCTAATAAACTAAACTAAACTAACTAAACGAAAATCCAAAGTAAAATGTCGGATGCGAATTGTCAACATTTCATTTGAACAGTCATGTATTATAGATATCTTTTGGAATGAAAATACATTGATCCGAAACTTGTAAAATACCCGACGTACTCGATACCGAATATTCAGATACCGAAATGGAAGAGGACGTCTGAACGATGACAAAGACAAACTTGTAACTACTGTCTGGAATTCCTGAATCTTTGATATTACTGTTTTATACATGTTTTAATCCATGCCATTCAAAATACATTGTTAAACAGATATTACAACTTATTTATTTGTTAGTTATAGACATCGGAAGGGGCTACTTTCGGGCGGGCGGCTACTTTCGGGAGGGGGGGGGGGGGGCGGTTATACTTTCGAGATCTACGATCTCTATTTGAAATAGGGTCACCACAATAATTGTGGGTATATCTCCACGAAAAAATAAAATAAATAGTAGAACTGAGGTGTATGAGATATGTCATACCTAAAATAAATGAGACTAAAATAAGATTGTTCTAACGATTTCCATCCGCGTTCAACAGCTTCGTCGTTAAAATTCCCGATCAACTGCAAACTCTCAAAACTAGAAGACTCGTAATTCTCTTTTCAACACATCTTATCAGTTGAATGGTTTTACCGATAATACGGTAAATTATTAGCATTAGATAATAAGTAACAACTCTTATGTAATTTAATCAAAATAAAACAAAACTTTGAAACGTTCAAAATGTACAATAGTGGTTAAAACTTGGCCGATGCTAAAAGTTAGCGCCCTCCGAAAGTAACCGCCCTCCGAAAGTAACCGCCCTTAGAGGTCACTAATTTCGAAAGTAGCCGCCTCGGCTTCATGTCCTAGTCAAGAGAAAAGTCTCGAAATTAACGAGTTAACGGATGAGGATGTGTTTCGACCATTTCAGAATCGTTCTCAAAGATTTCCTCAGAAAAATATTTCTGAGCCCAGAGGGAATCGAAACCGCCCCGGAACCCGCAACCTTCTGATCTCTGCATGTTACTTCAACGCTATTTCGACAGTACACCAACCTTTTTAGATATTTTATTTGTATTTCTATACTGCCTACCCAGCACAACATACCACCTTCTGATCTCTGGTTAGACGCTCTAGCCATTGAGCTACCATGCAGAACTCATATGGCAGAGCGAAAGCTACTGTACGTTATTTACTAGTTCGTACGTCAGCGACGTGCTGCTAAATCAGTAGCTCTTCCATTTTCCGCATCGTCCCCAATTCCGCACGCCACGCAGGCTACGTACTATATATATATAGCTTTATTTCTTCCAACGCCGAGCATGAAAATTTATCTTGAAGCTACCATTTATGTGCGAAGAATCCTACAGAGACAGGCTCGTTTCTACAAAACTACAACCACTTTCCTACTGGCACGAGTATCTTGACTTACTGTTCTTCTTTAAGGCATTGTACCTATATCAAGTGATATCCTACCCGAACGTCTTACTAGATTCTCCGCAAATGTCAATGCGATTTCATTCCGTCAACAACTACTTTCAATCGCTCATTTCTTATTAGAACAACTAGGACTTGGAACTCTCTCCCTGAACACAATTAACTATTTATATATATATCATTTAAACTTTAAAAAATTTAAGAAGTCACTATTAGACTATTATAATAACGCATTATCATCCTATTACAAGTGTTGACGATCCTCGAACTTGGAAAACTGTCTGCCTAAAGTGCAACACATCGCGAAGCCTCACTGAACCCATAACTTGCTGGTGCCGTTTAACTGTTGTGGTGACCCTGCTTCTTCTATGTATTTTTAAGAGGCGAAGCTAAATAAATATAAATCGTTGAGGCAAACATTTCGGTAGAGAACTTTCAGGAATTTGGGGGCGAGTGAAGCTATACTGATCTGGTGCAATCTCTCGGAAATTGAAGGTGGGGTCATGGAATACGTATCTCACCCGGTTCCCTTTCCGTCATATTTACGTCAGCAGGTGTGAATTTAAGGAAATGAAGACAAGAACAACATGTCTAGGGCAATCCAGTTCTCTATAAAAACCGGCGCAGAAATCGTCAGTTAGTCACATCTCAGCAATCGCAGAACTGGTTTGGAAAATCCTAATATATCGTGATAAAGTGAAAGAACACTATGAAACAGGTATATACTATTTAATTATAATTCGAATTCCCAAAAAGGTTGGTGTACTACCGAAATAGTGTGTAGGAGATCTAACGTTTTGAGCGAATGCCCTTCGTCAGAGAGTGAAACATTCCGCAATTGTTTAGGTGTTTAGTAAGATAGAGTGTTTTCCAAGCGCTCTGCCATGCGTGCAATGGTGATATTTCGAAAGTTAACTCTATAGAATGTTTTATTAATTGACAAATCAATTAAACTAATTGTCTATATAACTATATTATAAGACGTAAAAAGTGTGGCAGCGTTGCTGCAATGGCGTGGTTCTAGACAACAGATAGTATACTACTTCATTATGTAAAGGAGAGATTACCGGTTGGGACAGTCGCGGATAAATTTTCAAATAAATGTTCAAAAGCACTTCATGAATACTACTATTAGTCGACGACACAACGACCAAAAAGATCTGGTTCTGGTCAGTACGCGGTCATGTTTTTCATTGCACAATTTCTTCACATTTTTAATATTGTTTGACCACAAAAGCTCGGTTTACCGTTTGAATGTATCAATTGAGACGCGTAGGCTTGTCAAAGGTTTGTTCTGTTGTTGATCAAGGGACTTTAGGATGTACGACGCGGCAACCTCGACAACGCGGCCTTCAAAACAAAGAATTCTTCATGCGAAACAAAGAGAATAAATAATTTGTAGTCCCAACAGTATGCTCAACACCGTCCTCGTTCTGTTTACAACGCAACTCTGAGCATTTTCACGTCTTTAGGACGACGTGAACTCAGTGAGAGACGAGAGCTGTTCCTTAATGTTGACTTCAGCTCAAACACTACTATTGACGTATTGTTTTAGCAGAACTGGAGTGTTTTGGAGGTCATAAAACAACCTTCAAACCTCATATATAGTCAATCGCAACTCTGAACATTTTCACGTCTTTAGGACGACGTGAACTCGCTGAGAGGTGAAAGCTGTTCCTTAATGTTGACTTCAACTTAAACACTACAATCGTTTTAGCAGAACTGGAGCGTTTTGGAGGTTATAAAACAAGCTTCAAACCTCATATACGATAGTAATTTACCATGATCAGTTTCAAATGCTTAAATTCACATTGCTTGTTTTAAAATGTTTTGAAGGCCACGTCGTAGTCGAGGTTGCTGCGTCGTAGATCTTTGACGACATGTTTTACATATATGTCACTAATTTCAGATAATTACCTTCTATACTATTGATATTTTTCTTTAAACGCCGTTTTCATTCTATTGTAGTTCAGATTGTACGTTTTAAAGTCTGAGTATTTTGAAAATAGTTCATTGTTTAATAAAATGCATAACATTGATAAATAAGTCAAAACATGGAAACAATTACGTGAGCACTTTTCACATTGCCGACAATACTAGTATTGATGTATAGTATACTGTTGTGGTAACTTTGTCTTTAATTTGTTTAAAGGCGAAGCTCAATAATAATAATAGCGATTTATCAAAGATCCACAAAGTTGCTCTTCGCCTTTCAAGACTTTTATTCTTTATTTAATATCTGTTTTAGATTACGATTAAGCTAACATGGTTATTTTCACTACTCGTGGTGTGCGTTTTACAATGGCGGTCAACTATCGCGCAATCATTTGTAAGTATGAAATTTAAGACTTGATCTCTAAATAAAAACAGCATCGAGCAACTATTGTTCAGAAAATGAAGCCGGAAGTAGCTCGTGGCGGCCATCTTGTTGGGACCACGTTATATAGTTTTACTGTAGGCGACAGAGACTATCTGTCTCTGATCTTTTAAGATGTTAAAATGAATCAGTTGTCCAAGGTTTTCCCATAATATAGAACACAAACTACGGCTCCATAATAGTAACTATGAAGCTGGAATTAGCGCGTGGCGGCCATATTGGAGTGATCCAATATGGCCGCCACGCGCTAATCGCGGCTTCATTATTAATGTAAAGGAGTCGTAGTTTGTGTTCTAAATTACGGGAAAACCTTCGACAACTGATTCATTTTAGCATCTTAATAGATCAGAAACAGATTGTCTCTGTCGCCTACAGTAAAACTATATAGCGTGGTCCATTCAAGATGGCCGCCGCGAAATATTCCCGGCATTATTTAGAGATCAGTGAGCAGAAGTTAAAAAAGTCTGGGCCGGGGGGACAAAGAATGCGCGCTTTACTAACTACTGCATGTTGTCTTGTATTACTAGATGCGTAAGTATCCAGGAATGGCTATGTCTGGGCAGCAGTACTTACACAAATATGGATACCTTTGTCAAAAGTCTGATGTAAGGAATTATAATGTAAGACGAAAGGCAGTAATGAAGTTCCAGGAGTTTTATAAGATTCCTATGACAGGCAGGATTGATTCAGATACAAGACGGATGATGTCAAAAGGAAGGTGTGGTGTGATGGACTTTCATCCCAAAATGGTGAACGGAAGTTTAACTTTCGGCAAAACGCGGCGAAGACAAAAAAGATACTCTTTGAGTGGTGGTCGGTGGCGTAAAAAGGTAAAAATTTGAGGTACAAGGTGTGGTGGGGTGTAAGGTGAAAGAAGATGTGGTAAGGTGAGAAAGGGTGAAGTGAGAAAAGGTGTGGTGTAAGGTGAGAGAAGGTGTGGTGAGATATGGTGTGGTGTAAGGTGAGAGAAGGTGTGGTGAGAAGGTGTAGTGTGGTGAGGTGTATGGTTAGAGAAGGTGTGGTGTATGGTGAGAGAAGGTGTGGTGTATGTGAGAGAAGGTGTGGTGTATGGTGAGAGAAGGTGTGGTGTATGGTAAGAGAAGGTGTGGTGTATGGTGAGAGAAGGTGTTGTGTATGGTGAGAGAAGGTGTGGTGTAAGGCGAGAGAAGGTGTTGTGTATGGTGGGAGAAGGTGTGGTGTATGGTGAGAGAAGGTGTGGTGTTTGGTGAGAGAAGGTGTGGTGTATGGTGAGAGAAGGTGTGGTGTATGGTGAGAGAAGGTGTTGTGTATGGTGAGAGAAGGTGTGGTGTATGGCGAGAGAAGGTGTGGTGTATGGTGAGAGAAGGTGTGGTGTATGGTGAGAGAAGGTGTGGTGTATGGTGAGAGAAGGTGTGGCTAGCCATGATGTGACTGTAGTATTATTTAAAACACTCACTCTTGAATAACTAATTTCTTTTCAAGGATTTAACTTACTACATCAGCTCACCATATCGGCCATCCAACGAGTTAAACAGAAAACAAGTGAAAGAAATCATAAAGGAATCCTTTGCAGCCTGGGCTAAGGTCTCTACGCTAACTTTTAAGGAAGTGTACAATAAAGATGCAGACATAGTTTTTAAGTTTGTCAAATCATCCCATGATGATTATTATCCATTTGATGGACCAGGCGGGATATTCGCTCATGCTTTTCCACCCAGTGAAGACAATGTAGAAGGTAAGGTGGAAATAATTCATTACTAGGTTAAGAAATAATATAATAGTGACCTTGGGGGCTATATTAGGGACATTAGAGGTATATTAGGGAACTTGGGGTATATTAGGGACCTTGGGTATATTAGGGACGGTGACGTGTTAGATCACAATCAATCAATCATATTGCGAAATTCCATCGGAAATAGCCGTTTTGCTTAAAGTACATTGGCAACAAAAATTAAGTTTGTCTAATATGAAAGAACTCGTAAAATGATAGAGTAACACCTTTTACAACTTTCCTGTATTTTACTTCGTTTTTAAAATATTTCAGTTTGTTTGATATGTAAATGAGATGGTCTCTGAATTTTCACTCATTAAAATATTAGTTCCATCTTCAAGTTTGTTCCACAAATTTACTTGAAAATGTGCGTATAATAACTCCTCATGATAATGAACGTTGTAAACTTAGCGTAAAAATTCTCCACGCAGCACCTGACGTCAGAGACCATCTCATTTACATATCAAATAAACTGAAATATTTCAAAAACGAAGTAAAATACGGGGAAATTGTAAAAGGTGTTACTCTATCATTTTACGAGTTCTTTCATATTAGACAAACTTAATTTTTGTTGCTAATATCCTTTAAGGACCATAATAATAACATGATTTACATGAAGTTAACGACAACAGGGTAAAGCAATAACCATGACCATGATTTTTTGGTTTATTTTCAGCTGGTTTAGCAGGTGAAATCCATTTTGATGACGACGAGCTCCTGGTTCTTGGGCGACGCAATGGAGGGGCAGTTGATTTTTACTGGCTCGCTGTGCATGAGATTGGCCACATATTAGGGTTAGATCATTCGGATGAGTATGAGGCTGCTATGCATTCAATGAATTATGGGTTTAGGAAACTTCACGCTGACGACATTAAAGGAATCACCATGCTTTACGGTAATACAGCATTATATGTTAAATTATAGAAAGTTACCTTATTATTTGTGACTTGCTACTTACTTTACGATACTTATTTATATAAATTTTAAGTGCCTATCTCACGTTTGGAGATTTTACATATCCGTAATATTTGGGTCTTCCTGAGCAAAATCATAATATATATTGTCAGCCGAAAATGTCATCTTCATCGAGGTTTTCGCTGTCAAAGTTACTGTAAACTGAGTTGTGGTCTAGTGGTTACCACACATGTCTACGAGCTAGGAGACACAGGTTCAAATCCTATGTCTGACCACTACTCAGGGTCTTAAATACAATTGAAGAGAAAATATAAATGCCTTGGAAATAATACTAAATGGTAAGACTTTCGGGTCTTCCCGGATAACGACCTTAAATCGTAGGGCTTCAATTATCAATTGGGCTTCTAGCCTGTTGGGTTATTCCGTTTACCCAAAAGAATGAAAAATCTAATAAACTGATGTTTAAACCTTTTCATTCTGTCTAGACAAGCGTAATTCAGGACAAATAAAGTCCACAAACCCGTACACATCCAAATCCTTTGTCTGTAGACAGAAGTCGTTCGACGCGGTAGTCTATGAGACCGAGAATAGCGTCACATACTTCTTCAAAGGAAAATACTTCTGGAAACGAGACGCACAAGGAGTAGTCTCTCGTACAAAACCAATCAGATATTGGTGGAAAAGTCTTGAAAATGATATCGATGCCGCATATACCAGACTCGATGGAAGAATCATGTTTTTCAAGGACTCAAAGTAAGTTGTAATAAGAAATAGTTCGGATGAAAAAATTTTGAACTAGTCAAAATTTTCTCGCATAGATCTCTAGTTTTTCATCTAAACTGTTTACAGTTTTATATATAATTATTTGTTAAATCTATAATAATAATAAAGACGTTTTAGGAGCATTATACAAAAGTCTCAATGCACTTACAACAACGTTACTTAAGTTAGTTATAAAACTAATTACATTAATTCATTAGAAAATCAAAAAAGTTAAAAAATAGATAGTTAGAAAATCAAAAATCAAAAAGTTAGTTCATATGAAAGATCTTACTGAATTTAGTTTACTTCCAAAGTTTCAGCATTGCTATCAATTTAGTTAAGAAGATATAGCTAGTTGAAGTTGGAGAGTTTGTCCAATTTTGACGCCATATTGGTTTCTCAAATGTGGCGTTACTGAGTGATTCTATCTCGTATTATGCCTAAGAAGCTCCTCTACTTTCCTGCATGAGGAACTAAATAGTTTATTTCGATTAATTTTCGTCCAAAGAGCACTCACAACAGCTATCGCCATGTGATCGCCATCAAAACAACTCCACTGCCGATAAAGAATCACTCAATGACGTCATATTTTCAAAACCAATATGGCGTCAAAATCCTCAAATTTTCAACTTCAACTAGCCATATATCTTCTTAACTAAATTGATAGGAATGCTGAAACTTTGGAAATAAACTAAAGTCAGCAAGATCTTTCATAATTGATTGAACCTTTCAGATACTGGTTGTTCAACGGCATACAACTTGAAGATTCTGGAAATTTAGACAATCGTAACATCCCATTAGAGTTGAGTGGAATGAACGCGGCGATGGTCTGGGGACGAGATGGAATGACGTACTTTTTCAAGCGGGACAGGTTCTGGCGTTACAATCAACACTATTGGATCATCGACGGTGGCTATCCCAAACAGACCGCGCAGTCCTGGGGACAACACTTTGTCGATCTTGACGCAGCAGTCACGTGGGCCAACGGGAAAACCTACATATTCAAAGGGACTGGGTTCTATGAGTATGACGACGAGTCTGGTCATGTGACGAGCAGCATTCCACAAAATACATTAAAGATATGGTTAGGATGTTAAGCGCTAGTATCAACACATAAGTTCTCCTTAGTGGGTTCCAAACATTTCTTATAGTACTAGTTGGGAGAAGTTATCATATGTCAGTTTGTGTTTGGTGATCATTTCCTTTATTCTCATTACTTCTATGATTGGTAAACTATTAATATTATTTAGGAGAAGTTAGATGCTGCTCCGGCCATAAAGGTGCAATACTCGCATTTGTAGTCTGTTTGATACGCAAATGTCTTGAATTTCGTCACACATGCATAATGACTTATCAAAGAATGTTATATATCTTTGCCTTCATCAAATGAAAACACTAAAGTGTGAATAACATGTGCGCATGTTTCTCCCACAATACCAAACTTCTTGATTTTAAAGAATTTCGTTCGAGAATGAAGGAGATATACACAATCTTCTCCAGTAAGTCATTATGCATGTGTGACGAAATTCCATACATTTACATATCAAACTAAAATATTTCAAAAACAAAGCGAAGAAGCAAAAATCTTCCAAATAAGTTACTTTATCATTTTAAAAGTTCTTCCAAATAAGAATAAAATATTTTGACGTTATAAGCACTTTAATATTATTGATTATTTATTCTAAATATTATGTACTTCCAATATATAAACTAGTCTTAAAAAGTGTGTATGTTTTAGGCCATATTTATATCACAAAGGTTGTAACAAGTGGTCACAATATTAATATTATTTATCCATGATATGGGCGACAAAGTGTTGGTTGATTTATTTATTGATTGTCAACTAACTCTTTCCTGTCCGGCTGAAAAACATCCAAAATTGAACTACTTCTTTGTTCTATTAATATCTCGGGAAATATCCATAACTGTTGCGAAATCTATACCTTTTCTGAAAGCCCAATAAACCGGCCATTACCAATGCTTTTGAATTTTCCGAACAAGACACATTATGTTAATATAAATTAGCATTAATTATCATAAATCAGGTTGAAAAAGACCATCTTGCACGCCCGCGTAGCATCATGAAGTTCAAAATGTCATCAAATCAAATTTGGCGTGTGAGTGGATCTCATATCCCGGCGCTTGTCGAATTTCAATTTTTAATCTTGCGTGTGCCGTGTTTTTCGTTATTAATCTTGCGTTATTAATCATTTTTAATCTTGCGTTACCGTGTGCCGTGTTTTTCGATTGACGACTCCGGGGGTCTTCTATGACCCCTTTTGACTAGGCCGGACAGGAAAGAGTTAAAGTGCCTATGAAATGAAAATTAAGTTTGTCTTATTTAAATGAACTCCGAAAATGACGAGGAATGGTAATTTAGAGCTCTTTCATATCTCACGTCGTTCTTGAGATATTTTAGACTTTTGTGATCCGTAAAGAGCTTTACACTTTTTAGAAAACTAAGAAATTATAAATAGTAAATGAATTTGGCATCACTATTTCAATGTAATAATGTTAGGTTTCACGAAGTGTCGTAATGTGGAAAGTTTCAAGTGATTTCATTTAGTAATATCAAAGATATACTTGATTTTCTAAAACTGTGTAAAGCTCTTTACGTCATGGTTATTCATTTGCATATCACAATAGTCTAAATATCTTGAGAACTCCATATCCCGACTAGCTAAGTCGCATACTTCGACATAAAGTTTTGTCGCCAATGGTATATTTGTTAAGGGTGTTCAGACGCGTATTTCGATTCCGTTGCTAAGGAAGCTTAGAATTGACAGTTTTTTTTACTTTAAATTTGCCATAGAATTTGACAGTTTTAAGAATCCATCAAGACAGTCTATATTGTGTATATGTGGACAAAACTCTTAGCTTTCGTTTGGTAATGTCATATGATGACGTCATCGTGACGTCATCGAAATATGAAAATTTCCTATAATCGAAGGTTTTTAAGAAAAATTATTATTTTACATATGACGTCATCAAATACGTCACCAGACGAAATAAGTTTGCCAACATATTCCACACATAAAATATCTTGGTTATACCTTGAATTTATTGTCCACTCGTGAAGTATATTGCGCACTAAATGACCTGTCCTTAGCAACCGGTTGTTTAGCAACGGAATACGTCCGGGGCTGTCAGGGCCACTGCCTCCCACCTCTGAGGTCAAGAGTTCGAATCCTGTGTTCGGACATTTGATCGCACGTGGAAAGAGTTGGTCAACACTCTGCCGAACGTCGTGGGTTTTCTCCGGGTTCTCCGGTTTCCTCCCACAGGGAAGTTGACAGGGCGGGTTATAAGGATAAATAGTTAGGAAAACTAATGATGATAAAAACTGTAAAAATAAATAGCTAAGGTTAATTGATTGGGGTACTGGGTACTTGGTACCGAATATAATAGAATAAATTGTAGATTTGATCATATACACCTGTATACACATGCTAATTTGCGCTATATAAATAGTAAACATTATTATTAGAGACTTCGGAATTCGGATTCCAATCGCAGATGCCGAAACAAACCGAGTTCCGGTTTACCTCCTTTTGAGCGATGGAAAACTATCAGAGTTTGACCACACGGATGTTATTATTCAAAGTGCACAACTATTTTCTTCCTATCTGTATATATTTATTTGTTCTCTCGTTTTAAGCATTATTCCCTCTTCTCGATTAATAAAGAACTTCCGTCGCTATTGAAATTAAAGGCATACAGTTACAATGAAGAAGACTTGATGAATATTTACACGACTTAATTTATCCTGTGTCCACTTCAACATCCAACTGAAGTTACACGAAAATATGTAATAAATCGTTCTACATTTGGAGCAACTGCCAGTGTTTACTCTTGGGTATGACTTACTTATAATTATCTTATATTTTAGTTTAGTCAATGAGTCATTTCTGTGTCTCGAAATGACCGTGTCTGAGTGACAAATTTCACGCTTTTCTTTCGTATTTATCGTTGGCTAGGCGACTTGAGTTGAGAGTTGTTGTGAAAGATATTAGAATGTATGAATGTATTGAGTGAGTGGCAGCTATAAATATAATTTTCGCGTACATATGTAAACACAGCCAGCAAATGATTGATTCCAGTGTTTATTTATTATTAATTATAAGTCACGTACGCAAAAAATTACTGAGGAAGATTGTTTGAACTGATTTATATTAACACAGTCTGACTATTGTCCTCAGTAAGTGTCTATCGCGTGCTTGCTTTTTACTTTTTATAATAATAATAATAAAGACGTATTAGGAGCATCATACAATAGTCTCAATGTTCTTACAACAATATATTCTTAATGTTACTTATATGACTAATTACAGTTTCATTAATAAAGCCTACTACATATATTACCACTATGAACAAAAAACTATTAATTTTAAAAAAGAAAAGTCTTAAATGCTGACTTAAAACTACTTAAAATATCAAACGACGTGTTTGAGAAAAATAAGGTGGTCGAAGTTGATTCGTTGCGGTGTATGACGAATCGGCCGCGAAGAACCAGCCAAACAAAAAGGATAACGTGGATTGTTCGGAGCAAAATCATGGCGTGTGTGTCTACA
The DNA here is from genome assembly GCA_035772405.1 of Chrysogorgia sp. JL179-B06. Lineage (NCBI taxonomy): Eukaryota > Metazoa > Cnidaria > Anthozoa > Scleralcyonacea > Chrysogorgiidae > Chrysogorgia > Chrysogorgia sp. JL179-B06. The sequence continues at coordinate 1,268,235 of JAYKKM010000040.1, forward strand.
GCGAGTACAGTTCGATGAGTTTTATTCCAAGTTAATTACTGCACGCACGCGCACAGATCAAATTGAAGCACGCGCACTGTCGTCAGCATACGTAGCGTGCTTCGTTAGCTTGCGTGTGAAGACCAACCGTTTTTGCGCGAGCTTGAAAAACAAACGTCAAAAATCTCGGTATAGACAATCCGGTATTTCAATAAATATCATTTAGATGGCGAAAAGGATACTTGGAGTTTCTTAGATTCCAATAGAAGAACACTTTACCGACCACCTTGAGAAGTATCCCGTTCAAAATCGTACAGGAAAACATGAAATACAAAATAATTCGCGGAGCACGTCAGTGCACGTCCAAACAGTTTCACGTCACGTCTATATATTTATGATCTTTGCCGCTCTCTGATAAAGCAAGTTACAGCAAATTGTCAATACAGCTGTTAGATTTGTTGTGAAGGTTAAAAAATCTCCCCTGTGCTTAGTAATCTTCACTGGTTGTCAGTAAGATCAAGGATTATTTCAAGATACTGTTGATTACTTTCAAAGCTTTAAATGGCCAGGCAAGTGGTCAGAGCACTGCACTAGCATTGCAGGGTCACGGTTCAATTCCAGCCGCAAGGCCTTGCAGTTGCATTTTTCGCAACTGGTCCCGGTTTGGTCTTAAAATGTATGTATTCCAACACTCGAAATTTTCCTTCACCATAAATCCTTTCAACACCTATTTATATGACTGACTTGTCTGCTATTGTACTATAAACAAAGACCATTGGAACACTCTCGGTTGCCACTGCAATGGAATAGCACTGTGTCTGGTTGCTATTAATAGCTCAAAATGCAGACAAACAAACCAAATTTGACTCACAAATGATTGCAAATGAGCTATTTCTTTTGTTGTGGCCGCACGAATTATGGGTAAATGCGGACAAACATGGATACTGACGTCATCTCGATGGAGTGCTATTCATTACCAGAGCAAAATAGAAGAAATGACTATTTAAATAGTTTTAAGTCAGCAATTAAGACTTTCTTTTTTTCTAATTAATTAATTTATTATTATTATTATTACAAATTATTATTATTATTATTATTATTACAAATTATTATTATTATTACAAATTATTATTATTATTATTATTATTACAAATTATTATTATTATTATTATTACAAATTATTATTATTATTATTATTACAAATTATTATTATTATTATTATTACAAATTATTATTATTATTATTATTATTACAAATTATTATTATTATTATTATTACAAATTATTATTATTATTATTATTATTACAAATTATTATTATTATTATTATTATTACAAATTATTATTATTATTACAAATTATTATTATTATTATAATGATTGCTTAAAGGTGGGTTACAGTCCCTTCTGCGCATGTGCGGGGTTTGTTTACGTTTTGCTTGTTTTGTTTATGTTGGGAGACTTCACACCGGAAATGACTGCTATACGGTATTATTAAGCACGTTGTTTTTTATCGCAAGCTGGAAATGGCTGCTATACGGTATTATTAAGCACGTTGTTTTTATCGCAAGCTGGATTCAAGTCCTTTGATATCGAATCCTAATCTACTTTGCTATTGGATCCAGCTAAGTTAAGATACAATACTAGACTGGTAGAGATGCCTTTAAAGACTAAACCAACCCTATGGCGAAAATCTGGTGTGGAGTCTCCCAAACATAATTGCCAAAATTATTAATTCGAGCATGCTTTGGATGTCCCTAGTTTGACTGTCTTTAGCAGGAGATAAAGACAAGAAGATGAATCTTTTCTTCTTAGTAATTCATTGATTGTGGTTTATTGACATTTTACTGCTTTAGTAATCAAGAGGGAAAGATGTTTGATAATCTGAGATGGATGAGTCTTAAAACATTTGAAAAGAGATAAGGTTTATCTTCAAGAGTTGATCATGGGAGCAGGTAGGTGATAAATGTAAACTACACATCCATAACATGTCTGGCCATCAACTCTCATACTTCCAGATGTTCAACGTTCATGTCTCTCTCCCTCCTTTTCCACTCCTACTTCTGTCTTTGCTTTTCTATCTCTTTTGCTCCTCTAATCCCTTTCTCTTTCCCTTGGCTTCTTGTGAGGTTGAAGCTGTAATGATGGGTAATTAATCTGAGCTCCATGTCTTCCTTGTGAAAACCTTGACATTTTCTTATATCTTTATTTTTTACAGTTAGTTCTTGCTCTGGGAAAAGCCGTTCAATAAAGTAAGGGTTTCTTTTATTTTTATTAAAAAAGTTATAAAAAATTAAAAAAGGGTAGCATTCAATTCTGTCTATTTCTAAACCAGAATAGTTACCAAAAAAACCCAGTTATACATTATTCTTTGTATTTTTACTCTGGAATATACTCTGAAAAGATTGCCCCCCCCCCCAAAGGGTTTATACCCTGCAACAGTGCAACGCTCAATAGAGCAATGTCAGAGTTAGTCTAGTGTGCAAGGTCCGAATTAGCATTCGGAAATCGCAAATTGCGAAGTGATTTTGAAAATTTTGAAAAAAAGCGATTTTTCTGAGAATTGCGAAGCTGATTTTAAGTAACCAAGTTCACCGTGGACACGATGCAAGTGATGTAAACGTCAATTATAGGACTTAATGATGTTACACTACGTTGTAAGATTTTAGGCTACGTTGTAAGACGTTACGCTACGTTGTAAGATGTTACACTACGTTGTAAGACGTTACGCTACGTTGTAAGACGTTACGCTACGTTGTAAGACGTTACGCTACGTTGTAAGATGTTACACTACGTTGTAAGACGTTACGCTACGTTGTAAGACGTTACGCTACGTTGTAAGACGTTACGCTACGTTGTAAGACGTTACGCTACGTTGTAAGACGTTACGCAACGTTGTACGACGTTACGCTACGTTGTAAGACGTTACGCTACGTTGTAAGACGTTACGCAACGTTGTACGACGCTACGTAAAGTTGTAAGACGTTACGCTACGTGAAAAGACGTTATGTTACGTTGTAAGACGTTACGCTACATTGTAAGACCATACGCTACGTTAGAAGGCGTTAAGCTACATTGTAAGACCATACGCTACGTTCGTGTAAAACGTTACGCAACGTTGTAAGACGCTACGCAACGTTGGGAGATGTTACGCTACATTGTGACAGTAAAGAAAAATGCGAAGCTGTTTTGGAGCGCTATATTCGGACCCTGGTGTGGATACAATTGCTGCACGTAGTAACCTAATTTCTTGTGTTGTCCACCATCCAAATTCACGCAGGAAAGAAAGGTTTACGAGGACTACTTGATATATTATGTTTATTATCATGAGGTGGAGCCTACACCAAGGCTAACCGAGACCAGTTGCGAAAATGATCGTCGATCGACGAAAACGATCGTCGATGTATCGTCTGTCCACTCCAAGCTCTCCCACATTCACTACAGCAATGTGTATATTAAGGGTGTAATGACACTAACGAAGGGCGTAACCACACACGCAATCCCTCGTTACGAGGCAGATCCCTCGTTGTAATCACTCTCTTACGGAATCGCCTTCGCTATCACATACACCAAGATCACAATCGTATCGTGTAGATCGCCCTTTACATAGCCGTACGCAAGATTATTTTGCCAGGCGGGGCAGTAAGAGAAATCCTGTGAAGTTTGTTTTCGAGGGTTTGCCCCCAGAAAAAATTTGAATTTTGAAAGCTCCAGGAGTGCATTTCCGGCGATTTCTGCAAGGAACATTCTGAAAATATTTATCTGTAAGGTCTGGTAATATTTAGACTTTATCAAGATAAACAAGCCCATTGTTAACGAAATTAAGTTTCGTGTATTCCCATGCGCTAACAGTTGCACCAAATGCATGTGAGGTGATTGTTTATTTTGTTGCACATCAACAAGACAGAACGCCATGTGTCTGGTATGTTCTTTAATTATTCCTATTACTTATCTAGTATATAGTACGTCTTGTAAGTTTATAATCTCAAAACATGTCTCCCATCACTGCTATGGAGTATCCTTATCCAGGTATGGATAGTGATGTTTAGATTCGTGTAAAATTCTGCAGTCATCTTATTTCAGCCACTGTCCCACTGAATCACAAAACCATGCAGACACGGTTATTTATACCGCACGTTCAAGCTAAACAAGCTACTTGTTCAACAAACTACATATTTAACGTTTCCTTAAAGAGATTAAGTTGAAGTAAACGTAACATGTCTGTATTCAACACCCTCATAGCTTCATTTCTAGAGATCTTCTGATAGCCCAGTATATTATTATTCAACATTAATAATGTAAATAATTGTTCTAGTTTATCAAAAAAGATTGATATAAAAAACAACATATAACGCAAGGTTTCCAAATATGTTTATTGCTTGAATTATGTTACATTAGCCTCTACATTGTTTTATTAAATTTCAAAGCACAATTACTAAAGTTGATATTTACAAAATAATATGAAGGAAAATTTCATCTAAAAAGTTCATTTAAATGTTCATCTAAAAAGCAGATTTAACAACAGCAGTTGCTCCCCATCTTTTCTTTCTCATTGAAGGGAGGTCTTCCCAGACATAGTTAGAGAAATTAAAACATTCAACTGAATTAAGATATCCTTCTTCCTTATTAATCCCTCCCATAACAATAATTACATTATCTGTGACAACACCTATACAGCCTTCCCTCTCATGTTTCATTGAAGGCAACATTTCACTCTTTTCATTTGTTATATTATAACTAACAACAGTATTTAATTCATTACCTTCCTTATCTTGTCCTCCTATTATAATTATATTATCTCTCCATACAACAGTTGCCATGCGAGAGACAGCAAAAGGCAATGGAGCTAAAGTTTGACAACAATTGCGCGTAATATCGTATAATAAAACTTTATCAAGAGAATCACTGCAGTGACCTGTTGTTGTACCACCAACAATGGCAACTTTGTCACCAAAACGCTGAGCACCATGAAAACTTCTTGCTTCAGGCAAATGAGAAACCAACTGAGAACGACAAGGAGAAACTAAACCTACTTTATAAATATCATTGACTACCTCATCATCACTTTTACCTCCAAAAATAAATAAATTTTCTTCATAAACAGTACTTGCATGTCCCCAGGTCTTCTGTGGTAACTTGGTTTGTAATACCTTCCATGCTCCACCCTCCTTCTTTAACTCTAATGTTTCTATCGTGTCTCCCCACACTCCTCCACAGACAAACATTTGATCGTCATGGACAAAGGAAGATGAAAGATAACGGTCTGACGTCATTGCTGAAAGGAGAGCCCACTGTCCTGTTGACAAGCAGAACTTTTCAACAGACGTCAAACCTCTCCCTCCAGCAATGATGATATCTTCTCTGATGTTGGTAAGAGAACGGGCGTCACTTTCTGGCTCTTGTTTTCCACTTTTCACTTCTTTCTTTATCTTGGAAATTTGCGCGTAAAAATCATCCATTCGCCGGGTCTCTTCACCCATTCGCTGGGTTAACTCGCCCATCTGATCTTTCATACGACCAATATGTTGTGTCAGTTCTCCGCTAATGTTCATCATTATATCTTTCATGCTGGACATTTCTTTTCTCATTTCGTCCATCTCTGTCTTCGTTACATAACAATGAAACTTTCGCTTTCCATAGGCGACATTCTCTCCGCAAACCACACATCGAACCTTACGAAAGATACATTCATTATTCTCATGACGTGCTCGATCTTTTCTGCTCATGATCACTTCACAACCTTCGTTTGAACATTTCACTGGGCTAAACTCACAATGCGCGACGTGAGCTTCAAGGTTTTCCACATTTACTGTATCAGGACACCCTCTTTCAACATTGTCACACGTTATTTTCAGCTGTGAGATGAGATTCTTAATAACTCTTGAAGGTCGCAATGTCTGTAATGTTAATGGTTCCATACAGCTGGGGCATCGTTCGAATTCTTGTAAATAACGAAGTATACAAGGTCTGCAAAACGAGTGTTCATTTCTCTGGCATTGCATCGGTTGTTTAAGAACATTTAAACATATGGCACAATGAAAGTTATCAGGAACAACAATTTCAAACCTTTCGTCTTCGTATCCTTGGTCTGCGGAAGCCATCTCTTCTGCGTTCGTCTTGAAGCTTTAGTCGTAATCTCGCTGTGGTTGAACTGGTAAGGATGGACATTACTAGAGTCTCCAAGGAGATTTAGTTTCTTTGGAGGTGTTTTATGAAGTAAAACTTCAAAACAGAACGTTCTGACTGCTTGTAATGCTCGTCTCTTCCTTTCGTTTTCTCTTGTGTGTGTGAACGCCCTTATAAAATATAATCTAATATATTGAATTGCAAAGCACATAACCAGAACGAAAAGCACGGGATTCGTAGCTTTGAACAAAAAGAATGGCGGGGGTCGAAGTCAATCATCAAATACACTTGCCACGAGTGCATGTATTAGATATAGATCACTGGTTTTCTCATGATGAAAGAAAGAACTTTCCAGATAAATCTTCTTTTTTCGAATTAGTATTACACCAAGGTAAAAATCAAAGGTTATGAAAAACAGTTCCGATACTTGAACAGATTTTCCATTGAACTAGTTTACCTGCAAGACAATAGAATGTTGTCTTTTTGTCAGTGGGTATGCGGAACAGTCTCTCAGACTACACAAAAGAAAGTAAATGAGATGAATAATTCAATAATTATTTAAAATTCAGATACTTTATTGCTCTCTAACCTTTCCGGTTTCCGGTTCGACTCAATGGTTAGAGCGTCTAACCGGAGATCATGAAGGTTGCATGCAGGTTCGATTCCCGTCTGGGGCTCAAAAAGTTGAAGTAAACGTAACATGTCTGTATTCAACACCCTCATAGCTTCGTTTCTAGAGATCTACTGATAGCCCAGTATATTATTATTCAACATTAATAAAGTAAATAATTGTTGTATAGTTCATCAAAAAAGATTGATATAAGAAACAACATTAAACTCAAGGTTTCTGAATATGTTTATTGCTTGAATTATGTTACATTAGTTCTACATTATTATAATTTCAAAGCACAATTACTAAAGTTGATATTTACAAAATAATATGAAGGAAAATGTTCATCTAAAAAGTTCATCTAAATGTTCATCTAAAAATCACATTTAACAACAGCAGTTGCTCCCTCTCTTTTCTCTTTCATTGAAGGGAGGTCTTCCCAGACATAGTTAGAGAAATTAAAACATTCAACTGAATTAAGACGACCTTCTTCCTTATTAATCCCTCCCATAACAATAATTACATTATCTGTGACAACAGCTGTACAGCCTTCCCTCTCATGTTTCATTGAAGGCAACATTTCACTCTTTTCATTTGTTATATTATAACTAACAACAGTATTTAATTCATTACCTTCCTTATCTTGTCCTCCTATTATAATTATATTATCTCTCCATGCAACAGTTGCCATGCGAGAGACAGCAAAAGGCAATGGAGCTAAAGTTCGACAACAATTGCGTGTAATGTCATATAATAAAACTTTATCAAGAGAATCACTGCAGTGACCTGTTGTTGTGCCACCAACAATGGCAACTTTGTCACCAAAACGTTGAGCACCATGAAAACTTCTTGCTTCAGGCAAATGAGAAACCAACTGAGAACGACAAGGAGAAACTAAACCTACTTTATAAATATCATTGACTACCTCATCATCACTTTTACCTCCAAAAATAAATAAATTTTCTTCATAAACAGTACTTGCATGTCCCCAGGTCTTCTGTGGTAACTTGGTTTGTAACACCTTCCATGCTCCACCCTCCTTCTTTAACTCTAATATTTCTATCGTGTCTCCCCACACTCCTCCACAGACAAACATTTGATCGTCATGGACAAAGGAAGATGAAAGATAACGGTATGACGTCATTGCTGAAAGGAGAGCCCACTGTCCTGTTGACAAGCAGAACTTTTCAACAGACGTCAAACCTCTCCCTCCAGCAATGATGATATCTTCTTTATATCTTATCTTATCTTATCTTCTCTGATATCTTATCTTATCTTTTATCTTGGTAAGAGAACGGGCGTCACTTTCTGGCTCTTGTTTTCCACTTTTCACTTCTTTCTTTATCTTGGAAATTTGCGCGGAAAAATCATCCATTCGCCGGGTCTCTTCACCCATTCGCTGGGTTAACTCGCCCATCTGATCTTTCATACGACCAATATGTTGTGTCAGTTCTCCGCTAATGTTCATCATTATTTCTTTCATGCTGGACATTTCTTTTCTCATTTCGTCCATCTCTGTCTTCGTTACATAACAATGAAACTTTCGCTTTCCATAGGCGACATTCTCTCCGCAAACCTCACATCGAACCTTACGAAAGATACATTCATTATTCTCATGACGTGCTCGATCTTTTCTGCTCGTGATCACTTCACAACCTTCGTTTGAACATTTCACTGGGCTAAACTCACAATGCGCGACGTGAGCTTCAAGGTTTTCCACATTTACTGTATCAGGACACCCTCTTTCAACATTGTCACACTTTATTTTCAGCTGTGAGATGAGATTCTTAATAACTCTTGAAGGTCGCAATATTTGTATTGTTAATGGTTCCATACAGCTGGGGCATCTTTCGGATTCTTGTAAATGACGAAGTATACAAGGTCTGCAAAACGAGTGTTCATTTCTCTGGCATTGCATCGGTTGTTTAAGAACATTTAAACATATGGCACAATGAAAGTTATCAGGAACAACAATTTCAAACCTTTCGTCTTCGTATCCTTGGTCTGCGGAAGCCATCTCTTCTGCGTTCGTCTTGAAGTTTTAGTCGTAAACTCGCTGTGGTTGAACTAGTAAGGATGGACATAATACTAGAGTCTCCAGTGAGATTTAGTTTGGTTTCTTTGGAGGTGTTTTATGAAGCAAAACTTCAAAACAGAACGTTCTGACTGCTTGTAAAGCTCATCTCTTCCTTTCGTTTTCTCTTGTGTTTGTGAACGCCCTTATAAAATATAATGTAATATATTGAATTACAAAGCACATGACCAGAACGAAAAGCACGGGATTCGTAGCTTTGAACAAAAAGAATGGCGGGGGTCGAAGTCAATCATCAAATACACTTGCCACGAGTGCATGTATTAGATATAGATGACTGGTTTTCTCATGACGAAAGAAAGAGCTTTCCAGATAAATCTTCTTTTTTCGAATTAGTATTAAACCAAGGTAAAAATCAAAGGTTATGAAAAACAGTTCTGATACTTTAACAGATTTTCCATTGAACTAGTTTACCTGCAAGACAATAGAATGTTGTCTTTTGTCAGTGGGTATGCGGAACAGTCTCTGACTACACAAAAGAAAGTAAATTAGATAGAATTATTTAAAATTCAGATACTGTATTGCTCTCTAACTTTACCGGTTTCCGGTTAGACTCAATGGTTAGAGCGTCTAAACATTTTCTGAGTTTGCATTAAAAGCTTGAGTAGCAAACAGTTTACCATGTTAAAATAACAAAGCACGTTTAATATATTCAGAATGTCTTGTAATTCGTATCTCTACTCTAAGCTCCCATATGTATATTATATATAACACAATAATAAATTATAGAGATATAACATGAATCCTATGACAGTAATGATTTACAAAGATATTTGATAAAATAAGTTGAAAATCGTGATATCACGAAGATGTCACGAGTATGCAGATTTTGCTGAGTTTCTCTTTGACTTCTCCATATTTTCGTATTCAGGTAGCTATATTGAGATTCCAAAAAGTTTCATCGTCTCACAAACCTGCCTAAGCCACGACTAAGTGTTCGAGGTAAATGTTGTTCGTCTTTGTTTCAGCTGTTTTCTTTTTGTTGTGAAGAAACTGGCGTCGCAAAAATTACCGTTGTTTTAGTTGAAATTTGCGACGCGTTTTTCACCATCTAAAGTTGGAACTTTTCGCCTAAAATGAGTAATTGTAGTCGGATATTTCATCGTAAAGTGGCATTGTGATATTTTCTGGTAGTTTGACTATCATTTTTAGCTGTATTATTGCTAAACGTTGCGATTTATGGAGATTTTGTGACGTCACGATTTTCAACTAGGTTTTCACGCGATCAACTGGTGCCTCAACCAATCAGCAGGCTGGAAACGTCACACGTGATCTTAGTTTCCTATCCAGTCTTTCACTATCAACATACAAATTCTCCTTATTGGTCTCCAAGCATTTCTTATAGTACTAGTTGGGAGAAGTTGTTTTAAAAACATAGTTATCTTTGGTGATCATTTCCTGTATTCTCATTACCTCTATATTGGTTAACCATGCATATTGATAGTATTATGAGAAATTAGATGTTGATCACTCTTGGGGGAAATAAAGGGTTAAAGATATTCAGGCCTTGATATCTTATTGAAAACTGACAAATATTTGTTTTACATAAAGGAATTTGAAAAGATGCAGCATTTCTTGTGTCATAACCAACACTCCTTGCAGGGATATTTAGGACAACTCGCTTAAAGAGAGGCCCAGAATTAGTTTGAATATCCTCGGATAAAATGATGCGTCTTAGCTGAAAGCTACTCGTTCCATTAGTTGAATATGGAATTCTGCTAGACAAATAAAGTTTAGCACGTCCACGATTTCGACCATTTATTTCTCCGGTATTCAGGACATCCAATGCAGTGAAAGGAATCTCCCAACATCCCAAAGCAATTTCACCTCGTTTCGGTTGATTATATAGAGAGCCAAATGAGCAGCAATAAATAGAAAAATATATCGAACTCGGCTGTAAACAACCGACCGCCATTGTTTGTACACCAACCTTTTTATATAGTATTTGATTTGTATTTCTACAGACTACACTACCTACGCAGCACAACACTATCACTCATTAAGTCATAAAATGTGTTGTGCTCCGTAGGCAGTGTAGAAATACAAATCAAATATCTAAAAAGGTTGGTGTACTGCCGAAATAGCGTGTAAGTTGTCTAACGTTTTGAGCGAAGGCCCTTCGTCAGAGAGTGAAACGTAAAGTGAAATAATAACTGAGTGAAGACGTTTATAGAATTCTTATTATTTAATGTCTCACTCAATTATTATTTCACTTTATGTTTCACTCTCTGACGAAGGGCCTTTGCTCGAAACGTTAGACTACTTACACGCTATTTCGGCAGTACACCAACCGTTTTAGATATTTGATTTGTAATATCACTTATTTTTTGGTGTTTGTTTGTGTTAATAATAATAATAATAATAACAATATCATTGATTTAATCACGATATAATTACAACACTGCAGCTGACGCTGATGGGGTCGTGCATCTATAGTTCTGGTATGAAATATATAAGGCCATGTATAAAAAAATGTATATGAAACGATTTAGAGTCTAAGTTCTAAAGTGAGTCTATAGTTCTAGTATAAAATATATAAGAATGTATAGAAATGTATATGAAACGATTTAGAGTCTAAGACTAAGATGATATTAATAGTATATGAAGTCGCAGTTGTGTTTCCGATTAGGAATAATTGGAATGTGGTCTAAATGGTTCTTAACACGTTGACAACTTTTTACCCTGAAAGCGAAGTTTGCTTTGCAGTCCTTGTGTATAATTAACAATTATTGATTCGGTTTTTGAATGATATCAAGAATTATCAAACCCGAGGTTTGTGTGACATTGTTATCTGCTGTTATCTTCCGAAGCCGAAGGCTGATATAGAGATAACACAAACCGAGGCCTTGATCATTCTCGATATCATGCGAAAACCGAATCAATAATTGTTTTATTATGCATAAGAAGTGCTATAAAGCAATACGCCGTCGAAACATATTTAAATAAGTTATAGTGGCACATTTTCTTTCGCCGTAAACAAGCTAGCAACAAGATATTGGAATAATGATGTCATAGCTACACTTTTTGAATCATAATATTGGAACATCGACGTCACACGAAGCTGATTTCACGAATTAGCTGTATGCCAACAGCGAATCAAACTCGAGATAGAGTAGAGAATGCAGAATAATACCTAAAGTACTACTCGTGGATAACTATTTGTGGACCTCGTGGTATGATTTTGTGGCAAGTATTCAATTGTTGTTCGTGGAATTCGTGGTCTTTGTTATTTGATTTTGCATGATATGGCAAATAAAAAATCTCTCCATATAGGCATATACAAATGTTCACTTTAACTCTTTCCTGTCTGGCTGAAAAACATCCAAAATTGAACCACCTCTTTGTTTTCTTAATTGATATCTCTGGAAATAACCATAACTGTTGCGAAAGCTATACGTAATTGCGAGTGGCGTGGCTCATGGACAGTAACTTTTCAAGTTACGTTCAAAAAACCTTTTAAAGTGCCCCTAACCTCAAAATGTTTTATTGTCTTATTTGGAATAACTTTTAAAATGATAAGTAACTTATTTTGAAGATTTTCACCTCTTCGCTTTCTTTTTGAGATATATCAGTTTGTTTGATATTTGCAATATCTGGAATTTCGTCAGACATGCATAATGAGTTATCAGAGAATGTTATATATCTTTGCGTTCATGAAATAAAACACTAACGTGTGAATAACACGTGTGTGCGTTTCTCCCACAACACCAAACTTCTTGATTTTAAAGGATTTCGTTCGCGAATTTAAGAGATATACACATTTCTCCAATAAGTCATTATGCATGTGTGACTGCGAAATTCCAGACATTTGCATATCAAACAAACTGATATATCTCTAAAAGAAAGCAAAGAAACGAAAATCTTCAAAAGAAGTTACTTTATCATTTTAAAAGTCCTTCTGAGGTTATGGGCACTTTAAGCCAGAGTAGCGTCAAACTATGTCTGATTTATCACCTGCGGTTACGTTGGGAAATTATTTGTGTAAGCTATACATTCTCTGAAATCCCATTAAACCGACTTTTTACCAATGCTTTTAAATTTCCCAAACAAGACACATTATGTTAATACAAATTAGCATTAATTATAATAAATTAGGTTGAAAAGCTTTCATTTTGCTAGAAAAGCCCAACTTGCATACAGTCGCAGAGTTGTTTATGAAATCAAATCGCGTGAGTGGATCTCGTGTGCCTGGCGCTTGTCGATTTTCATCAATTTTTAATTTTGCGTTACCGTGCATGTGCCGTGTTTTTCGATTGACAACTTCAACACAGTCTTGTACGACTCATTTTGACTGGGCCAGACAGGAAAGAGTCTTCAGACATGCCCATTCACCTCAATCTACAGACAGGTGTCTCACTGTACTACAGCTCATCAGTGTAGCTTGGAACATAGTGCTTGGAACAATCTCGATGAGTCTGGCAGGATACTTATACACTTGCGATCGTCATTGACAACCGCTTGTGGGACAGCACCGGCGATCAGAACATCCAGATAGCGTGAAGTGCGCATGGGGCCAGAGTGCTCAAACTGCCACAATGATCATGAGCATTGTATTATCGCTAAAGGACACCCACGCTACTTCGCCGAGTGCTCGACAACACTGAAGTGAAGGAGCGTACATAATTCAATCTACAGACACGTGTTTCACTGTACTATCTTTCATTACTCTTAGTTATCATATAACGCTGTTGACGAGACAGCGTGTCTGGATGTCTATTCAGCTTATCTTTTTGAAAACCTTAATTGAACCAGCTGTCCGTGCTCCATATTCATTATTTATGACGACGGTGGGTCAACATAGAGGGAATTCATTGGGCTATACATAGCCATTTATTGATTACTTGTATGTTCATAGCAACGCTTGTATTTGACTCAAATCTTGTCTGTAGCAGCGATAAGCACACCACATAACCTAAACTCAATGTTTCACTCGGACTACTGACAATGATTATAAAACGAGAAGAAATCGTGAGAATCGTGGCGGAATTGAAGCTGAATGTTGTAGTATGTATCAACTGTATATGAGTGTTATTCATTTGGGTAATAATAATAATATACGCGTGTATAAAAAGACTTATTCCGTGTAGTTACACCAAAATAGGTTTGAGAAGTGAAGGAGATGTGTGGGGAAATTTTTGAAACCAATAAATATACTTCCAGAATTTACGTTACTGCCATCCACGATACATTGGGAAACTTTCCTGATGACGAATGCTAAATGAAGTTCCTTTTGGAACTAAATATTGTAGCCTGAAAACCAGCCGTTCATCTGCTGGTTTTCAGGCTATAAATATCGATGATAGACAGTGACGAGACCTTCTGATTGCCGGTAAGACACTCTCATAACCATTGAGCTACCTCTGGCGTCACAAACATTTTCGGAGGAATCGAGCTTGACAATCGTCCTCCAAGTTCATTACATCAGTGTATATATATATATATATATATATATATATATATATATATATATATATATATATATATATATATATATATATATATATATATATATATATATATATATATATATATATATATATATGTATATATATATATGTATATATATATATGTATATATATATATATATGTATATATATGTATATATATATATATATATATATATATATATATACGTGTAGGTTTTGAGGTAAGCGAAAATATATATATATATATATATATATATATATATATATATATATATATATATATATATATATATATATATATATATATATATATATATATATATATATATATATATATATATATATATATATATATATATATATATATATATATATGAGTATATATGTATATATATATATATATATATACATATATATATATGTATATATATATATGTATATATATGTATATATATATTAATTGAAGCCGTTCGACTATTACCATGTCGTCTGATGATTGCCTCAGGCATGAAACACAGTGTTGCGGCATCTGTAAAAGTTTAGATTTTACACATACTTTATATATATATATATATATATATATATATATATAACATATATATTAATGAGCCAAGGTTAACAACAAGGGAACTGCGCAAGCGCGGGGGACATCGGAGTATCATATGACAAGCATGTTGGGATAACGTCGACCATTAGCGAGTGACCACAGCACGACACGGCTTAGAGGGCGGTAACGAGAACATGTGGAATTGAACATCCCACCAACCCTCCCTTTATACAAAGAAACAATTAAGGTGCAATAACTTCCACCAAAAGCTTTTGGTGTGATAGGTGCAGGTCGACAACAGGGTGTGGTGGTCAGATCAAGATCAGCTCGCGTTATCTTGACCTGAATTCCAAGTAACAATAATACTGGTGTGCCAAACCCTGTAGCAAGACCTGCACCTAACCTTCCACAATTGGTAAGTAAAGTGTACGCAGGTGTTAACTGACGACAGATGATATTTTTTAAATATTGTTGACGACAGATATATTGTTGACGACAGATTAGTCCCGCATATGAATTAATAAGTAAATACACATAAATATTAAATGACTTGCAGCGTGATATATAATATACTTATCAGTTATGCTATATCACTATGTATGTTACACGTACGAACTAAACTAGTACACAACGTAGCCTTCGCTTTGCCATCTGAGTTCTGGTACCTCAGTGGTTCGAGGTTCGATTCGGAAACATTTTTCTGAGTTTGAATAAAAGCTTGAGCAATAACCAAGCTGCGAGTCACATTTAATATGAATTACACATGAACAGAGATTGGAGATACTAGTCTTCAGCATTGATTTTGCGATAAAAAACTTGACATGTACCGATTCTTATCGAAAAACTTAATGAAAATCTTAACATGTGTCTGTCTGAATGAGTCACGCAAATCCAGTGTATTGTTTCGTCTCAAAAAATGTCCTCATTCATATTGTTTATCCTATTGTAACAGCTGTATACAGGAGAGCTGGAAATACGGGGACAGTGGGAACAGCCGGACCACGAGGACAGCTACCGGTTCCCCTGATGTATAGCGATACATATCGTTATACATGTGTTTAGAGAAAATGTGGCGTTACAATCCTAATTAACCATGAGTAACCTGATTGCCAGTGAGACGCTCTAACCATTGAGCTACCGAGACTCAGATGATGTGCTGGTTGCTATATGTACTACCTATGCAGCAGTCACTATATATCCATGTATCGTCTGTTTACTCCAAGCTCTCCCACATTCACTACATCAGTGTGTATATACAACACACCCAAGTATTGCTTATATATAATGACAAGAGCAGACATGTAAAACTATTAGCATTGCCAACATTATACTTAAAGGCCTTTTATTTAAAAGTAATTTATAGCCTTTAAATGATATTGGCAAGAAAATATAAGTTTGTCTAATATGAAAGAACTCATAAAATGATAGAGTAACACCTTTTACAACTTTTCCGTATTCTACTTCGTTTTTGAAATATTTCAGTTTGTTTGATATGTAAATGAGATGGTCTCTGACGTCAGGTGAGATCTTTCACTCATTAAAAAAGTCTTATATCTCACTGATTGCTAAGTTTACAACGTTCATTATCACGAGGAGTTATTATGTACGCACATTTTCAAGTAACATTTGTGGTACAAACTTGATGGAACTAATATTTTAATGAGTGAAAATTCTCTACCCTGCACCTGACGTCAGAGACCATCTCATTTACATATCAAACAAACTGAAATATTTCAAAAACGAAGTAAAATACGGAAAAGTTGTAAAATATGTTACTCTATCATTTTACGAGTTCTTTCATATTAGACAAACTTAATTTTTGTTGCCAATATCCTTTTTAATAAACTCCTTTTGATGTTATTAATTTTGAAGACCTTCCAATGAATGTTCCATGGAGAACTCATCTCGTCCGAAATCCATCCCAAAGATCAACCAAGTCTCATGTACAAACGTTACTGTAGAACGTCCATCACTTGAACGCAAGGCAGTCATGAAGAACATGAGAAGACATGACACCGACTCTTCACTGTCTTCATCCAGTCTTCACTCAAAACGTTCAGAAAATTCGCAAATGTTGGATTCAAGCGGAGATGAGTTATCAAAGACTGTTTTACGTCGATCTCTTGCAGGAAGTAATAATTTGCTGACGGTTACCCACGTGTTTCAACCACCGAGTGGCCCGGCACCGGAAAGACAATGTAGTGAACCCATGGATGGTTGTCGCTCTTTGCCACCGTCTCCTCGTTTACGACGACCACCTACGATGGAAAGTAACCATGTGGATAGACACCAGACTGAGGTAGGCCTTGAAGACATTCCAAAGATGCGGTGTCTGTCTTAGAGAGGAGTCTATCTTAGAGAGGTGTCTAATCTTAGAGTGGTGTCTGTCTTAGATAGTTGTCTCTTTTAGAGAGGTGTCTCTTAGAGAGGTGTCTATCTTAGAGAGGTGTCTATCTTAGAAAGGTGTCTATCTTAGAGTGGTGTCTGTCTTAGAGAGGTGTCTGTATTAGAGAGGTGTCCGTCTTAGAGAGGTGTTTGAATGTCTTATGGAGGTATCTGTGTCTATCTTAGAGAGGTGTGTGTCTTAGAGAGGTATCTGTCTTAGAGAGTTGTCCGTCCGTCTTAAAGAGGTTTTTTGCATGTCTTAGAGAGGTATCTGTGTCTATCTTACACAGAGGTGTCTTCCTTAAAGAGAGGTGTCTATCTTAGAGATGTGTCGGTTGGAGCATCGGACTAGTTATCAGAAAAATACCACGAGAGTACACCAGCATTACTTTGATTTTTTTTGCAGGACACTCTTTGTCTCAACCAGTATAGACTGTCTGAAGAAATTGGCAAGGTGAGAGAGACACAAGTACTGCCTTGTATCTATGTAATATGAGCGTGTCTGCGGTGATGTGGTGTGAGATTAGATGAGAGTAAATGTGATAATATTTGACCTACAGAAGGTCAAGAGGAGGTATTAAGGGACGTTAAGTTATTCAAGAGGGGTATTAGGGAACATTGTTACGTTATTAAGGGACCTTAAGCTCGACCATAATGTTGCGATGTTTCTTGATTGTTTCAGGGATCATATGGCGTCGTGAGACTTTGTTATTCCGAGTTTAATCATACAAATTATGTAAGTAACTCAATGCATGATTTATTAGTATATATATATATATATATACATGAGTCCTAGATCTTTCACCAACTCACGTGAGCCCGGGTCTCTATAACGTGATTGACACCCTCGTGAAGTAATAAAAACACTCGAGAAAACATCACGTTATAGAGAACTGGGCAAACGTATTCTATTATTTAAATTTAATGTGGTCGCCATTGTGAAATAGGTCTATAGACGTTGTCAAAGCACATGAGCTGGCTAACCCTAACCCTAACCCTAACCCTAACCCTAACCCTAACCCTAACCCTAACCCTAACCCTACTACTACTACTGTGATTAATTCTACTGTGATTAATTTTTGAGGTTTTTTTAGTGAAAGAAGTTTTTTATTTTTAAATTTTCATTTCAGGCCATGAAAATTATGTCAAAGAAAAGAATTATAAGAAAAGCTGGATTAGGTAAGTATTGTTGCCTCCATCTAGACAGACGGACCGACGGACGGACGGATGGACAGGCAGGTAGACAGGCAGACAGGCAGACAGATAGACAGACAGATAGACAGACAGGCAGGCAGGCAGGCAGGCAGACAGACAGACAGACAGACAGACAGACAGACAGACAGACAGACAGACAGACAGACAGACAGACAGACAGACAGACAGACAGACATGAACAGACAGACAGACAGACAGACAGACAGACAGACAGACATGAACAGACAGACATGAACAGACAGACATGAACAGACAGACATGAACAGACAGACATGAACAGACAGACATGAACAGACAGACATGAACAGACAGACATGAACAGACAGACATGAACAGACAGACATGAACAGACAGACATGAACAGACAGACATGAACAGACAGACATGAACAGACAGACAGACGGACGGACGGACGGACCGACAGACGAACAGACAGACGAACAGACGGACCGATGGACAGACAGACGGACGGACAGGCGGACGGACGGACAGACAGACAGAGAAACATTGTATTATAACCATATATATCCCAACACTTTCGCCCCTTATTGTATGTGCGTTCAACCCTGTTTTATATTCCTAGTCAGACCATGTGATCGAGGAAAGAAAGATGCCTTGGAAAACCTGAGGAGGGAAATCGCCATCTTAAAAAAAGTTGATCATCCTAATATCGTTAAATTGTTCGAGGTAAAATACAGCACTGGGTTTATTTCTTTTGTTCACGTTCTCTGATTTGTATGTTGGTACTGGGTATTTCATAAAAGGTTAATTCACAATATGGGTATTTAAGTATATTCAATAATCGCTGCTTTGGTTTTATAGGTTCTTGATGATCCCGCAGACGACAATTTATATTTAGGTAAGTAGAAGCCTGAACTTGAAAGATAGTGAACTTTGAAAAAATGAAGAGCAAAGAAGAAGTCACTTGTTGCGCGACAGTTGCACGAAAGGTAGTAACACGTGCAACATCACGTTACAACTCGCAACACAACAGTGCCACGAGATAAGTTGCACGAAAGGTAGTAACACGTGCAACATCACGTTACAACTCGCAACGCATCAATGTTATCAAACAAGTTACAGAAATTTGTTCATCGCAGTGAGTGACGTTGGGCGGCTGTAGCCGGAGGCGATCCGTAGGCTCCTCTTTCAGTAGCTACTACCCAAAGGTAGGGGTGGGCACCACTCCTATCCCTGTAATTAACCACTTACCCCAGCCAGAGCTAGTCCCAATTTTATTTAAGGCTCTTTGTAAAAGCCCAACCTACAATTAACACTGCTCATTGGATTATGGCTCCCAGGACGATATCTGAACAAGATGCACCAGAGATGTCTCGTAATTTTTACAATTGCCATTTTCCCATAGTGATAACCCATCCAGTTTGTGTATCAGAGAGGTGCGGTGCTTCTCACCTTAAGGTCCATGTCTCACGTTTGGGGATTTTACAATATTTGGGTCTTCCTGAGCAAAATCATAATATATATATTGTCAGTCGAAAATTTCATCTTCATGGAGTTTTCGCTGTCAAAGTTACCAGATGTGATATCACAAGAGGCATTCCAAACCAGTTTTATTTTGTTACTTGCCACAAAAATGCCTCTTGTGACATCACATGCGATAACAAGTGCCCATAACCTCAAAATGTTTTATTGTCTTGTTTGGAAGAACTTTTAAAATGATAAAGTAACTTCTTTTGAAGATTTTCGTTTCTTTGCTTTCTTTTTTAGATATATCAGTTTGTTTGATATGCAAATGTCTGGAATTTCGTCAGACATGCATAATGACTTATTGGAGAAATGTGTATATCACTTTCATTCTCGAACAAAATCCTTTAAAATCAAGACGTTTGGTGTTGTGGGAGAAACGCACACACGTGTTATTCACACTTTAGTGTTTTTATTTCACGAACGCAAAGATATATAACATTCTCTGATAACTCATTATGCATGTGTGACGAAATTCCAGATATTTGCATATCAAACAAACTGATATATCTCAAAAAGAAAGCGAAGAAGTGAAAATCTTCAAAAGAAGTTACTTTATAATTTTAAAAGTTATTCCAAATAAGACAATAAAACATTTTGAGGTTAGGGGCACTTTAACAGCAAAAAAGTCCATGAAGATGACATTTTCGGCTGATAAGATATATTATGATTTTGCTCAGGAAGACCCAAATATTACGAATACCGGTATGTAAAATCCCCAAATGTGAGATAGACACTTGAAGTATAGAGAGTTTTCATTTAACCCTTTTCTCTTTATTTTTTAGTTTTTGAGCTTGTTGAAAAAGGGTAGGTATACACAACATGTCGTTTCACCCGTTCTTATTATTTTGCGTTCTTATTATTTTTCAAATGTTTTCACTCAGGCCTGTTATGGATGTTCCAACTGATAATCCATTATCCGAGCCGGACGCCAGGAAATACTTCCGAGATATCCACTCGGGAATTGAATATTGTAAGTTCATTAACTGCATTCAGTACAAAATACAGTACGTTCGTTACAAGCATTAGCGAGCTGTCATTAATTCCACTTAGGAGGGGGCAGAAGGAAAACTGAAAATACTTGTTAAAGTTTCGTGATCCAACCAAATTTCCCTGGATGGTTTCATGACCCAACTTTCATTTTGTTTTAGTTTTGTGACCCAGCACATCTTAAATTTTCATTCATGCCGACAACACAGGACTAAAGGAGTGCTGGGAACTGAGGGTAGTCTGTCATATAGAGCAAGGAAAACAATCAACTTTGTTTTCAGCCCCTCCCGAGAAAAGAAAACAAGTCAAATCGACGCTAGAAAAATCGGGGCAAATTAACCAAAAAAAATGCGCGTAGTAATGTAATCTTTGGTTTGGCCATTCATTGCACTAGTTGTATTAAAAGGTGTGGGGGGGGGGGGGAGGGCACCACTACACGTGTCCCACCAGAAGCATGCAGAAAACGTGGGGTATCTAAATTAGAAACACGAGGCACAAACTAGCACTTGCTCAACGTCGCCCCCTGATCCCACTCTGCTTATGTCTTCTCTCTTTTTAGTACATTTTCACAAGATTGTTCACAGAGATATTAAACCTTCTAACCTCCTGCTTGGAGAGGATGGTCATGTCAAGGTGATTGTGAAGATTCACAATAATTTAGTGTTTATTTGTTTTATCAAAATGTATCAATTTCACAGTTAGTTAAGTTAGGTAGTTGCAGGTTGACGTCCCCTAACTTTTCCTTCCTTCTACTTAAATTACAAGTGTCGAATCTCAGTCGGAGATTCTTATTATTACCACTAATCCGCGGTACCATCAGAGACGTTGTCTGGAGAGACACACTTTCTTCCTGTTACACACACACTCTCTTACTCATTCATTCTCTCTCTCTCTCACACACTCTCTCTTACTCACTCTCTCTCCCACTCACTCACTCTCTCACACTATCTCTTACTCACTCACTCTCTCTCTCTCTCACAGGGCCTCACACACACACTCTCTATCTCTCTCTCGCACACTCTCTATCTCACTCTCTCTCACACACTCTCTATCTCACACTCTCTCACACACATTCTCTCGCACACTCACTCACACACACTCTCTCTATCTCTCACTCACTCTCTTTCTCACTTTCTCTCACACACTCTCTCTTTCTCACTCACTCACTCTCTCTCACAGGGTCTCACACACACACACTCTATCTCTCTCTCACACACTCTATCTCACTCTCTCTCTCTCTCACACTCTCTCTATCTCACACTCTCTCACACACACATTCTCTCACACACACATTCTCTCACACACTCTCTCACACACACACACTCTCTCTATCACTCACTCACTCACTTTCTCACTCTCTCTCACACACTCTCTCTTTCTGTATCCCTAACCCTGACTCATCTATTCACCATGTCTAGATCGCCGACTTTGGTGTTGCAGACATATTCGATGGAGAAGACGCGCTACTTTCTAAGACTGCAGGTTCACCAGCTTTTATGGCACCAGAATCACTTCAAGGTCAGTATTCACTTCAGAACAGATCGAACGGTTTCAAGTCCTATCCGACTTTTACAAATGAGCTAGTTCTTACATTGTCTTCACTTTCACTCTCTGAATTGCCTCCGCTCAAAACGTTAGACCTCCTACACACCGTTTCCGTAATACACCAACCTGGCAATCTTTTAGAGTTCTTCTACTACTAGTCTCCTCGTACTTTCTCGGATAAAGGTATTAGAAATGTATCAAGAGTTGACTTGTTTTTCCCTGTAGCAACAAGAGACAAATACAGTGGGAAATCTGTTGATGTTTGGGCCATGGGCGTGACCTTATATTGTTTTGTTTTTGGAAAGGTGAGTGAGAAAGACTACTGTATCTACTTTATAATTATGGACAATACATGGAAGATTGTGATGCGTCCCAGACAGGGGTCAAAGCTGTAACTCTCTGATTGCCAGTGATCCTAGAACTCGGTTCTTGCCACATGTACAAGTAACTTTAAGGTTATAGGTACATGGAAGGTTATAGGTACATGGAATTACAAAGAAGCACATATTTAAAAACAGACAGTGCCATAGTGATACACAAGAATATCAACAAGAACAACAACAACAACAACAACAACAACAACAACAACAACAACAACAACAACAACAACAACAACAACAACAAGAAAGGAGTGCATGTGGCAGTGATACCGCAACAGCTTACGCCAATTACTCCGGGCCCAGACGAGTAGGGAAAAGGATTATGAACTAAAGGAGGGAAATAGGATTATCGAATAACTATAATTATGGCGGTGGAGATATCCGGTCAATCCTCGGGCAGTGTTACACTTTGTACAGATAGATTTCCATGTGATGGGATCATCAGGATCGTAACACTTCTCCACTGTTACATAATAGTATTTTACGAGACTGTTTTTAAAAAAAGTGAAGGTGACATCTTTAAGTCGCATTTCAGTAGGAAGGACGTTCCATGTACTACAGGCGTTTTAATCGTCGGTTAAATGTCGTATAGCTTGGAGACGCATTTCCGTCGCATTATTCGTCTGAGTTGGACGGATAATACGAGTGCAGGACGGATATAAATGAGACTGTCTTAAGGTGTCTATCTTTTTCTTTGCAGATTCCCTTTATTCATAATAATAGATATAGTCTTTACGAGCTGATCAAGACAAGCGTGTAAGTAGTGAAGTTTTAAACTCGCTGTCATTCCTTATCCGCAGATATCTAATGTTCATTTTTCTTTCTTTTTAGATTGCAATTTCCTGAAGAGTAAGTAACTATCAGCATAGTTGTACATCAGACATAGTTTGACGCTGCTCTGGCTTTAAAAAGTTTTTTGAACGTAACTTAAAAAGTTACTGTCCATGACCCAACGTTTCGACACTCCAATCTAGTGTCTTCATCAGGGGTGATCGTTATAAAGTTATAGGATCCCTATTTATACCCTCACAGAACCGATGATGACGTTATCTATTAACAAGATGCAAATAAGCTTCTGGTAATAGACCACCGTTATCACGATTCAATGAGGCGTGGTTGCTATTGATATGCCAAGTCTCCAGACAATGTCTCTGATGGTACCGCGGATTAGTGGTAATAATTTTGGAATTTTCCCACGCAATCTCATTCCAATCTCGTTGTCTGTACATATGACGTCAGAACTTGGTAAGAACGGGTCACTGATGTTCTTACAACGTTCTGACGTCTTCTGTGTATCTATAACTGATCAGACAACAGCAAAATGGAATCTATTTGTTTTATACAATAAAAATTGAAGACAAACCGTTCAAAATGCTTATTGAAGCTCTTGGGGATTTCTGCGGCATGGAAAAAGAGAAAAGCAGTTGGATGCCGTCATCTGACGTGATCTGCCGTCATCTGACGTGATCTGACGTGATCTGACGTGATCCGTACGTCTGTCCTATAATAGACCATGGCTAACAACCAATGAGAATGCGCATATAGTAAACAGGTTATGTATATAAAACATTATATTTGTTTTCAGGCAAACATTAAGTCCATCCTTAGAAGATTTACTACTTCGAATGTTAATTAAGGACCCTAAGGAGAGGATATCTATCGCTAGTATGAAGGTAAAGTTGTTTTTTATATAATTCCCTGTTAGTCTTTCTAGTATAGTTTTATATCTACCACAACTTCCTATAACTACTACAGTGCAGGCTTTATTAAGCATGGTGAGAGTGTTTTTATAACCAGGCTCGGACTGGGTCCAATTTAGGGGCCTTGCTATTTCAGCTGGGAAGGGGCCCGTCTATAAATGTGAACAGGTAATATTTGCAATTTGAGAACCGTATCCAGAACAGCAAATAACAAAAGAAAGAAAAAATTATTTCGGAACATTTTCAACATTTAGAACATAACATTTTTAACATTTCAGAACATAAGAAGCTGTTCCATTTCCGAGGACTTTGACGCAAGTTTTTGATACACTGATTCGTTATCAACAGCTTTCAGTAAATCAACTTCTACAGAACAAATCATTACTGCTTCCAAATGGTGTTGACTAAGCAGAGATCTCAGTTGATTCTTGATGAAGCGCAACTTTGAGAAATGTTCTTTTGCAGGACTCAACTGTGCATGGGAGGATGAGCGCAGTTCTTAGACATAGGGTGTGTGATATTATGGGTGTGTCTGGCCAGGGGCCCATTTTGATATCCACGAAAGGGGCACACATTACAGATCTGAGCTTCATCGTGGTTCATTGCATAGCTCTAGTGGTGGTCTTGTTTACTGAAAAGTTTTATACCCTCAAAGTGTACCCGAGTGGAGAAATCGTGTTTCCAATAAATCCAGAAAACTAATTTGCATAAAATCTTCCGCTTATCATAAACACAATTTCTCTAGATATACAAATGCTACAAGTGTGAAACGTTTCAATAATCAAGACCAGCGCTAGAGCTATGCAATGAACCAAAATAAAGCTCAGATCTGCATTACAATACATTTCATGGGAAAAATGCAATTTCTCAAGATTTAGACTATCGAGCTACCATAACAGAGTAAACAAGAGATGTTTCGGTATTATAAATGGGAAAATGCTTATATATTTCGATCTACGACAAATTGGGCGAGCGTTGTCGCGCTTCATTGATAGCACTGGTGGCGTGGTATTAACACAAGATAATTATATTTAGGAACATTCGTGGCTAACTAAAGGTGGCTCCGAACCTTTACCTTCAACCTACGACAATTGCGCGGTACTGGAACCAACTGAGGAGGAAATTAATAATAGCATCCGCTATGTTCCGAAAATCAAAACATTGGTGAGAATATTTGTAAAACAAATTATGAAAACATTTGTGTTTCGTTTCCATGCTTGCCTCGTTTGCCTGTGATGATTAGGGAATTTTTTGTTTCTGTTAAAGGACATTGGCAACAAAAATTAAGTTTGTCTAATATGAAAGAACTCGTAAAATGATAGAGTAACCCCTTTTACAACATTTCAGTATTTTACTTCGTTTTTGAAATATTTCAGTTTGTTTGATATGTAAATGAGATGGTCTCTGACGTCAGATGCTGGGTGGAGAATTTTCACTCATTAAAAAATGTCTTATATCTCAGTGATTGCTAAGTTTGTAACGTTCATTATCATGAGGAGTTATTATACGCACATTTTCAAGTAAATTTATGGAACAAACTTGAAGATGTAACCAATATTTTAATGTGTGAAAATTAATTCTCTACCCTGCACCTGACGTCAGAGACCATCTCATTTACATATCAAACAAACTGAAATATTTCAAATACGAAGTAAATACGGGAAAGTTGTAAAAGGTGTTACTCTATCATTTTACGAGTTCTTTCATATTAGACAAACTTGATTTTTGTTACGAATATCCTTTAAGTGTTTTGCGAGAACTCTTTATGGATTTATTTTTCATCTTATCTTCAGATTCTGGTTAAACGTATGCTGAAACGTCGCCATTTTGGCAGTCGAGAGAAACCAGTGAATCGCTACCGATTTAGTACTGGCTCAATGATCTAAACATTACATAGGATAGTGGTGTAACAAGGGGAGGGAAATGCCGAGGGCAGCTACCCCACAGTTTTCTTTGGAGGCAACATTTTGAGCTATTAATGAACTAATAATTATATGAAAAATCTGACTGCCCCAACTGGCAATAATTTTCTCTGATTTAGGTGTCTGCAATAAAATTTAGTTACCTAACAAATTAAAAGTGAATACTCCAAAAGTCAGTGTACTGCACTGCGGAAATGTCGGCGGCAAAATGTCCCTGGCCAGTTTTAAAACTAATTAATTATTCAGATAATTATTCCATTAATTATTAGAACTGAATTAAATTATTCAGCTAGAGTATAATTTATTCATCTAAGTCCAAATGTTAACTGTAAATTTCCTCATCTTTAAATTTCACCTCGAATTAGAAATATAATGGCTTTGGTTAATTATCAAGAACTCATGCATTCGATATCTACTTGTCGATGCATATTTATGTGAGATAATCATGGATGTATTATGATGAATTAGTTGCTTTTAGGATGAAAGCTTTACATGACCAAGTCTGCAGAGCATTTGCAAATTATTCACGTCAACAAACTTTGTCCACATAAATTATCATATCACATAAATTATCATATAATTCGAAGTCCACATAAATTATCATATCACATAAATTATCATATAATTCTAAATCCACATAAATTATCATATCAAAACACCTAGAAATTCTGGGTGTCATGTGACCAGCCGATATCCCAGTGTCTTCGCCTTCCTGGGTGTCGTGGACAGTCTTTCCATCGTACTAGCTCGCTTGGTAATTAGCTGGCAGATGTTACAGTGTTTCTGAATATAGCTGACACACTGGTTCCATCCTTTCTCTATCATATTGGGTTCGCCATTTTGTTCCTCAGTTTCTCTCTAACGAGACATTGCCTTTGTCTCCTTGTTACACCATTGATTGCATACGCTTGTTGTATACATTGACATATATATATATAAATACCTGTATAATATAGATACACATATAGCTGTAATGAGTCGACAGAAAATTGTTGACTAGAGTAGGATTTCGCACCTTAGGGATTCCTGTCCGCTGCCCTTCGAGTAGTCTCCTTCGTACCCGTCAGTTCGAGTTCGTTCTCACTCGTGGAGTGAGAACGAACTCGAAGTGACGGCTGCGAAGGAGACTACCCTTCGAGTCGACAATTTTCGAGTCAACGATTTTCTGTCGACTCAGTAATGTTTAATCGTGTCGATTAATTTCGACGTTCCTCTGAGGATGATTCTGACATAGCTGTACGTTTACAGGAATAGAAAGGTACGAACACTGAGTGATATTGAGTGGGTTTGTGTATCCCTTTGCGATGATACAACATTTGGGAGTCGTAAATTCTAACCTCACTTGATCAGGGAGCTGTCATTAATTCCACCAGAGAGGGGGGCAGAAGGAAAAGTGCTGGGCCATGAAACTATATTAATCAAAAGTTGGTGGGGCTACGAAAACATTTGGAAAACCTTTGATGCGCCATGAAACCTTTTTGATTATTATCAAAAGTAATCGAAGAAAACAAATATTTATAACATAGGAATTGATATACGCTATGTAAGTCCAAGAAATATCCATATCACACGCAAAGAGAAAAGTTGTTTTGAGAACCCCTCGCCCACAGGAATTATGTACATGTATATATAGTTTGGATTTCAGTGGTTCGAGACTAAGAGTTCAGGAATGCGAAAACCCAGCTGAAAACAAAGTTGATTGTTTTCCTTGCTCTATATGGAAGACTACCCTCAGTTCCCAGCACTCCTGTGTTGTCAGTATGAATGAAAATTTAAGATGTACTGGGCCACGAAACTAAAACAAAATGTATAGTTTTCCCCTTCTGCTCCCGGGTTGAATTAATGACATCTCCTTTAACTATGACTTGACAAAGTGATTTTAGCTGAAACTTTTTGAATCACCACAGAAGAAAGTGGTCTCCAAACATCGAGGTATATTTCTACCCCCTGTCGCGGTTTTTAGCTGTATCTGGCTCGTTGGTCTCTTTCTATTCCTGTAAGATTAGCCTGCATATACACACTACATCTCTATCATGTATTAAAAGTTCGGAGTAAGCAATCTCTTTGCAGGCAAAGATATAGCTTATAAAAAATGACGAGTGTATAAAAATAGTGTTTATAAAGTAGACATTGCGATTAAATTGCCTATCTCACGATTGGGGATTTTACATATTCGTAATATTTGGGTCTTCCTGAGCAAAATCATAATATATATTATCAGCCGAAAATTTCATATTCATGATGTCACAAGAGGCATTCCAAACCAGTTTTCTTTTGTTACTTGCCACAACAGCAAAAACGTCTATGAAGATGAGATTTTCGGCTGACAATATATATTATGATTTTGCTCAGGAAGACCCAAATATTACGAATATGTAAAATCCCCAAACGTGAGATGGCACTATAATCGGGCCACCATTTAAAATAAATCGGCCCAATTCATCGCTGTGTGTATAAACGACCAATTAAATATACATAGATTATGACGTAAATATCTGTATGATCTCTTGAAGCCAGTTCTGCTTAATTTTGGATGTCTATAGTAGCCCCGCCCCAGACTAGTTCCTAGTCCTCTTCTCTTACGTTTTCGATTTTGGTGACGTCATAGACTAAGGAGGTGGGCGGGGAGCGGAGATAAGACCCTGGGAACGAGGTTGGTCATAATGTTCAAAATTTAACAAATAGATTACATTTTTCCGTGTGTGTGTACTGTAATAGATGCACAGATGACGTCATAGCGTGTAAAGAACAAAAAAGTACGGCACGAGCCGCCGGGGCGAGTGCCGTGACTTTTGTTCTTTACACGCTATGACGTCTTCTGTGCATCTATTACAGTACACACACACGGAAAAATGTAATCTATTTGTTTTATACATCAAATACTAAATTTTCCGAACTTTAACATTCATAAATCGTCAAGTGGGCAGGGCTTTTGAAGAGAGGGAAATTACGGGATAAAAAAATCATCAACAAATGAAAATCATGTTTAATTACGTCATTAGTGATCTATACAAATAACGTGACCTGATTGGTTAACGAAAGAAACACAACAGTTCTGATTGGCTGATACTTCAAGCTGAACGTCACGACTCTGTGACGTCAACTGTGTATCTATACTGTAATAACGCATAGTTTTTAGCCAATCAAATTGCTAGAAATACTAAAGTTGTTGTATAAATATAATATATTCTATGCTTGTGTCGTATGAGATATGTTGCAAATTTATTACGCCAGTTGTTCAATCATATCGTGCTTGAATCTAGCCTGCGGCGGCGCAGGCTAGCTGGAATTCCGCACAACCTGTTGCCTAGGTAATGTCCTAGCAACAATACAGAACATGTTTTGCCTGTCAATCCAAGAGTGAACGCAGGCTCTGGGACGAGATTGATCGGTTCAGCTGTGAAGCGCAATTTCGGCTGTTTTCGCGTAATTTCAAGCAAAATCCTGAAAAATATAGAGTTGATTTTGTTTATTTGTCCATTATTTTTCGGGCAAAAATCCTTTGTATATAGATAGACACATATGCAAACACATATAAAGACAATACTGTAGTCAGCGAAGGCCCTTCGTCACAGACTATAAACGGCCTTCCGCGCTCGAAACGTTAGACAACTTACACGCTATTTTGGCAGTACACCAACCTTTTTAGATATTTGATTTGTATTTCTACACTGCCTATGCAGCACAGCACGTTTTATAACTCATATGCAGACAACCTTGGCAACCGGCGTTTTGCAGGCCTTTGCGGAAAGACATAAGTGCTCTTCTCAAAATCCTGGGTACGAAAACATGCCCAACAAAATCCTGTTAAAAACTGGCTGAGCTTCTCAAAGGACCTTGGCTTTTTGGTTTTGTTTGACCTTTCCATCTCGTGTTACAGAAACAGGTAAATCTAGTTTAATTTTAGAGTCTTTTCTCGCTGTGAAGACAAGTGAAGACTGTGTTTATGATCTCAAAAAACAGGTTTTGGACCTGTTCAATCACTAAATTATGTAAACTATAGTATGACGTAAATCATAAATAGTCCGCTGTTGGCGAAGGGAAGCTCGAGAATATATCTTTCTGTCTTACTTTTGACTAACCTAATGACTCTCCCACTACGACAGGTAAGTAAAATAACTATTTTTCTCTCTATCGATGTCAATCATGTTCTCTAAAATGCTCCTATGAGCCGGTCAGCAAGAATCGTCAATGACGACTCTAGTGTGTACGGGACAACACAATGATACAGACTACGTCATAGACACATCAAGGTTATTTTCTCGGGATTCAGAAGCTTTACGAGAACAAAAATCCTCACCATAACCCAAATAAAAACTCTCGTCCTAACCCAGAAATAAAGGAATATTAACCCTACTTTTAAACTAAATATTTCAATGATGTATTATTCTGTGTCCGGTACACGAAGTGAGCCGAAATTTGCGCATTCATAAGTCATTTATAATGTGCCGGAAAAATCAGTAAACAGTAACAATAAGTAAAAAAAAATGTTACAAAAGAAGTGGAGAGGAATTGCCACATTTATGTAACTTATATTTGTCCAAGTTCTCTATTCCAATATTCCATGTAAATCAGAACTTGTAGTTGTATGTTTATATTACTAGACTTTTGTTATGATCGGTCCTACTAAATACTGCCCGAGAATGCCCGGGCTGATTTCTGAAACTACGATGGTTATAATAACGTTGAGTAACGATTTATTGTTCAATAAATAAATTAAAAATATTTATAAGTTGTCAAAATAGTGTTTCTGCCAACAAACTTCTACAAAAATGCGACTGTCAAAAGTGCTTACGTCAGTTTACGCAACGCCATTGTATTTAAATGTTTCCCTTCGAATTAGACAACACACTAAAACTATTTCTATCAATAATATATCAAAGTATAAATATGAGAAAATGGTAAAGGGAATTTTGCTGAAATTTTGATCGAATGTACAGTTTTTGATCGAAAGCTATACATACAAAAGCCCTGTTTACTCAGGCAATTTTTGCTTGCAATTTTATTAATAGTTGAGTCATCATTAATTATCATTTCCATTCAACATTATTTGGGAAGAACCAATTTTTTAGAAATAGATTAATAGACTTGCCAAATTCAACAAAAACCTTAAAACGTCACTTTGTCAACATTGTAAAAACATTATGTGGAAGGAAGCTGAATATTTCGAAGTAATTAGACTCGATACTGCCACATCATTTGACATTTAACCTCCACATCTTATCTCTAAGGTGTATTACTGTTTGGTTAGATAAACAAGCATACCAATTGATTAACTGAATTGAAGGTTATCGAGCCCATAAAGTGGCTATACTATAATACAATTCCTTTGTAACATTTTGTTACTTTCTAATTCTAGTTATGTAACAGTTTAGCTATATATTATATGCCTCCTTCATTTATTGTAATTTGTCACTCTGATGATGTTACGAGTTTACTGTTTATAGTAATGAATCGTTACAAAAAAATTTTTCTTTTCAAAATTATGGCTCTTTTTAAAGATATTTGCTGGGAGTGTTGCAATTTGTGAAAATTGCAACAAGAAAATTGGATTCCTTGTTATTATAATGAGTCCTTTAAAGTGTTTATGAAACGAAAATTGAGAAGATTGTGTAATATGACCTATGACGTCACTAGTTGTACCCCACCATTATGACGAATCAGAAAATGAAGCATATCTTCAAAACTATTGAACAAAATTCCTTGAAACTTTGCACAAGTATACAGGTCACTAAATTGAATAACCCACGTAAACTTTATCGTTGTCATGGTAACAGATTAGTTCCCAGACTCCTTTATTCCTCTCATAAACTTGTTTATATTCTGCCTTTTCTAAACCAATATTTAACTGTTGATCAGTGAGGGATATTTTCAATAGTATTGCCAACACAAAACAGAGCAACTTCGAGTCAAAATCTTTGTAGGGCATGGTGGAAAATAGAATTTTTTTGCTGTAGGATAAAAGGTCTGGGAACTAATATATATTGCTATGGTAACGATAAAGTAGACGTGGGGATATTCAATTTAGTGACCTGTATACTTGTGCAAAGTTTCAAGGAATTTTGTTCAATAGTTTTGTAGATATGCTTCATTTTCTGATTCATCATAATGATGGGTACAACTAGTGACGTCATAGTAGGGTGAGGCGGTTTTTATAAAAAACCGAAAACCGACCGAAAAAACCCGAAAAAACCGAGTGAATCGGTTTTTTAAAACGCGCTCGAAACTACAGTTAAAAAAACATGCATGACGCTACGCGCGCAAGACTTCAGTTTGAAAAACAATTGTATTAATTAATTATAAACATCCTGACTACGAAGTACAAAGAAATCAGATAAAATTTACAATAAGTTTTATAAATATCATGTACAAATATCACAATTATATTTACAAATAACACACAAACGACTATAAGTTCTCTGCCATGAACACAAGCTTATCCACTCTCTCAGGTTTCAGCTGTGCTCGTGCCGCTGTAGTAACTTGCCCTGCTTTACTAAAACGTCTCTCTGATGTGGAACTGCTCGCTTGGATGGCAAGATATCTTCTCGATAGTTGGCACAGCAACGGTAGTTCTTTCGTGTTTAACTTCCACCATTGCAGAGGATCGTCGTCTCCGTCAATAATAGGAAATGCAGAGATGTAGCATTCGATCTCTTTGGAGAGACGATCACGTGGGGATGCAGCTGACGACGTCTTCTCTGATTTCTTGAGGCTCGTCAACGCTCCAAGACTGCTTTGATCCGCTTATGTGTTCAAGCTCGAATAGATCAAGCCGTTCCGTTCTTATATCGGAGATCATACCTGGCAAGAAACGTACGGTGTTTCGAAGACGTTATCAAATTTCAAACAAAATCTCTTCAGATTTTCCGTGTGTAAGCGCAAACACTTGATTCTTTGCAACAAATACCGATTTTTTTCGGTTTTTCTCCAAAAGCAACATCGGTTAAATCGGTTTTCAAAAAACATCGGTTTTTTTCGGTATATCGATTAACCGCCTCACCCTATGTCATAGGTCATATTACACAATCTTGAATAACTCGAGAACGAGATAAGATATTAAAGAACTACCAACGCCATTCTTTATCGTTTGAGGAGTTCTCTCAAATAAATCAATAAAAAGTCACCTCAATTTTCGTTTCATAAACACTTTAATGTTATTTTATATTTCCATTGCAGGCGATCACCCTGAAAGACCCTTCAGAAGTTTATCGCCCTGAACCTGAATACGAAGAATACAATATTCTTCATGGTTTGAAGGAAGATTCAAAAGATCTTGGAAAGAATAAGGATGAGTTTAGAATCTTTGACAGTGAAAGTAAAACCCTTTGGGAGATCTATCAAAATATGCATACAAAACAGACTCTAAGCTTAGGAAAATCCATGGTAAAAGTTTGCATATTGTTTACTCAAATCCAACTGATTTGACATTACAGTATATTATACATTATAAATTATTGTAGCTTCTTTAAAGTCAATCTGATTGACCCATAGGTGTGCGTAGATATGGGTATTAATACCTTTACGCCTTATAAAAGAATATTTACCATATTACATTATTTGACCGCAGGGCCGTACTTTTACAGGCGGGGTAAGCTCATTTCAACCCACTGACACATGAGCTTGTACCGACAACATCCTATATCGATCAAAGCTTGTCAAAATATTGTCTTTCCGTTGTGTGCCTACTAAAATGACCCTGGTCAGCTGGTGAAATGGTTAATTAGTCCTACGTTTATAACGCACTCTCAATACGGAATGAAAACATGATGACATTTTAATAAATTTATGTCTTTGTTGTTCTCTCATTGATGATATTTACATATAAACAAAACATTTAACATCAACATTAGATTTGTGAGTTTTAAATTTTTACCAGTTTGAAATTAATTTAAACTGATAAGTGCTAAAAGTTAACGATTCTACTTGTTCGTGTTAAATTGAACACTTCTAAAATATAACTTCTGCCGACTGAAACTCGTAAAAAGATTGTTGGGTGGTATCGCACCCCCAACACACCCCCGTAGCTCTGGGCCTGTTTGACAATTATTATGTCTGTTGTAGCGAGAAAAGTGGTTGAAATTTAACCATGCTGAAATGACAATTATGCAAGCTGTTATGGTATTGGATGATCTGGTTGATGAAAGTGACCCAGACACTAGTCTTCCAAACTCACTTCATGCCTTTCAAACTGCTGAAAGAATCAGAAAAAAACATCCTAATCTAGGTTAGTAAATGATAGAGATTCATACAATTATTACCATTAAAATATATCTCAGTGTATCTTAAATATTATATTATTGCACAGTATTGTATTATTATCATTACATTGAATTGTATTGTATTATATTGTATAATTTTGTATTGTACATATTGTATTGCATTTGGTTCCTCGGGCATCGACTGAATGAGCATGTCAAAACAGTATATTGTTCGTTGACAGTTCAGGAAACTATGTTGCACAGACGCAATACAAGGGTCAATAAATATCTACCGTGAACATCAGGGCATCACAGATGATGCTTTAGCAAGAGAATGCGACACTTTATTTTATTCCAAATTTGCTTTAAGAACAAGTTTCTTATTTTGTGTATATATATTTATCTAAATTTGACCATTAATGGCACTTATTGTTATACTGAAGGTTTAATTTAGTAAGACCAATCACCTGTAAACTTAACTAATGTAATAAAATCAATATTGTATTGTAATGTATTGTATTGTATTGTATTGTATTTAGAGGTTGTGAAATACTTTGAAAGATATTTACTATATGATATGATTTGTACAGCTAGTACAGTACGATAGTATTATAACTAGAACAATGTCTTTTTCAGAGTGGTTTCATCTTGTTGGTTTAGTCCATGACCTTGGAAAGATTATGGCTTTAAATGGTGAACCACAATACTTTGTTGTTGGTGACACCTTCCCAATTGCATGTAAATTCTCTGAGAAAATTGTATTCTCTGAGCAATTTGTGGATAACCCAGATTCCAAAATTGCTGAATACAGGTAGTATACACATTATGTTATAGAATTAACTCCAAAGAGAGCTTCCCATCTATATTATTTTAATGAAACTGTGGCATTAATTGTACATTTTATATACAAATGTGATCTAGTATTTAAACAATATGGCCCTGCAGACAATTAAGCTCAAATTCATCATGCTGTTCTAGCTAAGGTCCCTGCATTGCAAGTACTTGAAGTTTGTTGATCTTATATTTCAGTACAAAATATGGAATTTATGAACCTAATTGTGGTTTGGATAATGTTATCATGTCCTGGGGTCATGATGGTAAGTTAAGTATAATCCTTTAGATCTTAGCCCCCAAGCTGATGTCTTCAAGACTTTATTAGACTTCCTTAGAGTTCCTCTAACATAGAAGTATGATGATCATATATTCATATTCACTGATGTTAATTTGCAGAAAACAAGTAATAATATTATTATTAACACAAAGACTCATGTAAATATAAAGTCATATATATTTAAAGTTGTGGAGGAGTTGAGTAGTGGTTACATTTTTGCTGTTAAAAACTAAATTGTTAGTAGATGTAATTAATATCCACTATAGTAACATTGTTTTATTTATAATGTGATCATTGCTTTTTAGAATACATGTACCAAGTTTTAATTGCCAATGGATGTAAGATACCAAAAGAAGTGAATAACTTTTCTTTATTTCCAATAAAATATATCATGTTTAGATGTAATATTACACACATGTACACAATTTTGACAAGTGATATAATATTATGTCTTAAGACAAAATAAATGGTCCAATGGTTTGGAATGCTGCATCAAGTTATGGATACACTTGGGAAGTTGGAGAGAACTTGAAAAGCTAAAGTTTAAGAAATTTTAGTTTTCTTTGTTATTTCTAACTTCCTGTGTGCCTGATAGGCATAGGAACAGATTTAAAGTTGGGGGTGACCGCATTTTTTAGGTGGTTGGGGGTCCTCCCATGGAAATTCTTGAAATCTAAAAGTTTGGAAAGACAATTGAGCAAACTTTTTCATCTAATTCTACAGCGAGCATACCGGTAGCAGTTCAAATGAATCCAAGCTTGCTGCTGCCTCTTATCAGGTGCTGCCATTTTTTGCACCTAGTACTGACAGAAGGGTCTGGGGCCAATCTATTCAAGCTATACCCATTTGTAAAATCTTTTGTAGATGAAGCCCATAGATTACGAATTGTTTAATAAACGAGCAGCAGTGTTTTATCAGATTTAAAACACAAGGGCGTAGCCCGAGTGTTTTAGATCTGATAAAACACGTGCTGCGAGTTTATTAAACGGCTTCAAACACGACCCATTTGATAAGTTCATTGGCGTAGTAATTTTGAAAATCGATGTTGTCTAAGCCGAGAAAATCAAAGATAAAGTTTATGTAAATCAGGACGAATCTTTATCACATTTAAAACAACGATACGGTCGTGATTTTCTTTTGTCTTTTCCTCATGAATTATTAATGAGTGTTTGAACTTAAGTATAGCTTCTCTCTATATAGTTGTACTAATACAATTGGGAAAAAAACATTAAATTTAGTGATGCTTGTCCTGTTTTTGGATGGGGCTCAGCCCCCCATTTAAAATTGAGGGGCTCGACACCCTCCATTCATCCCATTTAAAATTGAGGGGCTCGACACCCTCCATTCATCTGTGTGCATTCATAATTTGATGGAGATGTTAAACCATTACTAAATTTGTAAATGTGTTTTTTCAAGTGTCTGACTTTTTTACTTCACATAATATGCACTTTAGGAAATAATAAGAGAAAATCGTAAAAATCTTGTTCCAGGTAAAAAAAAACATTCTTTTTAATCGTTTCTTTCCAGGGAATGTACATGATTAGATATCATTCATTTTATTCTTGGCACTGTGAGAAAGATTATGACTACCTATGCAACGA
Source organism: Chrysogorgia sp. JL179-B06 (assembly GCA_035772405.1). Taxonomy (NCBI): domain Eukaryota; kingdom Metazoa; phylum Cnidaria; class Anthozoa; order Scleralcyonacea; family Chrysogorgiidae; genus Chrysogorgia; species Chrysogorgia sp. JL179-B06. The sequence goes on from JAYKKM010000040.1 coordinate 1,305,548, forward strand.
TGATGATCGTGAAATGCTCAAGTGGGTGAATGAATTCAAGTAAGTACCTTTTTTCATGGCATACATTGCATTGCATTACCATTGACCAAAATCCCTAAAATAAGGCTATAAATTAGGGCTAATTATATATGCATATATAAAAGCATCAAACTGTCACCATTATTATAAGTAAAAAGAATACATACACAGAGAATTGATTTCAATAGAAAAATTATATTGAGTTATTAAAATTATTAGAGGTTGTTTTTTACAGCATAATTATAATTTATATATAATTATACAGTATCATTAATTATGCAGTATAATTAATTATAATTTATATAATTGTTTAATAATTAGCCATATAGAGACTGTTTTCACGAAAGATCTACTGCGCATACATTTTTACAAATGTCATGGATTGCTACAACATTTCAGGCTCTTTTAGTCTTTTCTTAAATGTTTTCATTTTGTTTTATTCGCAGCAAATTTGACTTGTATTCAAAAGCTGACACATTACCAGATGTTGAGGAAATTAAACCATACTACCAAAGTCTCGTTGATAAATATTGTCCTGGCATCTTAAAATGGTAAAATAGACCACCTGAATCCAGTCATGATTCTTCACTCCCCAACAACAACAAGTTTTGTATTAACCAATCCTATGTTTTATATACATTGATAACAACTAATTTTGTAATTTTTATAACAATGATATTATTTATCAAAATGGTAGGTTACATAGATAATTAATGTGAGCAGGTGACAACAGCTGTGTTAGATACCTGAGGGACGTTGCCAGCCCTTGGGAAAGTGTGGAACTAAGTGATAAAGTCGTGTATTACCAAGTCTGACAAGCAGAACTCAACAATTGAATCCTCTTTCTGCTTGGGTTTTGAATCTATTCTCACGTAAAAATAGGAAGTGGATACAGGTCCGACAATTTTAGGGATATTTAGGGTTAGAAATAGGGATATTTAGGGTTTTTAGGGTTATTTAGTTGCTATTGTGTTTATATGTTTATATAGTGATGTCGTACCTGTATCCACGGTGTTAAAAATATACTTGCTATTGTTCCCACCATTCGACATGGCTGCTGTCACAAAACCAAATTGAACACCATGTTATACATCTTAATTATAGCACCTTTCTGGCCTCCTTTGTGTGTTACTGTCAATTCAAAATAATCTTTGCTTCCTACAAAGGCCAGAAGGGCTAATTCAGATGCATATAAAAGAATATTTAATTTGGTCAACATTAATTAATATGTAAGATAAAATATAATATGTAAAAATAGAATATAAAATGTATGTACGTATTAACTAGTAATTAATCATTGAATGCAAATAATATTATCAACAAAATACCAATGTTCAGCACAGGGATGGCGGAGCAAGAGGGGCTATATCGCCTGCCATCCCCACAAGAAAACAAGTGACATTAACTGCTGCGATATGTGAAACATGTCACAAGAGGCATTTTGTGGCAAGTAACAAAAGAAAACTGGTTTGGAATGCCTCTTGTGATATCACATCCGGCAACTTGACAGCAAGATATATTATGATTTTTATCAGGAAGACCCAAATATAAGACAGTCATTAAAATACATTATTATTTTATTATGCATTTTGCAATAAAGCTGCCAAGAGCTTTCTTTTGCCTGTGAAGCTAAGTCTAGCATGTTGTATCAAGTAGTTGTCCAATGCGACCACATCTCCCTGTTGCATTTGAAAACCAACGGCCGCGTTCCACGATACATCACGAATGTGTTGAATGACCTCTTCTGGGATTTCTGTCATGTCTCCATAGTAACTATGAGTCGGAAATTTGTTATAAGGCAGCTCGGTGAACTTCTCCCAAGCGGGATGGTTGTATTTCCAAATACTGGCATGCTTTCGGTGAGCATGATTGAACCACAAAGACTCCCCTAAAGCCACAATGAAAAAAGTCTATTGAAATTAATTTATCCTTGTGGCCCTACCCATCTACAGTAGCAGTACATACGGCTGCACCAGAGGTTGGCAACTTAATCATTGTCAGTATCGTAAAGATTACTATATGCTACTCTGGCTTCAAAAAGTTTTTTTGAACGTAACTTAAAAGTTACTGTCCATGACACAACGTTTCGACACTCCAGTCTAGTGTCTTCGTCAGAGGTGATCGTTGTAAAGTTAGGATCCCTATTTATACCCTCGTAGAACCGATTATGACGTTATCTATTAACAAGATGCAAAGAAGCTTCTGGCAATAAACCACCGTCATCGCAATATACCTATTCTCATATTTTATTTAGACTATACCTATACTCTCATATTTTATGTTTAAACTCCAAAACCCCTATTAATGTACATTTCACAAGGCATTTTTACACACCAGTAATTGGAAAGGTCGTGAATGCTGGCCTTTTATAGCCAAATGCCAAGGAGCCATCTTCCTCCCATTTAAACTCTGCACCAATACCTTGTAAGTATTTTTCAACATCACTGCGATCCTTAGTAATAAAAACCTAGATAGAAATTCCATTATATTAGTTTGCAAGACTCGACTAGCCACCTGCTGGTGACAATGCAATATGCTACTAAGCAACAATTTTTTCTTGTTTTTAAACTACCAGACAGTCTGCAAATAAAACCAAACAATAAACTAAAGTAAAACCCTGAATTCAATGAGGTATACAATATAATTTTAATCCAAAATGGTAGCTGTTTCATGCAACCTTTTTCAGCTAAAATTGCATTCACATTATTCGATCATCATCGAATGTTCTACCTGTTGCCAAGACTTGTATGTTCCTATGCTTTCGTCTGCCCTGCAATGGTAATTGTAATAAATTCCAAGCTCTTTAAACTTCTTAACAACCAATTCATCTAGATTTGCAAGAATATCTCTGACATCAACTATTACAGTTTCTCCCCCACAGCCAAGGCCTGCCGGAATATCGCAATAGAATAAAATCTAGAGAAAGAGATTAGAAAGAAATTATTTGAAAAGATATGGAAGTAAAGTAAATGGTTTGAACCTAGGAGTATCAATGTGTGAAGTTGATCGTCCAGGTTGTTGTAGTCTTGAGAAAGGCTATTGTTGGTGACTGACTTTTCGACGGGCACTCATCTTCAGAGTCTTGTAAAGCGTGTTTGGTTCATTACGTCATTGTTTGTTTATGTCATAATTAGTGTGAGTGGGTGTTGCATCGTGCGTGGGCCAATGTTGTTTGTCATCAGTTGTTTGTGTCATAATCAATGTGAGTGGGTGTTTAGTCATGCCTTAAGTTTGTGGGTAGGTCTATTGTTCGTTGGTGCGTTTTAAAGAAGTCTTTTGTCCGTAATTGTTATGATCTGTTGAGTGGTTTATGTTCCAAGTAGGTGCTTTGTTTTGTGTGCTGCTAGTCTGATTTAAGTGTCGAATATAAATGTCAACCACGTGTGTTAATTAGGTTAGAAAACTAATTAGGCACACATCTAATATATGTGAAATATTGATATTGTATTCTTACCACGTCAGGCCAGACGTGCATATAAGCCATTTCATTATGTGGTTCAATGCTAATCTCAGGAGGTTCGTCACTTGCCGTGTACACATCATTGCTAACTTGTTTTCTTGGTGCAGCCCCACCAATGTACTCCATCGACTGAAACTCGCCCAGCGCACGAAAGAAAGAAGAGAAGTCTATGTATCCGTTCAACGGAAATCCGCGGTATAGAATTGCGCCATATTTGTGTATAGTCGTCTCAAAGTGATCTTTAACAGCTTGAGCGCAGTCCTTCGCACTAAAACCATCAGATATACCAGCACACTCAGCCGTGACAACAACTGGAAGGTTCTCCGTTGGAGGATTCAAGTACTTCGGAAAGGTTGTGGCCGTAGAACCAGCCAGGTATTTTCTATTCGCTAATTCTACGAAACTCCTGCTTCGTGGAAGGTGCTGAACTAAATTGAAGATGTCCTTTCGAAGGAACCTGCCTGCGATGGTGTTCATTATAACTAAAAGTTTGTAAAATGCGCAACGTCGGAAATTAAAATGTCGCCATTTATGTTTATTGCTTGCGCGCTTTTTCGGAAGGGAGGGGGATACCCTTAGCTTGGGTGCCGGAGTGAGGCGGGCGGGCGGTAAAGGCATGCGCGGGCGAGGCGCGCGGCAGAACCTCTGGCTACTTGTAACATTTTCTAGAACTGTGTTAATATACACACTGCTGTAGTGAACATCCAAACCTTACCGATATATAGTGACTGCCGCATAGGCAGTACATAATATATCAATCGAACCAGTACATCATTGTTCCTTTTGAGTCATCCCTTTTAGCCTTCCCCTCAGGGCCATCACTAAAGGGGGCAATGGGGGTGTGACACCCCCTAGCAAAACTAATGCTGTGAGCAAATAAAGGATTTGTCGGCAAATGAAACTTTTGTGTGCAAATCTTTTTTCGGCAAGACGGCAAATTACCGTTCAAAAATCACAAGATATACAGCAGAGGAACTGAGGGGTAATCAGGGGTACCAGGTCTTTCTATACTACAGTCATTCAGTTAAAATAATGACCATGCCCATTTGTTGGCAAAATTAATTATCCCCCTGCACAACCCCCTCGCAATGGCCCTGCATCCCTGCTAATAGATGGTTGTTTTTTTGTTACTATACTAGTACTCATCTAGTCACAGTTGCTTAATAGTTTATTAGATTTATCACTCTTTTAGATGAACGGAATACCCCAACAGGCTAGAAGCCCAATTGATAGGAGTTCCGAGGGCCTACGATTTAAGGTTGTTATCCAAGAAGACACGAAAGTCTTACCATTTGCTGATATTATTGCAAAGGCAGCACTTTCTCCTCAATTATTTTTAAGACCCTGAGTGGTGGTCTGACCAGATCAGTGGTCCAACAAGATCAGTGGGTACGATCTCTGGGAGAACATCTGCAACAAGTTGTCTAGTTCGACAGTTGAGATAGGGCCTGGAGTAAAATACATGTATTGTCAATTTCATGCATTTAGCTGTGCCCAGCAACGCTCAATATATTACAAATATAAAAGGTTTACAACACCACCATTTTCTAGGATAAAATAAATTTGATCTGCGTGATTGTTATGGACTAATTTTGAAATCAAAGGTGTTAGTCTTCCAATGAATATCATCAACGTCTATAGGTTCTTCCATGGACTGCTCAATGTATGTGACATTGTCTTCGGCATCCACGATGATCACTGTATTGCTTCTAAAAATAAAGAAAAATATTCTTTAACACTCTATACCCCAGGGATGATCAGTATCTAACTTCTCCTAATAATATCAATACTTAACCAAGCATACAAGTAATGAGAATAAAGGAAATGATCACCAAAGATAAACTATGTTTTTAAAACAACTTCTCCCAACTAGTACGATAAGAAATACTTGGAGACCAATAAGGAGAATTTGTATGTTGATACTATGGCATTATAATTATTCACAGTAAACTTGGGGGTTTGAATATTAACTATTCAAGGCTCTGACCTTGTACCATAACAAGGATTTCCAGGAATGAAGACTGAAGTTGCTGAACATCCTTCGATAAAACATCGAGAAACACCAACATCTTGAGGGCCTACAAACAATTCATCATCAGGATACCTAGAAGTTAAAAGAGCATTGCTATAGATGAAACAAAAATCTAGTATGGTGACATTTTAAAGGCTTAAGAATGACATTCTGGATAGGTAGAGTGAAGCTTGGAGGAGATAAGAAGATGCCCGAGCTATCCAGAAGAGAAAATAAGGTGGTATATGCACGACATGTATGCAGGATATTTTTCAAAAGTACCTTACATCCCGATGTTCGAGGAATTTATCTGACTTATTCATGAGTGTCAGTGAGGAGGTTTTCCAACAAGTTTTGTCTATTTTTTCCCTTGGACAAAGATTTTTCTAGTTTTTTCTTCATTTCTTATCTAATTAGTATTCATTCTGCCCATGGTTCATCAAAGAAAACCGACTCAATCATGAAATAATATAGGATAAACATTATTTTAATAAATTGTATATTTTAACAAATAGATTCCATTTTTCCATTGTCTGTTCAGTTATAGATGCACAGATGACGTCAGAACGTGGTAAGAACAAAAAAGTGGCCCACAAGACGAGTCGAGTAGGTCACTGATGTTCTTACCACATTCTGATGTCCTCTGTATCTATAACTAAACAGACAACAAAAAATGGAATCTATTTGTTTAATACAATCAAAAATAACCCCAAAGGTTTTTTCAAAGCTGTTGGGGCATGAAAAAAGAAACACAGCTGCTGACGTGATTTGATACCATCCATGTATCTGTCCTTTAATAGATCATGGGCAAGAACCCATGAAAATGCATATATAAGTCATGTGATTGTATAATATGTTAATACGGTATGATACCTAGTTTTATCTTGCAGCATTTCGAAAAACAAGTTGATTTTTTCACTCATTGAACATTGCATTTGGATAATTTGGCCAAACTTCTCTTTGCCCAAAGCGACCTTCTTCCATCCGTAATCCAAGTAACGGTTACTCAGACAATATATTCCAGCATGCAGGTCCTTCACTGGCCTGTTCTCTTGGTTACAATAATAAGAAAAGTTTGTAATTGTTGAAATTTTTCCAACAATCAAGTTAAAACCATTGTAATCCTGTCCAGTCTGCTTTACTTTTTCAACGTAAGTTCGAGGTGGGTTATCAGACTTAAGATAACATGTGACCAACTCGCCACGACCATTCATACTGTTTTTAGAAAACGAGGGACCTTGTCTATAGTTGGTTAGTATTCCAATCTGGCCATTTCTCGACATTCCAAGCCATGTTCCTCCTTCCTTTTGAGGAAATAAATCAATACCTACAATATAAATGTAAATTTAAACAAGTACACCTACAGCAGAACAAATCTGCTGGGACTATTAAAGAGGGTTGGGGTGAAAGATTGCGAATGGAAAAGTGGATCAAGCCATCCAAACATGGAAATTTCCCACCAAAATTTTCCAAAGTTTTGCTGCTCGTTCTCTTGTATTATTTTATAAAAAAATTAATACCTAATGGTTTTTCCATGTTTGGATACTGTGATCCAAACACTTGGTAAGTTGCTTGACTTTCAAAAAGCTAAAAAACACTTCATGTTTTTTTACGCTTTTCTCCAGTCTCGCAACTTACCGTGTGTTTGGATCACAATATCCAAACACGGAAACCATCTGTCTGGTACATGAAGAAGATGCCAGTGCTGTACTACTAGTATACTACTTATTAATCCCTTTCTGAATTATCCAGCTTAACCTGAGATGATGTCAGGATTGTCTTTCCAGAAATGAGCTTCTTGTGTTGGGCGGTTGAAATACTCATCCCTGTTGCTTGCGATAATTACTTTATAACCATCTTCTTTTGGTGTATTGGAGAAAGCCAGAAAAACAATACACATGACACTTTTGAAGGATGGTACTAAATTCTAAAATCGGAAGTGATCGACAAATGTTCGGTGTTTCTCGTAAAAGCTATCCCCAGACCTCCTGTTTACTTTCGCTTCATTTAAAAATGTTACGCGAGCCGTCCAAGATGGCTGCTTCGACCTCAATAAAAGAATGGGAAGGTATCTAAGATTGCTCGCTTATTTCTTGTAATAATTCAATGATTACCTCTTCACTGAACTCTTGTTTGATAGTTGACTATTTCTAGTGGTTACATCTTTTCAGAAATGTGTTTTCTTTTTTGATATTCACACAGAATTGCGGAGAAAAGCTCGACAACTCGAAAATGAACTCGATTTAAAATTGGTTTCGTTCAGTAAATTGGGCACAAGTTATAGTCATAGAGAAGTCAGGTGAGCGAGGACGTTGTATGGTATTTTGAAACATTCAACTTTCCTTTTAGGTAAAATAATCGGGGTTAAATTTATTGCACAACAATTTAATAAATATAAGTTAATAAAATACTGTTGCAATATAATTTATTTTACTTCAACAGCAGCACTGACAAGTCACCTCTGTTGAATAATTCCTCGAGTGGACACATGTTTCAGACAATGTCATTGGAAATGGGTGACTTGTTGTCCAGGGTATGTCATGTTTCGTTTTGTTTAATATTTTCGAGATATTGGTATTGTTAACCTGTTATTGTTGATGATGTCATCAATGATGACGTATACCATGATATTTATGACACTTAATGTCATGGTATTGCATCACTGATGATGTAACCATGGTATTAATGTGAGTGATGATGTTGTATCACTTTGTGGTGAAGGGCCCTTCTCACACACAGCTGGGAGCTGCTGCAACGATCAGCCGCAAAGGGCCCTTCGCTTGAGAATTTTCTATACAGATTTTAAGGTTGCAACAGGGTTATCCTATTGTAAAAAATTAGCTTGTCATCAATGATGATGTAACATGATATTTATAACATAGAATGTCATGGTATTGTATCAGTGATGTAATCATAGTATTAATGTCAGCGTACCCATATTAATGTTGTCACCATATCATAATATCAATTTAAAGCTAATTGATTACCGTATATCACGGCGTACCCAATATTCACAGAAATTTTAATAGCATAATTCAATTCAGCGCATTTTGTTGGTAACTTCTGAATTTTATCTAGTTTTTTTTCCGTCAGTCTCGAACAAGCTTTTTGTTAATGCCAAACTTATGTCTGGCCACAACCTTTAATTTGAATTTTAGGCTACATGGTTGTAGCAAGGGGTGGGGCTGGTCAGGCCCCGGGCCCCCCTAAAAAAATTAGCCCTGGTGATTTCTTGCCATTTTAGATCTGGAAATTACTCTTAGAAGTCAGGAAATCCTATTTTAGAGTTCCTAAATTTTCCGGACCCCCAGCAGTGCAGTCCCATTGCCAAACCCCCAACCCCCCCCCCCCCCCCCATTGACTTTCTCTTGCTATGGCCCTGGGCTAGCTGGAGTTAGCATGAAATATGTTCTATTTACATGTGTTGATTGACACAAAGACTAGTGATAAGCTGATTGTCCCGTTTCCTGACACATCGAGAGGACTGGGTACTAATTTATTTCATTACCCTTCGTGACCGGTCACGATGATCATAGAAAACAAAAATTTGACGGTCAAAGATCGGCGGTCATTGACCGTTGACCGGCCGCTATTTGCAGCGCTGGCTTATGGAGTTTAAAATGGACTATCAATGACATTGTTTCTAACCATCTAAAGTTCTGAACCTTTCGTGTCTATTCCCAGCATTAAATTTGTCCCTCTATTTCCAGTTAACAGAGGTTAATGATAAAATGGCTGAGGTAACATCGAACATGAGTTTTACCCAGCCAAGTGCTGGTCAGATGCACACACTTCAAAGACATAGAGATATTTTAAAAGACTACTCACAAGAATTTACCAAGACAAAGGTTCGTAACACATCCAGCATATGGTACACTTCTACATTAATACATTTATCACAAACGTCTTTATTATTGATAATTAGAAATTTGCTTTTGAATTTTCTAGGCTAATATCGAAGCTTACATAGAACGTGAAGAATTATTTGGGTATGTTTAGTTTATTAGATTTATCAGTCTTAGGTGAATGGAATACCCCCAACAGGCTATAGGGGTTCCGAGGGGCCTACAATTTAAGGTTGTTATCCTAATGTAATAAATGGAAATATGCAATTGTAATTCAACATTTACACTGGTTATTAGCAGTATCATCTCGTTATTCTGAGACCTAATCTTTTTTAATCAGAAATGGTTATAAGTCTTCAACTGGAATGCATCGCAAGACAGACATTTATCTAAAAGAAAATGACCACATCAGAAAGTAGGTCACATACGTCTCTTTCGTTCCTCGGCCAGTGGAAAATAACACATATTTTTTAGTTAAGTTGCTTTGTAGTGGAACACTGTAATTTTTGTACAATATAACAACTGCCTTGGATTTCGAGGCAGCACTTCCCTTGCGATAGTAACTTCTAGTATATTGTATTTATATCTTCAATCTAGTTCAGACCGTCTTACAGATGAAGCAATTGGGTAGGTTGATTCAGTTTCTACTAACTATAGTGCTACCATGATGGACAACTTCTCTGATCTTCCTTTCACCCACCACACACCTACCCATCCACCCACAAACCTACCCACCATGCATACACCTACCCACCCACAAACCCTACCCACCATGTCAACTTAGCATATTATTTTTTCCTTAGAATTGCCATGGCAACCAAAGAAAACATGTCTAGACAAAGAGGAGCCCTTTTTCAAATCACAAACCGCATGGGTGGTATCACTAGTATCCTCATATGTGTCCATCAGCTTCTATAGCATTTTAATTTTCAAGAATTTTTAATATGCATGAATGTTTTCGCTATTCTCAACTCTCGCAACATCCCAGCGTGTTTGGATCAGGCCATTCAACCATGCAAAAAAGCAATGATTTACAATGATACATGTTACTATACAGTATCTATCATTTATATCCTATGAGAAGAATAAGAAGAAATACTTTATTTAACGAGGGTAAACATCAATTATCGGTAACCCGATATTTTTCATAATGGCCCCGATATTTTTCATAATGGCCCCGATATTTTTCATAATGGCCCCGATATTTTTCATAATGGCCCAATGATTGCATCTACTCTATTTGATGGCACACAGAAAAATGTTCTATTTCTTTTATAAAATAACCCAGTAAAATACTGAATAATAAATAGCATTCCTTTATCATCATGAAAATGTGAACTCTCCATCAGTTTTTTAGGCAATCCCAGGGAACATTGTCAAAGTGTTGTTTAATGTGATTGTGTTTTATGATCACTCGTATTATTCCTTGACAATCGTGTCAGATCGCTTTCCTGCATTGAATAATTTAATGCAAAAAATCAACTTGAGAAAAAGAAGAGATGCAATCATTCTCAGCGTCGTGATAGCTGTGTGTATCATTCTCCTCATTGTGTATGCAACAAGGTAGCTACCAAGATGAAGGTATTCATAGCCCTGCTCCATGTTCATCAACAAGTAAGCACTAAGCCATCATATGAGGTAGCATGCTTTGAAGGATTATAAGGGACACCAAAGGATCACAGTGGATAAATGGATAGAATGCAAAAGAAATGTAAAAATGCAGTCAAACTGATTCTACCACTGAACTCTATATAGTAGAACTGGACTGTGGGACTCTCCCCAAAAGGTGTCATAAACAGGATGGCATTGGCATCATCTGGAGTTTTCATCCTTTAAATTGTAGTCGCCATTTTCATACGTCAGTCCGAGGGTTGACAAGTGTTGATCAAGGCTTAAAGTTTTCTTGTCAAGTTTCGTTTTTGAATGGGAAAAATGCTATACCCTTGCTTTCACTTTTTGTGAGTCATTGGTGATGAGACCCTGCCGTCCAGTTATACATAGAGGTCAGTGGATTCAACCAGTTAGTTAGAGGCCGGTCATTATTTATAGGGTTCACTCGGACGGGAATATTGTAAAACTAAATTCAAATATTTTCACGACCCACTCTATCAGGGAATAAAATTTTGAAGCCTGTCCAAACAAGCATAATAATAATTGGTGAATTTAAAACCTAATTGATCTTTGTGAGATCATGAGCACACTGGTATCCGATATGAAATATGGAAATGCATGTTGTTGTTTTGAAAGTTGCATGACTGGTGCATTTCACACTGGTGAGACAGTCTTGTCTTGGAACTTTTAAAATGCTGTTTCACACATGAAGAGAAATACTGTAAGAAGAAAATTTATGGTTTTGTGTTTTTTCTGTCTTACTAAAAACACGAACACTTTGTGTTTTTATGTGTGCTTGTGCTTATCTTAATGTGTGTTACACTTTTGTTTTTGATGAACAAAACAATTTCAGCCCATAGAATTTTACCCGACCCATTACTGTATAAATAATGACCAGCCCCTTAGTCTTGTACAGTATGTCAACTCTGTTGTTCAGAATGGTAAGAGGGAATGAACTTGTACAATTACCACGAAAGAATAGAAGCAAGCAAGATACTGTGCTGAGGGAAGAGGTAACATTCTTCCCTCTACCAACACCATAATCTTGCTTTCTATACCAAAGGTTTTTGATATTATTTGAGTTTCTACCATGTAATGACAGAGAGTACAAATGAAATTGAGTGAAATTAAAGTATGGTCGCTTACAGACAAAACTACAACATGAAAGTGAAACCAACATCATTAAATTTTAAATTTCATTAATACACAATTTATTTCATTGCACAATTCTTATTTTAAATTTTTAACAAAATAAAAAAATAACTGCTGCACACCACTTCATTCAAAATCAAAAAAATATCAACATTAGTTTACACATAGATGACTGGAAAATTAGCAAATTATTGGGGCAGAGAGTCTGCATGCAAGGAATAACTGGTAGTCCTTAAACCCAAATTGTATTTTATTTTGAAAATAGGAACTCTAATTCTTTTTATTTATATATGTCCTTGCTATTTTTCTCTCAAATGTTTTTTCTCTGTTGTATCTGGTTAAGCTTGTGCCAATTGCCATGTTAAAACTCAAATTTAAATTTTCTCTGCTACCCTATATAACTCAAGATTACATCATTTACAGACAATTTCCATCCAGTGCACTCAAATAATGTTCATCAACATCCACACTGTACGGTAACTTAGCTACGACTACCGTGAACAAGGTCACACTGTAGTAAAATCTCTATGGGCTCATGAAAGTCCTTCGGACAGATTATAAAGGCGAGGGCTTATTTTAGAACTTTACAATATGAAATTTTAAGCAATAATGTCAATAGTCTACCAGAGAGGAAGATGAGCAAAATGTGATTTTTTACTAAAGTCGTCAAGTCTTGGTAAACACAGAGTTTCCATTTTAAAGGAAAATTCTGGAGAGCCACATTATTTGTCTTCTTTGACAAGTCCCAAGGGCACATCATCCACATCTAGTAACCAGTGGTACCACTACCACCTCGCAATAGTCCTCTCAAAGTCTCAAAACTTTGTGTTATGCACTGTGCCATGAATCTCCTTGGACTTTCCTTGCTTTATTGCTTGGTCAAACTGGACTCTGAAATTTTCAGGGCTTGCCCACGAGTTTGGACGGTACTAAAACAGGGATATTTTTAACACAAGGTTCTTTTGAATGCTTTTGAATTTCTAAAGGAAAGGTTGAGTCTAATCATGCTAAATGACTGCTACTGTCATGATTACTGTAGTTTTTAAACTTGTATATATCCTATCTTCTGCAACTTGCTTTGACCTTACCTGTTGCTTTTTAAGTCTGCTCTTTTCCCTCAATTGAAACTTCACTTGAGTTCTTAACAAATAAAATATCAAATATAAATGGTGGTCAATGTCCAACAAAACATACTAGTCACTGGTCACCTACAGTAGATGATGAACTCACTCATTCTTTGCAGTGTTCCTTTTTGCTAATTCCATAAGAAGTTTTCCACTGAACGGAGGATACTAAGAGAATGCATAACAACAATAAAGTTATAAACAAATAGTTATGTAACCATTACCGTATCATCATTATTACAAATGAGCCTAACCCACCTTTTTTTCCACCACATCTTGAAAAGATAAGGACCTGTTGAATGGATGGTTTTTGTAGGACTCCAAAGAACACAGTCGATGGTTTGGGTTTTTCTCCAGTAGCTGTAACGTAAGAATTGAACAACCATTAACCATAAGGTTACAACATACATATACTGTATACTAAGAGAAGATACATATTATACTATTTTTAAAAACTGTGGTTGTACAAGTCTGTACCTTTTGTAGGATACCAGCAGCTTTTTCAGAAACCTCTTTCAATAATTCTTGCTTCTCCTTTTGTTCTACTGGTACTGGATAAGGAAACTACACAAAGGTGCAATGAATTGTTTATTATATTTACTTTAATGGTGGTAAATACAAGCTTGACAATCATCTATATATATATATTTAAATTTATAAACTATTTACTTGGTTTTTATATTGAAGTTCAAATTCATTGAAAAGTTCCCTCTCACCTTTGCCAACAATGTTGCACACAAAATAGCACCGAGGGCATACCAGTCTATTGCATGTCCATATTTCTCACTTTTTAACATCTCAGGAGCTACAAAATATAATATTCAGTTGAGCAAAGAACAATGACCCCCCTACACACTGCATAATTTTCAAATCTTTGAAGATGTGTGGCTTGCAAAATAGCTAAAATTTGACAGGGAGGGCCAGCCCTGCCGAGGGCCATCCCTGCCGAGAGTGGAGCCAAATAAGGGGCCCGAAACGATAACCATATGCACATCCTACATATAGAATAAAGCTTCTAGGGGCCCGTGAAAGACCATAACCCCACCTTTCCCTGGGCCTATCTGGGCTCTTGGTGGCCCTGGGGAGGGCGATCTTGGCCAGGTCTCTTTGGTAGATACTGTACTTGTTATGGCTTTATTGCAGAATTTCTCAACAAATGTATGGTTTCATACCCATGTACTTTAATGTTCCAGCCACTGTGCTCGATTTTTCACCAAGAGCCAACCATTTTGACAATCCAAAGTCGGTAATAATAATATGACCTTAAAAAATAGGAGATAAAAATTGTTTTCATTGTTTATATTTTGGTTTTGGTTTGAGTAACTTGTTTTGTATTGTACCTTCCTTATTGATCAATATGTTTTCCATCTGAAATATAAGAGTAAATAGTTGTGTAGTACTGCAGTAGTCTACAGGAAAATATGACAATGTTGCATAACTAGTTTATTGTGTTAAATTATAAAGGTTTTGCAAAACAGTTACCATAATTCTATTGCTTTGGTGTGAATAGCCATAGCTTACCTTTAGATCTCTATAGATAATACCATGCTGATGGAAAAAGTCTATAAAATATAGATACAGGTAGATATAGAACTAGAAGAGATTATTCATCAATATTACTGTAGATTCATCTGAATGTTTAAAGTACCTTAATGCAATGAATTCAGTTGTAAAATAACTCATTTATTTGAAAGAACTCTTGAAACTATAAAGACTAACCATTTACAACTTTTTCATATCTCACTTCACTCTTGAGATATTAAGATTTGTTTAATATGTAAATGATCATACTTATGATATCACAATGCATAATGACTTATTGAAAAATTCTGCAGATATTTACCATTATCACATGGAATCGTTTGATGATTTGCATATTTGATGTCACTGGATACATCCACGCACATGCACCTGCATTTCAAGTTATTTCATTACATAATCTCAAGGATATATAAGCATTTTCAATAAGTTATTATGCATTGTGATGTCATAAGTATGATCATTTAGATATCAAACCAATCTTGATATCTCAAGAGTGAAGTGAGATATGAAAAAGTTGTAAATGGCTAGTCTTTATAGTTTCAAGAGTTCTTTCAAATAAGAGTTATTTTACAACTGAAGTTTTCATTGCATAGACACTATTGCAGGACTTTCAATAATTAAAACACTAGAGGATGGTCACCTAATGCAAGAGCTATTTCTGCTCCAAGAAGCTGTACTGTTCTTTCTTCAAACTTTTTCTTTGCCACCCAAAGTGCATGCAAGTCCCCATAATCAACAAACTCAGAAACTGCAAAAAGAAACGGGGGTATAAAATATCAAAATCTTTGACACAAAGTTAACCATGAGAGTTGTTTTGCGTGTTTTTTTACTCACCAACATAGAGATTATGCTTAGTTTGCCATGAACACTTGAGTTTTGTGACAAATGGATGTTTACTGAGTTTGTTCTGAAAGAAATTGAACAGCATTATTAAGACTTTCGGGTCTTCTCGGACATAGGCCATCGGAACCCATATCAATTGGGCTTCTAGCATGTTGGGGTATTCTGTTCACCTAAGAGTGATAAATCTAATGAACTAAACTAAACTTATTTTAGTTTTTAAGTTGAAATTAATATATACCTGTATCATAATTTCATCTTTACATTGCTTTATATAGTCTTCCCTGACAATGTCAGATTTGTTTGAGACCTGTTGGATATTTTTAGAGAATAAAATTCAATAAGTCTTACGATATATAACACAGACAGCTGAATGGCCAAACAAGAGAAACATTACCTTCATAGCAAAAATTTCATTGCTATCTTTTTTCTTAACTTTTAATATCTAAATTTAAGTGATATTCGTTAGTGTAAACAGCCATGCTGAAGGGGGGTAGCCGGGCAACTGCCCCAGGGCACATGCCAAATAAGGGGCCCAAAATGATAACCATCATACAAATCCTACACATAGAGTGAAGCTTCTAGGGCATTTAGGGGCCCGTGATGGACCATAACCCCACCTTTCCCTAGGCCTATCTTGGTTCTCGGTGGCCCTGAGTGTAAGCTTCCTGCACACCTGTAATTGTGCATATAAACTCTGGACAGTTTTTTGTTTTTTCAGTAGAAGTATAATGCAGTTGTTAATACTCACATGTCCGAAGGTTCCTTTACCAATATTTTCCAAAATCTAAAGATCCAGACAAAATATTATTTATTTATTAGGTTTGCCTTATAAATGTGGCTGGGTGGCCGCAACAGCGTACACCAATTGCTACAGTCCCACGTAAAGATAAATAAAATTATAGTGGATTAATGTTAGTTGCAGCAGTGGATCACTTTGATGAGATGCCGCGTTGAATTACATCGTGCGAGTACTGGGTACGAGCGGGGTATTCAAACTCAAATTACCTGCTGATGATGTCATCAGCGGGGAATTTGAACTCTAATTACCCACTGATGACGTCATCAGCGGGGAATTTGAGATTAAAGTGGGGAATTTGAGTTTAAATTTTCTGGTCACGTGGTACAAATCTAGCTCTTTGATTGGACAATTTATAGTTGAGGTATAATATTAGCATATATTAGCAAGATGATGATAGATATGTTATGTATTACCTCATTCTTTAAACCATGCTTTACATTTCTGTTTTTATTTAGAAAGTTAAGCAGGGTCTTCAATAAAAGAATGAGGTTATAATACATAACATATCTATCGTTTTGTTGCTAATATATGCTAATATATTTGGAACCTTGTAACATGAGATGTAATCAGAGATGTAATATACCCTGGTATCCCACCTACTGCTCCTGTGACAGTCGGAAGGCAGAATTTCACTACTGATAACTGCCTAGTATAGCTTACTAGGGGATCTGAGTCCAAATATTGACAGAATGTTTGACCCTGTGTTCTGTACTGTAGACAAAATCTAAGCAATTTGACACAATACCTGTACTCGACAATTTTGTGAACATATGCTTTTAATTAACATGACACGTTCGTAATACGATAATCGATATTATCTGCTCTTTATACTAAACCATTACACACTTCGACTTTATTATGATAATAAAACACATAGATATTGATATCAGTGAATCACACAAGGGTAAATTTAGGCGTTAAAGCAACTTAGAGAGGTGTTAATGGTTTATCTTACGTGTGTTTATAGTGAGGCCATGTTTACAATATAATACGCTGCAATACTTACTTAGTTTACTGAGTGTATATTTATATTAACAAAGACAACATTGATATAAATATATATATATATATGGGGCACGGCATAACTTCAAGAAGTGAATAAATACCTGGAAATCATTAAACTTCACTGCCGATTTGTATTCGTATTCGGGCAAAAACAACGCATCACTTTGCGGATGAGGCCAAGCAGTCTTGCTTGCTGTACCAATATAAGTTGTACTCCGTCGTTTTTCCTGATTAGTCCTCTTGAAGGGCCGTGTTCTGAATGATCTAAACAACCCGGAGTCTCTTTCTTGGTAGACTTGAAACCGAACGTGCCTTCCACCGTCGTCCAAGTCAACGCCGTTCTCTTGATCGTTTTCTCTCTCGTGTGAACTTGCCTGTTTATTACCCATTTCTCGTATGGAGTCAATAACTCGATTAAACTCCTGTCACGTTATGAAGGGCTATTCTTTGAAATCTGTTATCTTCCTTGTACAAGCCGAAAAAATACACAGCCTTGAAGTTTAACGTCTTCTCATCTCATAGTCTTGGCCTACGCAAAACCAAACAAAACAACTCTTCCGAAACCCATATTAATATCAATTTATTACAAATATATATTTGCCTTCGCGCACTCTAGTGCCAAATTGCGGACTTTTTGCGCTTCGGAAATACACGGAACGACAGGGCGGAATGGAGCGAATTTATGTTTACCTACCAACTTCTGTGAACTATAACTTGTTCTGTCTTCTAAGCGCCTTTTATGCCTAAATCTTGATTGCATGACGTAAATACAAAATGTTTTCCAATGAAACGTGATCCCTTTTTCAAACGCGTGCATGAAATTTGAGATTAAGTTGACGTGCCTCGGAAGTTACCGGAGAACATCCGCGACAAACTGTCGCAAACCCAATGTCGCAAACCATCGGGAAGACATCCGGGGTTTTCCTCGTGACAAGATGGACGCTCACTTGGTTGGTTATGGCAGTTCGTCTGAGGACGAAGGAAAGCCGAGAAAACACGATTTGCAGGTAGGAAATATGTCTTTCAAAACTCTGTAGGTAATACCTAACTTTATATCATTGGACGTGTGGTGTTGGACAGAAATTGCGGTCGTTAAATAGTGTTAAAATTATCTAAGAAAATTCCATTGTAATAAGACTCGGTTTTCAGTGTACTGTAATAAAACTCCCTAATTCTATAGTTAGAGCTCTATCCGGCCTATCCCCACGCCAAAGTATTTAGATTAGCTGTCAAATAATTTTGAAACAAATTTATGCCTCTTGGACTCATTGATTTCCTCCAAAGATTATCAATATATAAAAAGATAAGATAGCATTTTGAAGACAAAAGATAAGATATAAAATATACTTGATAACTTTGTAAAGGAAATCAACAAGAAGGATATTTTGCGAGTGTGGAAAGACCCAACCAAGACAAAATGTGCAACTCCAACGCCTTTGGTGAGAATAGCACTTTGTCAAGATGACACCCATAATTATTGTGGCCATAACAAAATAAAATAGCTCATTTATGAGTCAAAGCGGCATATGCTGGGGGCCCGTGCTTTTTGGGGCCAGTGCTTTTTGGAGCCAGTGCCTTCTCATTGTGCAATTTTAATTTCACGTGTTTTTTCTGGAAAGCACAGGGCCCAAGTAAGTGCATGGCCCCAATGTGTGCAGGGCCCAATGATGTGTGGACTATAAGCGGTGGGCTCCAGTAGGTGCGGTCTTTTTAAGGCACAGGGCTTTTTAAAACAGCGAGGGGAAAAGGAAGATAATCTAATCCTATCTATCTTGTTTCTTAGCAAAGTTCAATTTTCCCTTGCGCTCATGGTGAAACCACGCTGGGCGGTCGTGAGTTCTAGTATATATGCGTGATCATCTACCACATATATTAGAACTCACAACTTGCTCTCAGCAATGGCCTACCTGGCTCAGTACATTGTCAGAGCGCCGCACTAAATTCATGGAGCTGTGTGTTTGGCTTTGGAGTTGCATTTTTCGCAACTAGTTTCGGTTAGGTCTTAGAAAAATTTCCACACTCGCAAAATACCCTTCCCGTTGATTTTCTTCATAAGATAGCTCTCTTCTTGCATTAGATGAAGCAATCTGGAAAGGAGCGGAATTTTAGGAAACGATCGATGAGCCCGGAGAAAGATGGATTAAATGAAGCGCCACTAAAAGAGGCAACAGAAAGTCATGATTTAGAATGTTCAAGAAACAAGCTAGAGCAAATGGAAAGAAGTAAAGAAAGTAAAGTGGATGAATCACCTTCAGAAGAGAAGCAATCTGTTTCCAAATCGCAGTCACCTCCTGGTGGAAGATCACCTGGTCCTGATAGAAAAAGTAACATCCTGAATTTACCAAACTATTCTTCCTTATTCTTATTCATTATCCCATATTTCTGATAAAACTCACAGTTTGCATTTTACAATTAGAAAATCGTGACAGTGGTAAAAAAAGTCGAAGCAGAAGCCGTAGTTCATCTTCAGTAAGTATTTTCTCAATATTTCATTATTGGCTCGGTGTTGTGGGTATTAAGACTTTATATCTACTGCTTATTCTAGTAGTATTAACAAAACTGATTTTTCATGCACTGTACATAATTTGGAGCATTTAATGATGATGGTGGTAAAGATGATGGAAAAGATGATGTGGTGGTGGTGGTGATGGTAAAGATGATGATGGTGATAATGATGGTGGTGATGATGATGGTGGTGATGATGGTGATGATGGTGGTGGTGGTAAAGATGAAGATATGGTGGTGGTGATGATGTTGATGATGGTGGTGGTGATAAAGGTGATGATGGTGGTGGTAAAGATGATGGTGGTGGTGGTGATGATAATGATGGAAAAGATGATGGTGGTGATGATGGAAAAGATGATGATAGTAGTTGTGGTGATGGTAAAGATGATGGTGGTTGTGATGGTGGTGATAGTGATGGAGGTGGTTATGGTGATGGTGGTGATGATGGTAAAGATGATGGTGGTGATGGTGATGATAATGATGGAAAAGATGATGGTGGTGATGATGGAAAAGATGATGATAGTAGTGATAGTGATGGTAAAGATGATGGTGGTGGTGGTGATGGAAAAGATGATGGTGGTGATGATGGAAAAGATGATGATAGTAGTGATGGTGGTGGTAAAGATGATGGTGGTGGTGATAGTGATGGAGGTGGTTATGGTGATGGTGGTGATGATGATAATGAGGAGAACCATGATGGTGTTGATGGTGATGATAATGGTGTTGATGATGATGGTGATGATGGAGGTTATAGTGATGGAGGTGGTGTTGGTGATGATGACAATGACTGTGATGATAACAATGAGGAGAATAATGATGGTATTGATGATGACTGGCGTGTGATAATGATGATGGTTAATGATGATAGTTTTCCTTCATTGTTGTAGTATACCACTAACAGCATATTGAACCCTTACTACATTTATCTGGAAAACAGGAAATATTGTTATTAAAAGATGTACTAATCCTTTAATAGCAATATTTGACCCCAGTTTAGCTAAAGTTAATCATAATTAATGCATTAACGTAGCATTAGTACATTTTGGTATAATATCCAACTTTATTTGATATTATTCTGGTGCAAATAAAATAGTCATCAGACAAGGAACAAAGGTCTACTGTTGATGAGTTTGGTCGTCGTGTACGACGTCATTCTGGAAGATTAAAGGTGAGTAGAAAAACAAGTTGTATTTCTTGTAATAAATTATTTCCATGTCATACTGTTGAATAATGTATTCATTGTAGAATGATTTACATGTTGCAGTTACAGAGGAACCTTCGTATAACTAGAGATGAGCTGATTAATCAGTTAAGCTGATGCCGATCGGCTTATCTCTACATATAACGGACACGTTAGGAGTTTGCCATATTTTGCAGTGTATAAGTTGATTTTCTAGGACCCAATTTTAGGTAAAAAAACCGTCCTTGACTTATACAAAGGGTCATAAAATGATGTGGGAAATGGGCCAATCAGCTTATTGCTAATATTCATTAGAACATAGATACAATTGTGCTAGTGTTGTAAACAAATATTCAGTGTGCCACCAAAACGATGAAATTACAAAGCACAATTGAAACTTTAAGTCAAAACTTGTTCAAGACTGGTGGAAACAATCGGACAAAATAAAAAAGCTATTGAAGACAAAATACATTCTCATGCTGGGATGCCGTAAGGTCTGCCTCCGCAACTAAAGATGCCACGCAAAGGTGCGTGGCCTAATACACGCCCTAGGCCCCGTGTGAGAAACAAGTTTCTCGCTTCTTTCGTAAATTCAGCCAGCGAGAAACTATTATGCATCGTCGTAAGGAAATGTCACTGATCTGAACTTGAAGAACAACTTCCAAGAAGATGCAGCAGACCCTCTCCTATTCTGTGTTTCATAACTATTTAATTTCAATGTATCGACTTATACTTAGGGTATCGTAAAAATCACAACTTTTTAGGTCAAAAATAAGGAGTTAATACACCGCAAAATACAGTAACGGACATGTTGCGACCAAAATTTACTGTCCATTGTTTGGAGGTGTTTGCTGTCTAGACGTTTTCTATTAAAAAATAAATATATCAGTGCCTAGACTTATTGTCCGGTTATATAGTGTGTCCATTAGTAGAGGTTCAATTTATGTATTCAATTTATGTGTACTGTACTTTGCTTTATGCTTTTTGCATGTGTTGTAGGTTACTAAGTACATGTTGCACATATACCTACATGTCAGGAATTCATTATAAGAATTCCCTTTATTATCTGTGAATTGACTTGTTGAAACACAATGGCAAACTATGCTTTCTCAATAAATCATACACATAATGCCATTGTCTGAAATTGGTCTGCTGTTGGCACTAGGCAGTGTAATATATTTCAGAATCATTCTCTGGGTAACATAAAATTTATCACCATGATTTCCTACACTGCTAAGTCAATGGAAAATTGTTGAATAAAGTGGGATACGAACTTGCATCTTCAGGATTCTGGTCTGCTTCTATACCAGTTGACCTACCTAGTGCACCAACTGTGAACAGTGTGATAATTAATCCATTTTAACTTAACTAGTCCTATGGACTTGTAGTATGTATTCAATATAAGGAAGCGAAAATACATTGCATTGACGAGTAGCCAAGATGATGGCCAATAATAAGATTTACGTTAGTATTAGGCCATTAGTATTAGAGTTAGCAAGTATACCCAACCGGGAATCGAACTCAAGGTCTCTGAATCAACACGAAAGGTTTCTTTATATTTTTCAAAGTCAACATTGGGGCTCTGACTACTGAGCATCTGACTACTGAGCATCTGACTACTGAGCATCTGACTACTGAGCATCTGACTACTGAGCAAAACATATTTAAGCATTAAAAAAGTATTTAGTGCTGCGTAGACAGTGTTTTGGATATATAGCAAAGTGAAAAGGTGGTGAACTGCCAAGATTTTTAGAGAATTGCAGAGAAATTACACGTGGAGATGGTGAAAGCGAAAGAAACGTACAGGCACATGGACATAAATGTGAATGACTTTCAATTAAAAAAGAAAGTTTTTTCTAGAAATTGCGTTGTAATTTAAATTAGTATGTAGAGAGGCGCGCTTATTTGAGGGGGAGGCGCGCTTATTTGAGGGGGAGGCGCTTATTTAAAAAATCAAGGTCTACAGGGGGCGCTTATTCGAGGAAACACGGTACTATACGTACTACATAACCCTATGCAACTGCTATAGAGAGTCAGACTGGAACACCAAAGTTGCGAACAACTTTCTGTTGATTAGCAGGAAATTCTTGATGATAAATTTTAGCATAATATATGTTTATAATAAATCAAATTCCTTGAATACTAACTTTGTTTTCTGAAGGGTTCAATTTCTTAACTAATGTAGGATGAAGACCGCAGCTCCAAGAACATTAAGAGAAGATATTCAAGAGAGCAGAGAAAGTCGAGAAGTCGTAGCAGAAGTCGAAGTAGAGATCGTGATCGGGGTAATGAATACAGAAATCAAGAAATAAAATATGTGTTACATGTGATTATCGAGTTATAATTCCACGAGTGATGCGCGTCTGGCTTCTGCGGGAAAAAAGCCTTAATTCCGTAATCGTCATCGGTAAACTCCTTCACGTAAAATGCATTGCGCTTTAGCTTATGTTAGCCGTTGCGTTTACACGCGATCCGAAACCGTCACCTAATTATCTGGAGCAATTTGAAAATCATTTCTAAGCGGTGGTGCGAGATGAAAACGTCATGCTCAGCCTTGGTATCGTGTCAACACAAATGAAATGCCTATACTTTTCAGCTTTAATTTATTTAATTAGCAGTCCAAATTCATTTTATTCTATAAAGTAGATGTTCTTTGTCGACTCGTCTCTGGAAAGTTTCGGAATTATGCGACACTTGTTAATTAATGAAATCCGTCTGTCGTCAATAAATTCAAACAAGTTCGTTGCGTGCGGGCTGTCATAATGTGACCGGTCAAAATGACCGGCAAGGTGAGAGTTTGACCGAACATCGCCTCAATTTGGCCGGACATTGTCCGTTGTCCGGCCGTTATTTCGCGGCCTGCTCATTGCGATAGCCACGGCACCTACTTCAGAGCTAAGCAAAAGCCGTGTTGTACTCCCTTCTCAAGTGCCATCATAACTCGATAATTACACAGCGACAAAGTTTCTTTATTTCTTTTATAAAATAATATCATTAAATTATCAATAAAGCAAAGAAAATACAGAGATACCTGTTATATCATAAGAGGCATTGCTACGTGGTGTATTAAATCTATCTTATAGTCAAATACATTTCTGGAAAAAGTGACTGCCCCAACCGGGAATCGAACCCTGGTCTCCGAATCAACGTTTCGGCGCTCTGACCTTTGAGCTATTGAAACACGGTCATGTACATATTAAATTCGCCGCTTTCACTCGACACCAACAGGTAGACATCGCATCTAACCATAACGTGGAGCAAGGCCTCTCGAGCGCACTTCCCAAAGTAGCGAAGCGATACACAACTTCTTGTATACAGAGGGCTTTAAGAAGAAGAATTAATATTAGAGAGGATTTAATATAGTGAAATACATATATGGAAAAAGTGACTGCCCCAACCGGAGATCGAACCCTGGTCTCCGAATCAACGTTTCGGCGCTCTGACCTTTGAGCTATTGAGACACGATCAGAACAGTCAGTGATTTCTCCATATACATATTAAATTCGCCGCTTTCACTTGACACCAACAGGTAGACATCGCATCTAACCATAGCGTGGTGCAAGGCCTCTCGAGCGCACTTCCCAAAGTAGCGAAGCGATACACAACTTCTTGTATACATATTAATTATCTATCTTATAATTGTGTTTTTCATACATATTCTAGGATTTCGAAGACGTGATAACTACCACAGAAAAAATGACGATAGATACAAAGGCCGCGGTGGTGGTCCGCGTCGTTGGAGTAGAGGTGGCAGCAGAAGTCCAGATCGAAATAAAGAAAGAAATCGCAACAGGAGCAGAGAAAGAAGCAGATCAAGGGATCGTAGTCCAAAAAGAAGAGACAGAAGAGGTGGTGGTGGTCAAGTGTACTTTGGAGGAGTGGAAAAGAAAGTTGTAGCTCCAGGACCAGGTATAACCTTGTGATGGAGACTGCATGGGAGACTGGAGACTAGAGCATCTGTTGTTCTGAAATTGAAGCCGGAAGTAGCTCACAAAGACCAGCTTCGGAACAACTTTTTGAGACCACGCTATATAGTTTTACTATAGGTGACAGAATATCTGTCTTTGAATTGTGAATGGTCCAGTAAGGGCCATCCTCATTGGTCCAGTGTTATTACAGGAGGAAACCGGAGAAAACCTGCGGTGTTTGGTAGAGTCAAACTGGAAGCACTCTTCTCACTTGCGGCCAAGGCGAAATCTTTAATCTGATTAAGCAAGAATTGAACCCAGGTTGCAGAGGTGAAAGACGCGTGTGCTACCCACTGTGCCACCGTCAGTTGTTGAAGGTTTTCGTGTATTTTAGATCTGTGACAGAAACTACAGAGCGCAGGTGCTCTTTCCAATATGGCCGCCACGAAATGTCTTGGCTTAACTCTGATCTTTCACGATGTTAAACTGAATCAGTTGTCGAAGGTTTCCCCATAATATAGAACACAAACTACGGCTCCATAACAGTAACTATGAAGCTGGAATTAGCGCGTTACGGCCATATTGGAGGGACCACGGTGATCACTCCAACATGCCTACCGCAAAATGTTCCTGGCTTCATAGTTACTATTATGGAGCCATAATTTGTGTTCTATATTACGGGATAACCTTCGACAACTGATTCATTTTAGCATCTTAAAAGATCAGAGACAGAGATAGTCTCTGTCGCCTACAGTAAAACTATACAGCGTGGTCCCTTCAAGATGTCCGCCGCGAAATATTCCTGGCTTCATTTTTTCATAGCATTCAAGCAATAGTTGCTCGATCCAGTCTTTATTTAGAGATTTTGTTGAGCTCTCAGCTGTGAAGTTGATGTAGGTGTCCGTTAGTGCTAATGCAACGCCCACTACCCGTGTGGTAGTTTGAGCACCCTGGCCCTATATCACTTCATCTCTCTGGATGTGTGAATCACCAGTACTGTCCCACATGATATGGATGTCCGTTAGCGCTAATGCAATGCCGATGACCCTTGTGGTAGTTTGAGCACTCTGGCCCTATATCACTTCATGCTCTCTGGATGCGCGAGTCATCAGTACTGTCCCACATGATGTGGGTGTCCGTTAGCGCTAATGCAACGCCCCCCATATTACTTCATACTCTCTGGATGCGAGAGTCGCAAGTACTGTCCCACATACAGTTGTCACCGACGATTGCAGTTGATATAAGTACGGGTCACTCTCGCATTCAGATTGTTCCATAACTGCACTGATGAGCTGTAGCACAGCGAAACACGTGTCTGCAGATTGAATATATAAGAAAAGCTTAAATAAACAACAACATTTACCCTTTATCCTGCAGCAAAAGAAAAGGAGATAATGTTGTCTTCCGAAGAGATTGTCAAGAAACTTGCTGCCCGCGCTGAGTCTCTTAAACAAGAAGCCCAAGCAACTGCAACAAATCTAAATCTTCCCAGCTACCTCAATCCTGCTGTTGTCAATCCTCAACTGTATGCCAAACAACAAGAGAAAAGGAAGTTACTGTGGAGCTCCAAGAAGACCGAAGAGGTATACCCCGTATGATCATAATAAGTATATACTATATAAATGTGATGATAGCGAGTGCAAGAGATCTCAAAAATCTAGAGAATGTTCCCAGCGAGCTGGGTTAGCTTCAATCATTTCTAGTGCCCCCTGTGATCAATATTTTTGGCATCCCGAATTTTTACATATTTGTAAAGAGCATGGTGTTCTTACTTAACTTGTCAAATTTCAAGCAATTGCGAGCATGGGAAGTCGCCTTTTCAGACTGTTTTTATACGAGATTATACGGCCGCCATTACTGGAACATGTTCCGGACACTTAGGTTGCGATAAGAGGAAGTGACGTCAAAGATTCAACACGTGGCTAGTTGTGTATGAATATAAAGCTACTTGGGGGAAACTTTCTATTGTAACTTGTTCAGTTGTATAATTTCCATAAAGCTTTGTCACGTGTTGAGTCTCTGACGTCACAATCACATACTCTGCTGTGGAATCGCGGGCTCGTCTGGAACAAGTTTTGAGCAATGGCGGACAAAATTTGGGCGACTTTGAGGTTAAATTTCTTGTGATAGAATGTTTGTTGTTCATTTTTTTGGCAAATGCGAACATTTATTAACCTAAAATGATGTTCTGTGACAAAAAATACCAGGAAACGTAATGTGATATATATATTTTTGACAAAATCAAATCATTTACAAAGGTTCCGTCGAACACCAACTTGTGGGCTGGCACGCGCTTCACGGGCGATCAAGGTGGTGAAATTCAGGCGAAATTCAGACGTCTAATGGGAATCAAAGGTACCGAAGGCGCCACAGTGGAACCGACTGAGGAGGATGTATCATCGAAAGGAGAAAAGATACTGACAAACCTAGAAAAGGAATTCGAACGATCTCGAGCGTTTCAGTTATCCCGAGGAGCTGGTGGAAAGAGCGGCATTGGTCTGGGATATGCATCTGCTAACTACAATGGTTAGGTAGTCTTGTTTGTTTTTAGTTGGAGTTTTTCGTTCGTAAAGATTGACATTACTAGGCGGCTACAGTTGTCATGGGACAGCATAATTGGAATGATATTGCTTCGCGAAGTAGCTTCATATACGGCGTGTAGTGCGTCACATAACTCCGGTAAGTACCCACCTAAAATGAACAGGTTTTGTGATTGGCTGCGTGGAACAAAAGTGGTTAGGTTTAGGACATTGGTTTCTTTGTGGTTGATTCAAGCCTGGAAATAATTATTTTTCCTGTACTTGTCAGAATGACCAGCACAAATAAATTTGTAACGGACACACAAAAGATTGTACTTGTCATGGTACAACTTAGCGTAACCTCTAAAACCTACAAGTGCAACATAAAACTTAGCGTAATGTCTCTAAACCTTTGCGCAATGTCTCCAAACTTTGCGCAATGTCTCCAAAATTAGCGTAACGTCTCTCATCTGAGATTGTACAACACGAAATCTAAACGCAGTCCATTCATCACAAAAATGTTTTAGTTTCACAAAAACTGGAGTATAATCCTTTGGACAAGATGAGCATCGGACAAAATATTTGTACCGGACAATGTCCGTGACCTGCCGCTAATATCCGGGCTTGGGTTGATTCTATTGTTTTATTGTTGTAATCAACCAATCACAAAACGTGTTCATTTAGGTAGGTGGTTACCCCACGACTTGGATGATATTTGATAGCTATAATGATTGTTACATCAGAGTCAATGAGGGTCGATCTTCTTCGCGCGGTACTAGCCACACATCCAGTATCATTCTCCAAACAATTGTCATAGAAATTCCTGTCTAAACCGACTCTCATTTGACCTGAAACAAGGAGAGTTCAAACTTCAAAGAAAGAATTTTAATAATTTCAATGTAATTAGATTCTTTTCAAAGGTAAAAGATTGTGAATCTCGCAGTTCGTTGCTTGAGAAGAAAAGCATTCACTTGTGCATAGACCCGGCTCCCGTCGGAGCTCCGGTGGGTACTGTTACTAGGCTCTCGGCAACGGCCTCCGTAGCTCCGTGGTCAGACCACTGCACTAGCATCACAGGGTCGCTGGTTCAATTCCAGCAGGAAGGCCTTGAAGTTGCATTTTTCGCAACTGGTCCCGGTTTGGTCTTAAAATTTATATATTCCAACACTCGAAATTTTCCTTCACCATAAATCCTTAGAACATGTAGTTTAATCGAGTGAAATGCCAATTATTACTGTATAATCGCCAGCTATATTTTCCCGATGTCAAACCTAAATCGTCTCTACAGGTTTGTTTTTATGAAAAGCTGGACACACACATTTCATGGTAATATAGTTGAATTTATACCTATGAAAGATCTTACTGACTTTAGTTTATTTCCAAAGTTTCAGCATTCCTATCAATTTAGTTAAAAAGTTGAAGTTGAAAAATTCTTGACATACACACGTTTCCATTCACCTCTTTAATACAATACAATACAATAATTTATTTAAACACGTTGCGTGCTCGTTCAAAATACGAACGTGCATCAATAATTACAAAATATTATAGATAGAAGATATTAAATACGAGATAAATTATAAAAATAATTACTACATCCATACGGAAATATTATATTATAGTCTAATAAAATTAGACTATAATATAATATTCCTTAATTTGTTCTTAAAATAAAATAAAACACATCAATATTCTCTGCAGGTAGACTGTTCCAGTATTGGGATATTAAATAACTAAAATAATTTTTCTTCTACTGAAAGTTAAAACGAGGCAAAACTAGGATAGAACCCT
Source organism: Chrysogorgia sp. JL179-B06 (assembly GCA_035772405.1). Lineage (NCBI taxonomy): Eukaryota > Metazoa > Cnidaria > Anthozoa > Scleralcyonacea > Chrysogorgiidae > Chrysogorgia > Chrysogorgia sp. JL179-B06. The sequence goes on from JAYKKM010000040.1 coordinate 1,334,861, forward strand.
CAAGATTGTAAATTGAAGTTCTAAAATTAAAAAATTACGAATATACTGGGGCATAATATACAATAATACTAGAGATTGAGAAATCCGTCTTTGTCGCAAATTAGGCATATCAATTAGAGTTAATAACTGTTCATATGGTACGGACTTAGCATGTCCTAATAGTGTTTTTAAAATATATTAATAATTAGCATCTAGGCGATTACACTGAACTTTTCCTAGCCCAGCAAGTAAAGGCTACAATATTCAAAGTATGGAACTATAAAGGCTTTGCTTCGAACGTACTTACATATAATGCTTGTATAAAAATCGTCGCTTGTCAACAAAAACATATTTTATAACTCATTCCACATGGCCCAACCGCAAAAAAGCACGCAGTTTTAGTCCAAGAAATTATTCAATTTTACGCATAAAACAATCTTATTACTTTTCTTGTTCACTGATAGTTTTTAATATAACGACATCTTCATCTCCGTGTGCATAACAACATTCATGAGCAAGGAGAGGACAGCCATCCGGGTGATTAGCGTAAAACCAACATTGCTTCGTTTTCCAATATTGTTTTCGCTTTTCATTTTGCTTCGTAACAACAGCATGGCCATCTTGTTCCCAGTTTCGGATTTCAACCATTCCATTACACACTAAAATAAAATAACCTTATTCTTCAGACATAATTTGGAAGAGTAGTATAGTCACAGCTATAGAACACTTAGTCAGCATTTTTTCAAGTGCTTAGCTTTTATACTACTTGGCGCTACTCTGGCTTAAAAGTTACTGTCCATGACCCAACGTTTCGACACTCCATCAGGGGTGATCGTTGTAAAGTTAGGATCCCTATTTATACCCTTCATAGAACCGATGACATTATCTATTAACAAGATGCAAATAAGCTTCTGGTAATAAATCACCGTCATCGCAATTCAATGGGGCGTGGGCGCTATTGATTGCCAAGCCTCCAGACAACGTCTCTGATGGTACCGCGGATTAGTGGTAATAATTTTGGAATTTCCCCACGCAATCTCATGGTCGGTTACGCACGCGTGCTCCGACAAATTTTCATTTTTTGAAAAGAAAACAGCCTTTTGGTTATCATATCAATAGCGCCCACGCCCCATTGAATCGTGATGACGGTGTATTACCAGAAGCTTATTTGCATCTTGTTAATAGATAACGCCATCATCGGTTCTGAGGGTATAAATAGGGATCCTAGCTAACTTTGCAACGATCACCCTTGATGAAGACACTAGATTGGAGTGTCGAAACGTTGGGTCATGAACAGTAACTTTTAATGTTAAGTTCAAACAACTTTTTAAAGCCAAAGTAGCGCCAAAATATGTCTGATTTATCACCTTGGAAATTATCTGGTACATTGACTTCGTTCCTCTGATACTGAATTTGACGGGACTTGAGACAAGAAAACTCACCTTTAAAAACTTGATGGGTGTTTCTTAACACAGTCTGTATACCACCAGCTTCACTTCGCAACTCATTCAGAACGCTTTGATCAAACAACGTCGACACTTCACTAAGCTTCATACAACCTAATTAAATGAACCATAGAAATGATAGAAAACTCCACTTTAGTTAAAGTAAAAAAGTAGAGTAACCAAATTTATTCTGAACTATCCACCGGGAAAGATTAACCAAAACAAACCTCATCCCACTAGAGTTTCGTAGAGAGATCTCCGATTTGACATTAATCTTCAAATCTCGAAAGGGTCTCATCTCTACCGACGTTTACAATTATTTAAGTACTTTTGAAACAAAATACAAATCTCGAAATTATGATCCTAATAACTTTAATTTAATTATAAAACATAAACAGGACTACTTCCGGAAATCGTTTTTTATTAGGTCAGCTGAACTGTGGAACACTCTCCCATCTAGTCTCAAATCCTACAATTCTCTCGCTCTATTTAAGTCCAGTCTCCACAAAATGTACTCTATCCAACTACCTGCCTATAGCCCCCTGGCTATGTCCAATAAGTCCAAAATCCAATTGTATCTACCATTAAGGGGTCTGGTGTCAATTGGGACGTAAGTCCTGTTCCTTTCTCCTGTCACACCTGTCTTATTCGTTGTATTTGTATGTAGTTTTTGTATTAATAGTAACTTGTAAATATATTGTGACAAATTCATTAAACTAAACTAGAGTGCTGCGTAGGCAGTGTTTTCAGACATAAGCAAAGTGAAAAGATGGTGAACTGCCAAGATTTTAGCGACGAAATACTGACGTTTCGAGCGCAGCCCTTCATGTGTCAGCAGTGTCATCGTAGGTTCTCTAGCTAGGACTTAACCAGCCCCAGATGTTTTATGTGTTTCACTTCAAATGAAACTTGGGGGCATGTTTATGATCATGCTATATTTTGGAAACAGCCCGTATAAAAATGTATGTATAGTATGTGCCATGTTCAAATTAGCAACACATTTATAAAATGATTTAAAATAACTATCAATTTCTCTGTGTGCTTTTCACGCATTTTCATGCATTGCTTCCTTAGACTATGTGCACACGGTAACGTTTCCGAGCGTTTTTATATTGTTTCAAGTAATGAGGCCATTGTTTTCTAATCCCTTGAGGACGGAGAACAATATAAAAACGCTCGGAAACGTTACCGTGTGCACATAGTCTCAGTCTACATGGCGGTAGTCCCATGTACGCATTGCGTACCTATTTTTAGGTACAGTTCCTTTAATATTCATTGTAATACCTCCTTTATTCCAAGTTTTGACACAGTCGTTCCTCAATTCCTCCACAGTCCTATCAATCTTACACCTTGAAAGCAGTTCTTTTGCTACCCTCTGCACGATATTCTCCAGAAGTTTCTTGTCAAGTTGAGTGCAGTTTCGCACAAGTTCTTTAGCACAACGAGCCACAAAACACTTTGATCCTTGTGGACCTTCAGTTCTCGTTTCATGTTCTCGAAAGTCTGAGCATTCACCGTCATTGTAAGCTTCGTGTTGCTCTGAGTTGATGGTACATTGTACTTTAACATCGTGTGTTTTCCCTTCCTTCGTAACGTATCTAGTGTTTTGAAGCATCTTAGTTATATCTTGTTCAATGGAGTTGTGGTTTGTGAGAGGGTACCTCCTTACTTGTCCAATTTGACAAACCTGATAAAATATTTAGGACACCAAGAGAGATTAATTACTTTAATATATAATACAAATCCATCGAAAACAAGTTCACTGTTAACACTTTTCCCATCTTTTTACAGTGCCCATCTCACATATTCGTAATATTTGGGTCTTCCTGAGCAAAATCATAATATATATTGTCAGCCGAAAATTTCATCTTCATGGACTTTTTCGCTGTCAAAGTTACTGGATGTGATGTCATAAGAGGCATTTCAAACCAGTTTTCTTTTGTTACTTGCCACAAAAATGCCTCTTGTGACATCACATCCGATAACATTAACAGCAAAAAAGGCCATGAAGATGAAATTTTCGGCTGACAATATATATTATGATTTTGCTCAGGAAGACCCAAATATTACGAATATGTAAAATCCCCAAACGTGAGATAGGCACTTTAAATTTCATTAAATAACATTCTGATAATGTGTGTTCTGATAAAGTGTTCTAATAAAGCCGTATTTCCAGAAACACGGAAATTTTCCCGCCATTTTTGAATGCAAACGAAGCTTGCTAAAATGTTTTTAAACAGTTTGTAATGTCAAATTCTGATTTTTAGAGTGATTTTTGCGTGTTTCTATAACTGTATGGAACAGCTTGCTTGCTGTAGCATATTCTTGAATGTATGAAATACCTTTTTAGTCGATGGTATGCGTAGAACATCTTGCTCAACTTGAAATCCACACGTCTGGCCAATACTTTGTACGTAATTTAAGTAAGACTGGTACTGGCTGTTACTTGAACTTTCTCTCTGAAACTGTTATATTATATATGGTTTTGTGTTAATATATACACTGCTGTAGTGAATGTGGGAGAACTTGGAGTAGACAGATGATACATTGTATATATTAACACATCCAAGCATTACTGATATATAGTGACTGCCGCAGAAGTAGTACATATTATATCAATCGAACCAGTACATCATTGTAACCTTCGCTTTTCATCTGAGTCTCGGTAGCTCAATGGTTAGAGCGTCTCACCAGCAATCAGAAGGTTACAGGACTCGGAATAATTTTTCTTAGAATATAAGCTTGACGATCGTCTATATACCGTTTACTCCGTTGTTATATTAATTGTTATTCTTTAAAAATTGTCTTTCTAACCGTTAGCGGTTTCGTGCGATAAATACACAACTTTTCTCTCTGTTTTAATAGTGCCTAACCTTCGTTACCCCACAGTAGCTTAAACTGTTTCCGTGTTATTTTATTTGCCCTATGTTTTGAGGTTTATGAGTTTGTAAGCTGTCAGGAAATTTGGACTGTTGTCTGTTTCTTGTGAGCACACGGAAACTCTGGTGCCTTTCTTATTTTGGAAGTAAGAAAAACAAATATATATATACTATTCCCACCTTGCAGTAAAAATCATGAAAACAACATGGCAAAACAAAATATTTGCAGTTGTAGGAAGACCTGAAGAGAGGAGAAAGATATTAAAGATAGTAAAACAACGCTGTTGAAAATGGACAAGGAATGTTCCAAAAGGAACTTCCCATTTTCAAGAACAAGTCTCATCCCAATATCCTAATCTTGATCGTAACCTTAAACCTAACCAAAAATAAAGACGAGACAGAAACAGAAAGGTCCTTTTGAGGTATCTGTTTTAGCTATTTCCGAAAAACACTGGTGGAGTTCGCAATATGATTGGTTAAGGTTCGGATCACATGATTTTCTACGATTTAGGGCGGGAAAATGAGCAAAAAATAGAAGAGAACTTCTTCACTGAAAAATCGCGAATAACGAAGCATTCTGGAACTTTTCTTTAATGCTGTTTACGCAAAAGTACGAGGAACGTTTCATTCGGAACGAATACCAAGCGAATAAGAGGTAAGGTAAACTGTAAAGCAACGAAAACAGCAAAAGAATGAACAATTAAAGGTGCCGTTCTGCGCATGTCTACGTCTCTGTTTACATCGTTTTACATTGCATTATATAAACATTGAACATGAAGTATTGCGGATTTTTTTCCACGCTTGGCTTTTCCGCCTAAAAAGCGTGTTATAAGAAGCTGTTCAGCCTGTTCTGTTCCTAAATGTGGATAATATATCAGCCAGTGGTTCTTCGCTCGTTGGGGGATAACGGGGGGCACGCGAGGATGCGAGGCCGCCTTTCGCGCGAATCTGTCTCTAATCTATTCCGTTACTGTTTGTTGACATACGGAGTCCCCCACGTTTGAAATATCACACATGCGAGTTTTCTATTGTTTGAAAAACAGTTCTCTTTTTCCTCTTGCAAAGATACTGAAGACATCACCCCTAAGTTTCATGTACCTGGCAGCAATGACTGGGATCCAAGGAGTTAATTCATCTGAATGATTTCCAATAATCCAGTCGACATCAGAGAAGGTAAGAAACGATGGATCAAGTGTGCTCACCTAGGATATTAAAACTTTCAAGATTGGAGAGCGTTTTTCTTTGTCTCTTACTGGCTACTGTGATTAACTAATTATAATTAATTGATTAACTAATTAGTATTAATTAACTAATTAATTAATATTAACTAATTAGAGTTAATTAATTAAATTCTTAGGGGAGTGAGGTAACTTCACAATGAATTAAGTATATTTAACAAATAGATTCCATTTTGCTGTTGGTCTGTTCAGTTATTGATGCACAAATGATGTCACAGCATGGTAAGAACAAAAAAAGTTGCCTACAAGATGTAGTCAAGTGTGTCACTGACGTTCTAACCACATTGTGATGCCTTCTAACTGAACAGACAATGGCAAAACGAAATCTATTTGTTTTGTACAATAACAAATTGAAAAAAAAACACTCAAAAGGCTTATTGAAGCTTGATCTTTGCCAATTTCTGGGGCATGGAAAACGACAAAAGTAGTCATCTGATGTGATCTATGCATCAGTCGAACAGAGTAGACAGACAGTGTCCTCTTTTGATCATGCATGGCTAACAACCAATAAGAATGCACATAGTAAACAGGTTATGGTATAATTATTTACAGTAGTAAACAAAAATACCTGTAGGTCTGTTTTGTCATCATAAAATTTCCAAACCTTTCTTGCGCGCAGGTCTACGCCCTTCCCCATATGCTGAAAAATTACGAAGCAGGTCGATGTTTGAGACTGGATGGCATTATAATTTAGTTTTAATTATTTAGGGGGTCCATGATCTTTATTCGACTCACTCCTTCGTTTGTTAAAATATGAACTAAAAGACCATTGCCACATCCAAGATCCACAAATGTCTGTAGTGTCCCTGTATTCTCCTCATTGTCCTGCTCTCTTTCCCACAATAACTATGAAAGGAATGGCATTGGATTACCATACTAGATTTTGCTAGCAAAATACTTCAAAAAGTAATTCTAAATTGTCACGTACCAATAGGTATGTTGCTATGGCAACATCTTCATACACAAACTTGTGTGGATCTGTTCTCTCTGGCCACATCTATCAATAAAGATAATATTAATTACCATAATATATAGAATTTACAATCACAACTTCTAAATTCTTCTAAATAGCCAACTTACTTAATTGTGGTAAAAAAGTAGAGTGCTGCGTAGACAGTGTTTTGAATATATAGCAGCCCTTCATCATGAAGGGCTCCGCTCGAAACGTCAGTATCTCGTCACTAAATTCTTGGCAGTTTACCACCTTTTCACTTTACTTAATTGTGACCTATTCAATAAAGGATTACTATATTTACATTGTACCTTGACAAAATATTTATATTTCTTCTTTAATTCTTCATATTTCTGAGTATATTTATTAATGGAAACAAGTCGCAGTGTGGTCCCCAAAGACTTAATCGTCCCATCCTCTTGCATCCATTTGTGAAGTTTTGGTAAAAGATGTGATTTTAGCCATTGAACTGTGGGGTAAGCTATACCATCTGCAGTTTTCCGCTCAACCAACACAGAAAGATTCACACTTGAAGGAGATACAAGACAATTATTTTGGATTTGGTCATATACATTGGTTAAAAGTGAATAGTTACTCTTTTTAAATTCACACAAATACCTTTGGCAATTGTCAGCATTTTTGTGCAATGACACCTGATATGCAAACGCAATTTTAGAAGACAATTTATCAACAACTTGGTCTTCTTCGAATGGTATAAATATGACACTTTTATTGTTTTTATCTAAATGGACAATAAGATGGGATGGAAGATGAAGGATGGGATGGGAGATGAAGGATGAAATGGGAGATGAGATGGAAAATGGGGGATGAGGGAAAATGGGGGATGAGAGGGAAAATGAGGGATGAGAGGGAAAATGAGGAATGAGAGGGAAAATGGGGGATGAGAGAGAAAATGGGGGAGAGGGAAAATGAGGGATGAGAGGGAAAATGGGGGATGAGAGGGAAAGTGAGGGTGAGAGGCAAAATTGGGGATGAGAGGGAAAATGGGGGATGATAGGGAAAATGGGGGTGAGGGAAAATGGGGGATAAGATGGGATGGCAAAACAGATACAGTGTGTAACAAAAAATCAGTCATATGTAAAACAAAAAGGAAGTGAACTATGAAACACTGACTTTTCAAGTGAAGGTCCTTCTGAGTGAAATGTGTAATGGTCTTCAATATGTCATAGTCATCACTTTTGATTGATAACTTTGTTTATCAACATGGTAGGGCCATTCAGCAGTAATACTGGTATCCATAGCCATAGGGGCCCTGGGTGAAGCTTTACTGATTTTAAAGACCTTGGTTTTTGGTTGAAATATGTAAGACTAACTACTGGATGTCTGTGTTACACCCAGTCTAATTTATTATATAGTATATATACCTTGTATGACAAATTCTGAAACATCATTATATTTACTAGACTGTCTTGGCAACAACGTTCTTATTTCTACCATTAGTGCATTTTCTTGAATACTAGTATCACATGTTATATTTTCACAGTTACTCTGTAATCTCAGTAGTTCCTCTCGTGATATGAGCGTGCTATCCCTAGACGTCATCTCGTAAACAATGGACAATACTTCTTCATGTTTGGTCGTTTGAAACGATTGCACTACATAGGAACCAACGAGACGCCGGTTTAGTACTTGCGGTCTTTCTATCCAAATCTTTACTGCATTAAAAAACGTTTCTACATCATAAGTATGATCTAAAATCACTTCGTGAACAAGAATCCACTTTGGGTCACTTTTATCCGCCATCTTGAATAATATTCTAGAACTTCATGTAATGTAAACCTAAGGTTTTTGTTGCGCATGTTATTCACTCAGGTTTTCTATTCAGGAATTTTGGTGGGAAAATTCAAAAGATACAGGCATTTTTACCGTGGAAAACGTGTGTTACAGACCAGGGAAATGTTGTGGCTTATTCCAACGTTTATCAGAATGTTCTTGTACATTTTTGGCTGTCCAGTTGGTGGGATAATGACGCTTTTGAGCTCCGTTATTTATGCAGTATTTGTACTTTGCATAATTCCTGCTTACTTTCTTTATGCTGGACCAGAAGCTGCCATTCGGTTTTCACTATTGTTATGTGTTCATTCATTACTTTTGACCATGGTCCCAAATATGGTGGTAAGTTGATTATAAATATTGACATATTATTTAATATTCTTTTATGTGCATTTAAATTAGCCCTTATTGCCTCGATTCAGAAGAAAAATTCTTTTGAATTTCCTACACCATAACTGAGGCTATAAGGGATAATTTATATGATTTATATGCATATAAAAGAATATTAAATTGGCAGCCATTTTGGAATAAGGTCTATGACTAAAAGAGCATCATGGGTAACCCCAGAGTTAGGGACTGGAGACTAGTGTTGTAGTCATATCACAGGTAAATATCACAGGTCAGGTTATACTTATTTTGTCTTCTCATCATAAATAGGACTTTATCCATTTCCAAAGAACACATTTAATAGCAATAAACCTCGTCACAGAATGACGAGAAGACAAATTAAGTATAACCTGTGATGTGACTACGACACTAGTGCCCAGTCCCTAACTCTGGGGTTACCCATCATGCTCTAACTTATGATAAATATTACTTTTACAGTAATAATATTTCTCACTCTGTGTCCTTGTCTTGCCAAAAGCTTTGGATTGTTTGTTTTTATTTGTTATCTTATTTTTATTCATGAAAAAGGAAGTAGGTTGGGGGTGGAAGAAGGGAATGGGTGTGGTAGGGCAAGGTTGGGGGAATCAGTGGCATCGCCAGACCAGCTGGAGAAGTGGGGGGGGGACAACTCTGCGAAATGGTTTGGAAACCAGGCATAATAACTCTCCATCGCAGAGGCTTCTTGGGTTATATCGGGCTTGGGAGGGTGGGCGACTCGCAATTCCACATCCCCATTCTCTCCACGTGTTCCCGAAACACCCTGTAGCCAGAGAAATATAAAACTCAAGAAATATAAAACTCAAGAAACCTCTATGGAGGAGAGTCCGAGAGTGACTGAGGCAGAATAGCTTGGTTTCCAGTAGAAGTGCTCCACCTAATTTAATGGTAGTATCCTAAAAATATCAAGTCACAAAATGTATTCCCTAACAGGCCAAAAACCTAACCCAAAGTATTATTTGAACCTAACACCCACCTGTACCACCTCCCCCCCTCCCCAAAGAGTTTCTTACCAGATTTTGAAGAATTTCAAAATTGGTCTTGAAGAAAAGTGGGGGGGGGGGGATTGTCTCCCCAGTTCTCCCTTGGCAACGCCCCTGAGGAGTGGATACACACCCCTAATAGCAAAGGTGGAGACACCCATCTTATAATTAGTTTGTCTAGCTAAAAATAGAGCACTGATTATTTTCTTTTTATGTTTAGAAACTTTTGATTCCCATGGCTGAAGTGGTCCTCTTTATTCTTCTCCTCTTCCTGCCAATGAACATTACTCCACCAATTGCAGTATGGTTTTATGAAAAGACATTATATGCATCATCTCCAATATTATCTGTATTTGAAGCCATTCATGTTGTTTTGTTTTTAATGCAAGCAAGTCAAATGGTGGTAGACAAAATGGATGAACAACCAAATCTTGTCAAGGTACAGTGAGTAATGTAGGGTGGTATATAAATATAGTATATAGTATAGTATATAGTGTAGTGTAGTGTAGTGTAGTGTGGTGTAGTATAGTATAGTATAGCTAATATCTTTCTGTAGATAAATGATGTACCTCATTGTACCACATCTTAATATATATATATATATATATATATATATAATATATTACTCATTATATATGTATACAAATTCACCTAGCTGTCACTACCATGTTTTTAATAGGTATGTATGGGTACAGTAAGTGTTATATCAGTAATGAAGTTTTAATATCAATTTTGTTAGTCTTTGATATTAGGAGTGACTGCAGTTGCTTTTACACTTGGTTCTTTCCTGGCTTATTATCTTTATACTGTCTACAACAGTCATTCTATAAACAGGTAAACATTTTATCTCTCAGATAATTTACATACTACTCATAAAATTATCACAATGCATGTAAGCTGGCAGAAGATATGTTTTTCTCTGGAAAAAATGTTTTTCTCTGATATGAAATGTGATTCTTTATTTCTTTGTAGAATAATTGAAGCAATTATTGTGGTCACCATAATCTTACTGGTTCTTTGTCTTATCAAGGATGAAGGTATGTCACACACTTTATTTTCTGTATTATGTGTTAATTATCCAATATGTATAGGTAATCATATGATAGCAAGTACAATTAAGGATTTACACTACAAGTGATATTTGAAAATTGTGAGTACAATTTGGCATAATTTTCAAACATCATAAGTAGTGTAAGTGTAACATTTAAACTTCTCCAGGAGTAAGTTAGGTTACACTGGATTTGGTGATGTGAAATTATTTAAATATTGATTAATATATTAATATTAATAATAAATTGAATATTAATTATATAATTAATTATAATTTATTACAATTAATTATATTTTATTATATAATTAATTAATATTAATTATAATTGATTATAATTAATATATTAATATTAATTAATAATTAATTCATTAATAATTATTAATAATTAATTATAATTAAATAATAAAAATTATTAATGATCATAATCTCTTATTTTCTTATTCTGTTATTTTTTTATTTAGTATTTAGTATTATCTTGTTATAAACTTTATTACTTACATTGTTGTATTTTAATAGTAGGTGTAATCTTGACTTGTTATGAGTTTACTGACTTAATAAATTCAGATTATATTGCTGTATTTTATTTCAGGAATAATCAGTGATGTTGCATGTCTTTACTTTGTCATGATGTGTGTGGTTTGGGCACTGGCTAAAGAAAGTGCTTTGAAGAAGAGACAGTTAACAACACCTTCATTGTGGCTCAAGTATGTAGAAAAATGATCATGATAACATCTTAACTCCTCAAGATCAACATACAAATTCTCCTTATTGGTCTCCAAACATTTCTTATAGTACTAGTTGGGAGAAGTTGTTTTAAAAACATTTATCTTTGGTGATCATTTTCTTTATTCTCATTACCTCTATGTTTGGTTGACGTTATTGTTATCATTGTATTCTGATAGTTCACTTGTTTTTACTGTTTTTGTTTCTAGAACAATTCCAAAAAAGTTATCATTCCTAGATGTTATTTTTTCTATAAAAAACATCAGTTTAGGTAAGTTGTCAAAGGCTGCAGACCTCTTGTGTGACCATTAATTTTTTATTTATTTTCAGTTAGGATACTTTATTTTACACTTAAAGTACCTATCTCACGTTTGGGGATTTTACATATTCGTAATATTTGGATCTTCTTGAGCAAAATCATAATATATCTTGTCAGCCGAAAATTTCATCTTCATTTAAAGTTATGGGATGTGATGTCACAAGAGGCATTTTTGTAGCAAGTAACAAAAGAAAAACTGGTTTGCCACTTGGAATGCATCTTGTAACATCACATCCAGTAACTTTGACAGCAAAAAAGTCCATGAAGATGAAATTTTCGGCTGACAAGATATATTATGATTTTACTCAGGAAGACCCAAATATTACGGATATGTAAAGCACCCAATTACATGATACAAATATAAGATGAATATAAAGTAATAATAAATTATAATAATATAATGGTAGTATAATAATTGTTTAATGTTAAACTACTGTCTGCAAAGTCGAATTATCTGTCAATGCCGATCAGCTTGCTTCCTCGCAGAATCCTTTGACTAACGTATATTTGAACTCGTTGAATATTGAAAGTATAGTATCCAAGTGTTGAGAAAATAAGTTGCGTAATTTAGTTGCTTAGTTCATGTGTGAAGTTGATCGTCCAGGTTGTTGTACTTGTAGTCTTGAGAAAGACAATAGTTGGTGACTGACGTTTCGACGGCCTCAGCAGCGATCACTGTCTTGACTCTTACTACTGAAACTGATGCTAAACCGAACGCTTTCTTTTCTAGCGTCCCTCCATCAAATCCAGGCTATTTTCTTTCATCTTATTTCACCATCCCTCTTATTAATGTCCGGCATTCGAGTTCTAAGTTTGGGCTATCTTCTTCGTCAAACTGCAAAAAAGGTGAGAATTATGCGAAATTATTGTATTAGTTATTGTTCGTCAATATACGGCGACGGCCTCCGGGCCCAATGGTCAGAGCACTGCACTAGCATCGCAGGGTTGCGGGTATAAGGCCTTGAAGTTGCATTTTTCGCAACTGGCCCCAGTTTGGTCTTAAAATGTATATATTCCTACACTCGAAATTTTCCTTCACCATAAATCCTGAGAATATACGTAAGTACTCTTCCTTAAGTATTTTTCAACATATTGAAGTTCTCTTATTTCTCCTTTTCATATTATATCCAGTTCTTTTGAGAACTTAGCAGCTTTCTTATTTATTAATATTGAAACTTAATAAATACTATTCGGGGTTTTATATTTGTGAATCATATTTTCTTTTTTAAGAAAAACGCCTAAGTTGTAGTGATCACCTCGGGAGACTTGTCGCTGTTCTGGCTTCAAAAGTTTTTTGAACGTAACTTTAAACGTATACTGTCCATGACCCCCAATCTAGTGTCTTCAGCAGGGGTGATCGTTGCAAGGTTAGGATCCCTATTTATACCCTCATAGAACCCGTTATTGACGTTAGCCCTTAGGGAATCAAGCGCGGCGCTGTCTGTATGCAATTTTATCGTACGTTCACGCAAAACGTATCCATAATCTTGTCCTGTCGGATTTTAATACTCGCTCATCGGCGGTTTTTCCTGACGGCCCGTATGCAAAACTATCCATGAAAATATGGACGATATAGTGGAAGCAAGGAGGCAGCGAAGAAATGAGCGATAACGACAGCAAAGGGCAGACGAGACAGCAGAAGAAAGGGAAGTAGGTCTATCAACTAGGCGAAGACAAAGAGACGGAGCACGGCGTGCAGAAAGACACACACACAGAACGCATATAGTCTCGACGAAGAAATGAGCGAGAGCGAAGGGCAGACGAGACAACAGAAGAAAGGGAAGGCGAAGACAAAGAGACGGAGCACGGCGTGTACAAAGACAAGACGAGACATCAGAAGAAAGGGAAGGCGAAGACAAAGAGACCGAGCACGGCGTGCACAAAGACAAGACGAGACAGCAGAAGAAAGGGAAGTAGGTCTATCAAGGCGAAGACAAAGAGACGGAGCACAACGTGCAGAAAGATACGTACAGAACGTATACAGATAATACAGTCTCGACGAAAAAATTACTAGAGAGCGAAGAGCAGACGAAACAACAGAAGAAAGGGAAGTACGTCTATCAAGGCGAAGACAAAGAGACCGAGCACGGCGTGCAGAAAGACAAGACGAGACATCAGAAGAAAGGAAAGTACGTCTATCAGGGCGAAGACAAAGAGACCGAGCACAACGTGCAGAAAGACAAGACGAGACATCAGAAGAATGCGAATGTTTGGTATCTACGGTAATATATCAATTATAGAGGGGCTCGCCCCATGATTATTTGCATCTCCCTGGTAATAGGATAACCAGGATTACTAAGGATAAACTAGCTTACTAAGGATTACTAAGATAAATAGGATAATTCAAGGATAACTAGACTAGATATGTTTCTAGGTTTATAATAGAATAACAGAACTATTCTATATTGGTGATCGAAACACGAAGGGTTAACAGGTAAGGGATAAGGAAAACCGCTGAAAATTGGAACGCTCTAACGCAATGGAAGCCTCTGTGCAGGAGAGCGTACCTAACCAACCATGAGATAAGCAGCCAGGCTGCTATCGCAGACTAACGCTAGGCTAACCATGAAATTGCGTGAAGAAATTTCAAAATTATCACCATTGATCCGAAAGGAGCGCCCACGCCCCCATTGAATCGTGATGAGGGTGGTCTATTAACTGATGCAGACACTAGATTGGAGTGTCGAAACGTTGGGTCATGGACAGTAACATTTAAAGTTACGTTCAAAAAACTCTTTAAGCTAGAGTAGCGTCAAACTTACTATGCCTGATTTATCACCTAAATACTAACCCTAACCAAAAAGAACTATGTTAATTCTATTATCGAACTCGACCGGAAATCGCGGGTTGGAACGAACGCCTATATATTGGGTATAGATAAAACGCGGATGCGGATTTGCGGAATTGCGGAATTGCGGATTTGGGGATAAAACGCGGATTCGGGGTTAAAACGCGGATTTGGGGATAAAACGCGGATTTGGGGATAAAAAAGACAATGCTAACATAAAACGTTATAATGCGTTTGCGGTTTGGCAATTGTTTTACTTTATTGTAACACATAATAATTTGCATGCCATCCGAATTTAAGCAAATAATACCGGCTATATGTAAAAACAGGACCCAGGACCCGGACCAATGCCAAACTGGGCGGGGGGTTAAGAAAATTTCATATTTAGTGGCGGGGGGTGATATTTTATTCCACTACATGCAGTAAAAACCCGCAAACAAGAACCTATGATTATTAAGAACCGCGGGCTGAAATTAAGAATTTATTGATATAAGAACATATAAGAACGGTCGGTTGAAATTGCGCGACAACCTCGTACGTACCCAGAGGCCGAGTCGCACGTCACAGCAAAGTTTAGTTTACTCCTGGCTTTTTTCATGTCTCCAAAAGACGCCTGCACGCTTCGCGAGCCGTTTTTATCATAAATAGTCTGAACGCCTACGCATTATAAATAAACTACATATATAAATGAAGTCCATTTTTTTGCTGTATGACATTTTGATCAACATAATGCAATACGCGTGTATGAAGACTAGTTAAACGTATTGTACGCGCGCTAGTCTTCTCACGCCAGTAACGCGACATATTCATAATAATTGATAATCGCATTCTTTCTTTTCTGGCATTCTGCAGCTTTCAGTGTTGGAGTAAAACCAGAAGATCTGTCACTCGATCTGTCACGAATGCGATCAGAGGGGCTGTCATGAGACGAGCGAGCCTGGCTGATTTTATGCCACGAAAATCTTTCTTTGACTGCAAGAAATAATTAGAATACCCTGTGTGCTATGCTTATAGAAAAACAAAGGCGATTTGGCTTGTTATGTCATTCTGCATTTCTCAAACAGTCGCAATAAGATTTTCGTGACATAAAATCAGCACGGCTTGTCGCCTCGTGAACGCGGTGCATGTTTTATCGTACAGGTCGACAGCTGTGATATCCGTCAGTTTATTGTGTTTTGTTAATATGGGAACCGTGTCCGTATGTACCACACGACGTATTTGAGCTAGGATCGAGTCAAATTAACATTGAGAAACTCATTAAAATCGAGAAAACACCATAACTAAGGTAAAAAATATAGACAGCCAGCCCGCGAATCACTGCGAATATAGCTTAACCAGCTTATTTATGGCCGCTCAGTCAAACCGCACGAGCTTAGCACTTCTCACGCCAAGTAACGCGACTACAATAGACCGTTTGCACTAGCAAGAAATATTTCTGTGGTTACCCATTTGTAATGTTACTGGTTAAGAAACGAAACGTCAATTCAGTATATCATTTAGTCTTGTCTTTTATGGCTCTTCATTTAAAAGTTTTGAGCTGGGCTCTTATTTTTATTCTACGTTTCCGCTTTCCGCCACGATCATAACAAATCATAGCCCATAATTACTTATTACAATGAACCCTATGAAGTATATGTACAATACAATAAAAACCCGCTAACAAGAACCTACATTTACCCAATCAGCCTGGAATAGGTTCTTATATGTTCTTATATCAATAAATTCTTAATTTCAGGCTGCGGTTCTTAATAATCATAGGTTCTTGTTTGCGGGTTTTTACTGCATGTAGTGGAATAAAATATCACCCCCCGCCACCAAATATGAAATTTTCTTAACCCCCCGCCCAGTTTGACATTGGTCCGGGTCCTGGGTCCTGTTTTTACATATAGCCGGTATTATTTGCTTAAATTCGGATGGCATGCAAATTATTATGTGTTACAATAAAGTAAAACAAACGCATTATAACGTTTTATGTTAGCATTGATTTTTTTATCCCCAAATCCGCGTTTTATCCCCAAATCCGCAATTCCGCAAATCCGCATCCGCGTTTTATCTATACCCCTATATATTGTTGTTATCTCATACACACGTAAAAACGCACAGTCTGTTTTTACCTGTTAACAGCCAAAAACATGGTTGATATCGACAGGCTTGAACAGGGTTGAGCTGGCCAGCTTGAACAGGGTTGTCAACAGGCCTGTTCATGGATGTTGAAACAGTATTGTTCATGGCTGATGATCGAACAGGCTTGAACAGTGTTGAACAACATTGTTCATACATGATACAACATGTTGAAACATGCTTGGACAGTCTTGTTATTTTAACAGTCAGGTTCTATCATGTTGACAATGCTGTTACAGGCATGTTGAACCAACAACCTTGTTACAGCCTGTGAGATTTTTACGTGTGATACCTTACGAATACTTAGACACTTCGTAATGTTTATAATAACACTGTACCACTCATAATACAAAAAGGAAGAGAAATCGATGGATATAGTACTAACTTAATTACTCCGCCTGCCCGTAGGGTAGCGCGGAGGTTTAAAATGGCCGCGTCTGTTTTCGTCGTCGTTGTCAGAAACTGGCACGTACACGTGCACAATTTCCTTGTCAATCATGTGTACATCAAGTGACATCAATAGACATTTAGGGACTTTATAGTCTTGAGCAGTTCCATTAACCCCCATTTATTTTGCCACCTTGTGTATATTTCGTTGCCTGCAGGCGGAGCGAACGCCTGAGCAGGCGTCTTGTTCCATTTAAAAACGACTCTCCGCGTCAACCTCGTGGGGACACATGTCCTGTTGACAACACCTTCAATACTGCTTCGTTTTTATTTTTAACTTGTCTTAATTATTTTGCATTCTTGTTTGGTTGTAAAGTTAAGCAATAAAAAGAAAAAAGAAAATTACAATAGGAAGCTAATTACATTTTACTGAATATACTCAATTACTTCTAACGACTGCAAAGAAGAATTCTTTTGTCTATTCAACTATTAAATTATGGAATTCCCTGTCTCTTGAAATCTTTTTTCCAACGGATTTAACACATGTCCTGCTAGCAAATATGTTTATATTGGAGATTAGCCTGAAAACCAGCGTCCATCTCATTCTCTCTCCGAGTGGAACGAATGAGATGGACGGCTGGTTTTCAGGCTAGATTAAAGTGCCTATATCACCTGTGGGATCTTTACATATTTATAGTAATTGGAACATTCTAAGAAGATTTGCAATATATCTTCTCAGGCGAAAATTTCATCTTCATGGACTTTTTTGCAGTTAAAGTTACCGGATATGACATCAAAGGAGGAATTTAAGAAAACTGATTTGCAATTCCTCCTTTGATGTCATATCCGGTAACTTTAACTGCAAAAAAGTCCATGAAGATGAAATTTTCGCCTGAGAAGATATAGTACAAATCTTCTTAGAATGTTCCAATTACTATAAATATGTAAAGATCCCACAAGTGATATAGGCACTTTAAGATTGAATAACTGTGTGTTGAATTATGATCTTTTCTTAATGAATTGTGTTGTTTCTCCCGCATGTGTCACCACAAGTGCGCCCAAAGAAGATGTGTTTCATTATCTTCTTATATATCCTCGTTTTGCTGCTCTGCGTGACATAATGATTGCCTCCATCGTGCAATGTACAGGCGTAACAGTGTATGGAATAGAATAAATTCATTTGATCGACTTAATACTTTTGTTTAATTATTGACTTAAGTATTGACTTAATACTTTATCAACGGCTTCCGTAGCTCAGTGGTCAGAGCACTGCACTAGCATCGCAGGGTCGCGGGTTCAATTCCAGCCGGAAGGCCTTGAAGTTGCATTTTTCGCAACTGGTCCCGGTTTGGTCTTAAAATGTATGTATTCCAACACTCGAAATTTTCCTTCACCATAAATCCTTTCAACTAATACTTTATTGAACGGCTTACCCTAAATTATGATGCTAATGCTAATATTTTTCTTGCCGTTAATTCAAGCTTTTATAATAGCATCTTGTCGTTTTGATTAATAATTTTAAATCACTTATAAATATCAATGCAGCTCAGTTGTTCATTTATTTTTTCTTTTCTTTCGTGTTTGTATTGTATGAGGGTAGTTATAATTACTTAGTTAATTATAGTTATAATTTTTGTTGTTGGTTTTTTGTTTCTTTGCTTCTAATTCGTGGTTTTAATTCTTTGTAATTGTACGTTTACGTAAGCCTTCTCGACGAGCTTATAGATCTTAGGGTAAATGTAATGAATAAATATTGTTTAAATAAAAAATAACTACATCTGCATGAGGTAAAGACTTCCAACTTCAGCGTGGTTTCCTCACCCTCGTCTTTTTCTGGAATTTAGTTCCGAAAACGTGACGATGAAGCGGAGAGCGATGACGATGATTCGAATATTTCCCAAGCTCTTGACGTCGACGACCCGAAGACTATGTTTTATTCTCGTATTGTGGTGATCTTTGTAATCACTGAACTATTACTTCGCACAATATTCACGGCTACCTCATACTCCAACATTACTTATCCTTCGAATACGACATTTCACTCCGTGACACAGCTGGAGGAATGGTGGAACAACACTGAGATGATGAAGACGTTCCTCGATTTCAGAGTATGGAGAATTGTACAGCTTTGTTTATTAGGTCTGGTTTATTTTTATAAATTGATGGTTAACGATGATGATGATGGTGATTACTGAGGTAATCAACAGAGACAATGGCTATGATCACAAACAATGATTATGTTTGATCGTTAAAGTTTTGCATGGCGTTATTATTAAATCAATCAAAAAACGTTGTGGTTTTCAATCAAAAAACTTTGTGGTATGGTATTGACATTGGGGAAACCGGACGCATTCTAACTATACGACAGAAAGAACATTTAAACTGCTGCGCCAAAGTAAATCTTGACAAGTCTGCCATCGCCAAACATTGGGAGCATGACCAGCTCCGGTAAACAACTACTTCCCGCGGAAAATCAGAGAGTCGATCGAGATCGCTAAACACAGAACAATGTCACAGGAAGGCAATTAGGCAAAAAAAAAAAATTAAATTTGAAAAAAAAAAATGGAAAAAATGGAAAAAAAATAAATTTGGACAAGTCCTTTCATAACACGGATATTTATTAATGTCACAGGAAGGCAATTAGGCAAACCTTTAAATGAAATTTGGACAATTAAGTCTTTTCAAGCGTTCATATTATTTCAGTTTAGTTTATCACTTTATCTGCATATTTTCGTTCCTGTCAATTAGAATTAATAATATGTAAATTTTAGGAATTTTAGACCCGTTGAAGTTGCGTGATACATGTTTGCGCAATCTGAACACACCACCACGTTTGTAATGTTGACGTTAACAAACTTGTATATACTAGTTTCTCTGAAGACGACCATGGGCCGAAAGCTCAGATTTAATGATTACACATGGTGAAAACCACAAAGTTTTTGGATTGATTTAATGATTATGTTATTGTATTGGAGTGAACTCGCAGTTGGGTGATATAGTCCTCGATTATATCTGTTCTTCAGTGGGTAACATTTCCATCTGTTCTCGTAGACGTGCCAGCTCTTCTGCAAGCTCAGACTCATTGAGTCTGCAAATTGTTCCTTTAGTTTCGCTACTTCGACGACCAGATCTTCCATTTCGTTTCCCATGTTTGAAGAAGAACACGTTTCTGACATCCGTATGTCAACAACGATAATCCGTAATAATCAAAAGGGAAAACAAATTATATATATATACCACGATCACGTCTTATCTGAAAACGTTTCTCCCCAGGCAAGCCCGCCAAAACTGTGGCGGGGTTCAGAGCGCCACAGCTTAAATAAAGACTGAGACAAAAGACTATACGTTTCAATCGAATTTTGATGTTCTCTCTCTTCGATCATGCGTCTTGTCACGCATCCCTCGCGCTCGCATGCATTGTTTCGCTACACGCATGATTGTTGCGCCTTGGTGCTTGGAGCCGTTTGCCAGTCGGTATTTCCCTGTAACCTTCACATCAGTTGGAGAGTTGGTATTGTTTAAAGGTTGCGACGGTCGGTGCGTTTTTCGCTAGCGTTCACACTGTGCGCGTCACTTTGTCTGCGCTAAATTGCGCATTGTGTGGTCAAACGATGTTCGTGCATAGCTCGAGTGTCATATTCCCAGCTGTCATCGATCTCCAGATTGTGTCCGGCTTAAAACCTGCGCTATTTGTATCTGTTGACAGTTAGTAATTAAAGGGTCAAATTACGGAAATTTCATTTCATTTCATTACGGAATTTTCATCGTTCTATTTTAGAACCCCATTTAATTACCCGTTAATTTGGATGTTGGGTAGCATGTGCGAATATTGCTTTGTTTAGCATTCCTGCGTTGATCCTGATCCTACCAGCCTTTCACTCGCACCTGTACCCTTCAAACATCAGTTCTAGGAACTGATGGAGTTATATTAAAATAGGGGGGACGGTGGGTTTCGGAAAAGCTTTATTTATATCGTCTTGTGAGCCATATAATTACAACTTGCAGGTTTTTAACTTAACTTCGTTACAAGAAAGACGCCTGCAGTTATGCCACAGTATGTTTTCATCCATTATGAGTTCTGAGTCGCACAAATTGCACAACCTCCTTCCTCCCAAGCACGAATCAAAGTACAATATCAGGAATATTAAAGAGTCTTGGACGTTCCATTAGTACGTACCAATCGCTTTAAGAGAACATTTATTCCGACAATGTGTAACGTTTAGCCTTCTTTCTTGATCTTCTTTTATCCTTTTGTAGTTTTGTAAATTTATATATATATATATATATAAACGTAAAATGAATATATATATATATATATATATATATATATATATATATATATTATATATATATATATATATATATATATATATATATATATATATATATATATATATGTATATGTATATGTATATGTATATGTATATATATGTATATGTATATAAATGTATATAAATGTATATAAATTTAGTTATTATTAGTTAATCTATCAACTTGTAAATTACGCAATTAAGCTTTAGGGCTGCAAAGTAATTTTTATTAAACATCTATTTGTAGCACCAAAACTGTGGAATTCATTACCACAGGAAATTAGAATCATTGATATGTTAAGTAGTTTTAAGTCAGCACTTAAGACTTTTCTTTTTTAAAATTAATAGTTTTTTGTTCATAGTGGTAATATATGTAGTAGGCTTATCTTATAACGAAACTGTAATTAGTTTTATAAGTAACTTTAAGAATATATTGTTCTAAGAGTATTGAGACTATTGTATAATGCTCCTAATACGTCTTATCATTATTATCTATCTCTCTATTTGTCGCGACACTACCTATAGACATACGACCCGCATTCTTCTTATGAGAAATTTCGCACTTTGCTGCATATGATCAAGGTGTCTTGCTAAATCCAATCTTTCCAGCTCTCTCTCTCTTTTGTTTTAACCTTATATGTCTCCTTTGTTTAACCAGATGTGAACATCATGTGATGCCACGTGGACTGCATGTGAACAACACGTGACCCGCTCTCATATCAAAGCCTTCTTGTTACCATTTCTTGTTTCGTTACCGTCAAATTTGTCTCATCTTATGGCGCTGTAAACGTTCATAGCTTTGTTTCTGTCTGCGCGCAAGTCTTCACGCGAGCTAGTAAAATTAAAATTCAGATTAGAACGCTTTGGTATAGAATTTTAATTTCCGGCCGGAAATTGTAATCGAAGTATTTCCATATTGAGCTGGGCCCTTATCAGCTTACACTTCGAGAAGTTAACGCTTTGTACTTTCTGTTTGAAATTTGACCTGTAATGTTTAACTACCGTAACCAATGAGAAGCTTCGTGACTAAGATTTCCTATCATCATAAAATATTAAATTTCGCGTGATGCGTCGAGCGCGTTCATTCACAACGAGAACGCGAAATCAATAGACGTGTTTCCAGTCGTTTAACGTCTTAAAGAATAAAGGGAGTTGTTTAAACAAAGCAATTGTCGACTCGAGTATTATGAAATTCTGAGACGAACTGAGAAGAGATGGCTTCCCCAGACGAAGGTTACGAAGACAAAAGGTTTGAAAGTGCTGTTCCTCATAATTTTCGTTGTGCCATATGTTTAAATGTTCTTAAACAACCGATGCAATGCGAGAGGAATGAACACTCGTTTTGCAGACTGTGTATACTTCGTCATTTACAAGAATCCGAAAGGTGTCCAAACTGTATGGAACCATTAACAATACAAACATTGCGACCCTCGAGAGTTATTAAGGATCTCATGTCACCGCTGAAAATAACGTGTGACAATGTTGAAAGAGGCTGTCCTGATACAGTAAAGATGGAAAACCTTGAAGCCCACGTCATGAATTGTGAGTTTAGCCCAGTGAAATGTTCAAACGAAGGTTGTGAAGCGATCATGAGCAGAAAAGAGCGAGAGGCACATCATGAGAATAATGAATGTGTCTTTCGTAAGGGGAAATGCGAGGTTTGCGGAGAGAATGTGGCCTATGGAAAGCGAAAGCTTCATTGTTATGTAACGAAGACAGAGATGGACGAAGTGAGAAAAGAAATGTCCAGCATGAAAGAAATAATGATGAACATTAGCGGCGAGATGACACAACATATGGGTCGTATGGCAGATCAGATGGGCGAGTTAAACCAGCGAATGGGTGAAGTGACCTGGCGAATGGATGATTTTTCCGCGCAAATGGGTGAAATGAAATGTGAGGTTGACAAGATAAAGAAAGAAGTGCAAAGTCCAGAAGAAGAACCACAAAGTTCCATCCGTTCCCTTGGCCCGCCAGTCACTCCTTTAGAAAAGAATGTGAATACCAGAGACGATATCATCATTGCTGGAGGGCTTGATTCGAAGTCGGTTGAAAAGTTCTGTTGGTCAACACGACAATGGGCGCTCCTTTCAGCAATGACATCAGTCCGTTGTCTTTCATCTTCCTTTATCCATGAAGATCAAATGTTTGTCTGTGGAGGAGCGTGGAGAGGAGACACGATAGAAGCGTTAGAGTTGAAGGAGGAGGGTGGTGAATGGAAGGAATTACAAGCCAAGTTACCACAGAAGATCTTGGGGCAAGCGAGTACTGTTTACGAACAGAATTTATTTATTTTTGGGGGTGAATGTGATGATAAGGTAACTAATGATACATATAAAGTAGGTTTAGTTTCTCCTGATTGTTCTCTATTGGTTTCTCATTTGCCTGAAGCAAGAAGTGACCATGGTGCACAACGTTTTGGTGACAAAGTTGCCATCGTTGGTGGCACAACGACAGGTGATTGTAGTGGTTCTGTTGATAAAGTTTTATTGTATAACATTACACGCAATTGTTGTCGAGCTTTGGCTCCATTGCCTTACGCTGTCTCTGCCATGGCAACTGTTGCATGGAGAGATGATATCATTATAATAGGGGGAAGAGATAAGAATCGCAACGCATTAAATAGTGTTATTAGTTATAACATCAAGGAGCAAAAGAGTCAAATGTTGCCTCCAATGAAACACAAAAGGGCAAGGTGTGCAGCTGTCATCACAGATAATGTGATTATTGTTATGGGAGGGTTCAATAAGGAAGAAGGATATCTTAATTCAGTTGAATCTTTTAATCTCTCCAACTTTCTATGGGAAGACCTCCCTTCAATGAAAGAGAAAAGATGGGGGTCAACTGCAGTTGCATTGTATGGACACCTTTTTATTTAATTTTGTAAATATACCTTCATTATTATTTGATTTATGTAATTTACATTTAATTTCTGCATTATATTACATTTCTGTACTTAGCGTAAACGAGAACAAATTATGAAACTTTTGGTATATCTTGAACTTTCTTATTCCTAAAATATATGGGAACATCTTATTAGTTCATTTTAAAATAGAACTTTGTTGAACTTGATTTTTGTAAAATAATAAATATCTCTTGATCTAAATAAAAATGGAAAATTACCTTTGTGTTTTACTCAATTTATAATAAAGTCTTTTTATTCAATTCGATGATTGAAGTATTTGAAATATTTTTAATAAATACAAGCTGTATACATTCCCCCATCCTATTGAAGCGCTATTTCGCGTAGCCTGCGCGCAGTTCCAGTAAGAGATCTGCCGTGGTGAATGTTCCAAAGTGTGTATACAATATACATACAAGCGTTTATCTAATAAATTATAGCTGCAGTGGTGCGGTGACACGAATAGCCTGTTGATTTGCGGCAGACTAGTTTTCTGATTGAATGTCTTTCGCTCTGGCTGCAGCAGTTTCTTTTCAAATCTCTATAATCAATGTAGAATCAATGCGCATTTTTCGTAGTCATTGTAGAATAAATGGGCGCGTAGAATAAATGCGCAAAAAAAGTAAAATGCGCTTGGGAAGTGCACAGGAAGCGTCTGCGAGCTGCAAGTCACATTTAATATAAAGATATATAATTTAATAACAGCAACAACAGCAAAGAACATGCTTTACTTGCTTGCTTGCGCAGATGATAGAACGAAGGCTACGTTGTGCGCTAGTTCGTACGTACGTATGTCGCATGTACGTATATCGAACGTACTAGTACACAACGTAACCTTTGTTCTGCCATCTGAGTTCTGCTAGCTCAATGGTTAGAGCGTCCAACCGGAGATCATGAAGGTTGCGGGTTAGATTCCCGTCTGGGACTTAGAAACATTTTCTCAGTTTGCGTTAAAGCTTGAGTAGCAAACAATTCACTATATTATATATCTTTGTAATATTATAAATTAATATATATACAAGTTAGACAATGTAGGAGTTAGATAGTTATATTGTTTGGTTTTTCATATATCATTTTTTAGTATTTTTATTATGATTTATGTAAATCCTGATGAGTCTACCGTGATTAAATAAAGTTCACAATCAATCAACTAATACACGCTAGAGGCTTCTTGCGCTCACTTTTGCGCACACTTGTAATTTTGCACAATATCACGACTGCCTTGGATTTCGAGGCAGCACTTCCCTTGCGATAGTAACTTCTAGTACACACCAGTATATGTGGGCTATTCGTTTTTCTTGCGGTGACAGGTGGGGCGGGGGATGCGGGTTCTACAAAAAAGCGCAAGAAACTACTGCGGTGGAGTCGTGTGTTCGCGTTTCGCGTGACTCATTTTGTACACCGATAAGTCACACCTGAAGTGTTCTCACGCTGTCCCATGGCTATGAAGGTAGAACAGCGACAGTAGGAAGCCAATTTCTTATTCAACATGGAGTGCACGCGCCTGTAAGGAAGTTTATACGGAAACCTTTTATCCCCTAGACTTACTAATCCGACTATGCACACCTGCATTCCTGGTTTTCAATATCCGTTCTGTGTTCTGACACGTATTGGTTCGATAACTGATGGATGAAGAGGGGCGGGGTGGTGATTTGGATTATCGAAACGTGATCCGCATTCTTCCTTGCCAGCTGTCAACTCCACTTCGAGGGACTTGATTGGCAATACGGTGTCGCCAGAACCTTCGTAGTATGAGAATCATACTAATCAGTCGTATAAGACTGACGAAATCGTGAATCGAAAAACACGGCACACGGAACGCAAGAGTAAAAATTGAAACTCGACAAGCGCCAGGCACTTAAGATCCACTCACACGCCAAGTTTGATTTGATTTCATAAACAACTCAGCGGTCGGTGGCATTTTGAATTTTATAGAATAATGGACGTTTTCAACCTGACTTATGATAATTAATGATAATTGATATTAATATAATGTGCGTTGTTCGGGAAATTTCGGCGAAATTGCTTTTGCCAAGATCAAAACTATTCCGTTTTTGAATGGTAATATGGTAATTTGTTTTTATTTCTCTGTATATGTCATCATAACTTTGTCCTGTGATTTTCCTTTGAACAAATGCAGTGATTAAGCTGCAGTTCAGGGCCGAAAAGTAATGATCCGAATCGCTGTCCAGTTTTCCTGATCCTGCCATCTTTGTTATTAGTCGCCATCTTTGTTTTTAAGTTGTAGTGGTGCTCCCGTTTCGCTTGCAGCGGCTTCATTACAGCGCATGGAGCGCGCGCATGATCGAGCACGAGACCGCAGACCATGCTATTTGGAACACCTGCAAAACTGAAGAATGTTGATAATTTTGATATACAGATAAATGGTCACGTCATCAAGTACGTTTCTGAATTTCATTACCTTGGTATCGTATTTGACGAAAATGTTAATTGCAATGCTCATGTCAAATATATTCTGGTTAAGGCTGGAAAAAGGGTTGGTATGTTGGGTCGTATTAGACCTAATTTAACAGTGCACTGTGCAAATGTTATTTATGTATCATTCATACGTCCAATTTTGGATTACTGTGACACTGTTTACCATTGTTGCGGTGAGGTGAATAGTAAAGATTTGGAAAGGTTACAAAGACGCGCAGCTCGTACCGTTTGTAAATCCTCTGATAGCAACAGCGCCCTAGATTACTTAAAATGGGATACTCTTTTCTGCAGACGTGAACACCATATTTTTAAATTAGTAGATAAATGTATAAATAATCATTGTCCTCAATTTTTTATTAACTATTTTCGATTTAATAGTAGTATTTCAAAGCGTGTAACCAGACAAAGCCATCTTTTGCACCTGCCTAGGGTGCGAACTGAAATCGCAAAACGTGGTTTTTATTTTAATGGATGTACAGTCTATAACAAATTTCAATCGCGATTTAGAGACTTGAGTAAAAATATTTAGTATGTAAGTAATATTATTAGCATATTTTTTTGTAATTTAACTATTTGTATTTATTTGTATTATCTAAGGGCTCCCATTGATAACAGCTACTTTTTGTAACTGAAGGGGCTACCCTTGTCAAATAAAAGTGTTTCATTCATTCACCACGGTACAGGCCAAACGTTTCGTAATACGTAGTTTTGAATATTATCTCGGACAATATTTACTCGACTTCAACTCTGAAAACAGATTTGGAATTAGCGAGTCTAAATACATAACACACGTACCTATTATATTACGCAAACGTGTATACACTTCGTAAAAATCTCTTTATGTCGCCAATGGCCGCTTAGCGTTGTCTGCCCGAATATTGTTCTCATTGGTTGTTGGCCATGATCTATTAGAGGACAGATGCATGGATCACGTCAACTCACTCCAGATCACGTCAGCCGAGCTTTTATCTTTTTTCATGCCCCAGAAATCGCCAAAGAGCTAATAAGTCAGTTTTGAATGGTTTGTTTTCAATTTTTATTGTATATAACAAATAGATACCATTTTGCCGTTGTCGGTTCAGTTACAGATGCACAGGGGACGTCAGGACGTGGTAAGAACATCAGTGACCCACTCGATTATCGTCTCGTGGGCCACTTTGAGGTCTTTGAAAAACTGACGAGTGCGTGTTTTTTTCCAAATTGCACTCATACTATTACTTATTAATAATATACAGGAAAATGTTCGAGACTGTAATAACAGATATTTGCACTTGTTTGCGATTAACTGCACTCGAATCAGCCAATCGTAGTCGAGAAACATTTTCCTGTATATTCTTAATATATTAAGATGTATGGAACACAAGTGACCAGCTGGGAGAATTAAGTTCACAAGAAGACAGAATTTCCACGAGTGCAGTGTGAAAGAATATAGCCATGTGGAATCAAACGGAAAATGTTACTTCAAATCATGACATACTTCAGCTGCTCCATAAAATAGTAACACCTCTCCTTATCTCTTTTGGCTCCGTTTCCTGGCTCGTCAATGCTACTGTGTTACTCTTGTTCTTCCTCGATCCTTTACACTGCCTACGAAAGCCATCTGGATATCTTGTTGCCAGCTTCTGTCTCGGTTCTTTCAGTACAGCCACGTCACTGATTATCGTGATTATCATACAAGGGTTTAATACTCAACACAGTATCGCCCTTTTTGTTTTGAACGTAATTTTAGTCGCCTCAACAACATTTTCATTTGTTTTTCTCTTTGTTCTCTCCTTCGAACGCTTTCTGCTCGTCTCTGCTCCTTTAAAGTATAAAAGAATCGCCACCGTATTCAGAGCTCAAGTTCTCGTGATTTCCGTTTGGATAGCATCCATTATCATCGGTGTTATTTTTTACTCGACATTCAATTCTCGTATCTACATCTGGTTCAGCCTACCCATGTCACTCCTCTTGCTGGCAATCGTCATCATTGACATAAAAACGTTCTTGGAAATTAAACGAATTGGTTCACGGCTCTCGAATATGACTGAAAACAACGAAACCGTTCGACAAGCCATGCAAAAGAGATTAGACATGCAAAAGAAATTCGCTCGTGTCATTGTACTTTTGTTAATCAACTTCTTGTTTCTCGCTTGTCAGTTATTCGTCGCTGATGAATTGGTGCATTTTAATGCCTCGTGTATACAGGGGTGTATATTTCCTAGAACTTTTCAGGGTATATTCTATATATTTTCACTTATGCTCTTTATGTTACATAATGTTAATAGTGCTGCGTTTTATTTAGTGTTGATTCCGAAATATCGACAATCTTTAATTGCAATATTTAACTCGTTAAAACGAAAAGTAACGGCGCGGTTTTAATTAAAGTCAGCGCACGATATATGGCTGTTTGATATTAATTTTCTGTAAAACATAATTTGTGTGCATGCTATAGCCATAGGGGTGAGCCCATATCGGAAATTAATTGGTAGAAGCCAATAATCGGCAACTTTCAAATAACAAAGACATGTATCGGCAGTATGCTGGCTATTCTACCTATGATCTTTCCTATTGTTTTTCAAGAAAAATGGCAACTTGTTTATAAGACAAAAAACATTTTTAGCATCGGCAATTAAGCTATGGAATACTTATATCTTATTGAATGGTTTGGCATATAATACGGCCGGGTATTTTACGAGTTTCTCAAGTAACGGCCGTATTATATGCCAAACCATTCAATGAGGTTTTTATTATATGACTACTTGCAGAAATTGAATAAGTTTGTATTTATTTCATTTCCTCGTTTGTTTGTGATACGTTGTCAGACGTTGTTTCTGTTAAACTGTCCATTGCTTTGAGATATTCATCGTCAAAGTCGTCAGAGTTTAACGAAAATAATAAGGCGTCGTTCATGTCTGTACTTACATTTTCAAAATTAAAAAGACAGTTCGCATCCGCCATTTTAGGCTTTGGTTTAAAGCCGCAAAAAAATCCGTATTTTTGTTCTGTTCAGAAGAGGAGAAATACGGATTTTACCATGCAATACGGCCTGGTATTTGTTCTGTTCTCGTGCCCTTATATGGAAGAATTACGTCATTGTCATATAATAACTTACCTTATTGAAATCAGAATTATAATGTTTTTAATTAAGAGACTCCAGTATTTTAATCTTTTAAAAGATCAATATAAAGACTTGGATCATTTTAGTGTTCATCTTCCTTTTATTTTATATCTTTGTTAATAATTTAGTAAATAGTTAAAGTGCCACTACGATCAAATTTTTACCTATCGATATTTTTATGTATTTATAAAGCAGAGCTTCTAAATATTACTCGGTCGAAACCGTTTTGCGATTAAACGATGGCAAATATTATTTATTTGACTCCGAATCTGGAGTTGTTATGTCCGCCATTAATCGTTCATGTTCCTGACCAGCCCCGAAGTGACGTCAGATTCTCAACGCGAAGACTCCACATGGCTAATTCTTCAAGTAAATCAAGGTCGTTTTTTCAAATTCTTCGTCTGAAAGTCTCAACATTTCATCTACTTCTCGAAGAAAACAACAAAACAAGTAACCTCGACTGAAATTCAGGCGTAGCATTGAGAATCTGACGTCACAAACAATATTACCTTTTGAAATTGCGGGCTCACTTGGAACACGTTTTTAGTAATGGTGGCCTAAATAATAGTGATTTCAGAGCTGAAAATACTTACTTCAAAATACCATTTTTTAGTTTTTTTTTGCATCGATGATCACTTTAGACCCTGAAATACTATTCTATGCTAAAGAAAATCTAAAAGACGGGGGTGAATTTTCATCGTAGTGCCACTTTAATATACTCTTGTAATTTCTCGTCAAGCTCGTATCCTCAGAAAAATTATTCTGAGTCCCGGACAGGAATGAACCTGTAACCTTCTGATTACCGGTGAGACGCTCTAACCTGCATTGAGACACAACACAAGTACAAAAGAACTATGTTGTAGTTCCAAGCCCTCTGTACCCCGAAGTAAATGCCTACATAGAAGACCTTTCGAATCGTAATTTCATTCGAAAATCGAAATCTTCGTACAGTTCCCCAGTGGTATGTGTGCGGGAAAAGGATCAAAGCCTTCGCTTATGCGTGGATTATCGGGAACTAAATAGCAGAACCCAAGCCGACCGTCACCCAATTCCTAGGATCCAGGAGACGTTGGACAACCTTGGTGGAAATTCTTGGTTCTCAGTGCTTGATCAAGGCAAGGCGTATCACCAAGGATCCATCAAGAGAGAAAACCAACACCTGACTGCTTTTATAACACCATGGGGCCTCTATGAATGGATTCGGATCCCTTTTGGGCTATCCAACCCCCCAGCTTCATTCCAACGTTTCGTGGAATCCTGTCTAGGAGACTTACGGGACGAGGTTTGTATACCATATATCCTGGACGACATCATTGAGGCCCTTCGTCGCCTTAAAGAACATGGGGTAAAGCTAAAGCCTAGGAAATGTACATTGTTCAGACGAGAAAAGTATTGTTCCTAGCAAAAATTGTGTCGAAGGCTGACCCATCATCCATCGCTCCTGTTCTCCGTTTGAAAGAATCGTCACCTAAGACGGTAAACGACGTGGGAAAACTTATGGGTTTTTTGAACTACTGCAGACGGTATATCAAAGACTTTTCAAGAATCGCGCAATGGTCAAATCACATGAGAATAGATCGATCGCACCAGCTACAAGGAACGGCAAACAAGATGGGCAACTACCATCACACCATCCTGTTAAATGGACCCTAACTCATCAGGCAGCCCTAGAGAAACTTATTGAGTCTCTTACCAACTTACCTGTGATGGCATATCCAGCCAAGCCATACGTGCTTCACACTGACGCTTCGAAAGATGGTTTAGGTGCAGTATTATACCAACAACAGCAAGGAAATCTTCGTGTGATAGCCTATGGTTCGCGCACCTTAACTCAAGCGGAAAAGAACTACCTTCATGCTGGGAAATTGGAGTTTCTCGCGCTAAAGTGGACTATCTGTGAGAAGTTTAGAGATCACCTGTACTACGCACCAAGTTTCGAAGTGTACACGGACAATAATCCGCTAACGTATGTCTTATCTTCCGCTAAACTGAACGCAACCGGCCTTCGTTGGGTGGGAGACTTGGCAGACTTCAACTTCACCATCAGGTACAGACCGGGCAAAGCCAATGCCGATGCGGACACCCTGTCTAGGATACCTATGAACATGGAAGGATACCTATGAACATGGAAGGATACCTATGAACATGGAAGGATACCTATGAACATATTATACCAACAACAGCAAGGAAATCTTCGTGTGATAGCCTATGGTTCGCGCACCTTAACTCAAGCGGAAAAGAACTACCTTCATGCTGGGAAATTGGAGTTTCTCGCGCTAAAGTGGACTATCTGTGAGAAGTTTAGAGATCACCTGTACTACGCACCAAGTTTCGAAGTGTACACGGACAATAATCCGCTAACGTATGTCTTTTCTTCCGCTAAACTGAACGCAACCGGCCTTCGTTGGGTGGGAGACTTGGCAGACTTCAACTTCACCATCAGGTACAGACCGGGCAAAGCCAATGCCGATGCGGACACCCTGTCTAGGATACCTATGAACATGGAAGGATACCTATGAACATGGAAGGATACCTATGAACATGGAAGGATACCTATGAACATGGAAGGATACCTATGAACATGGAAGGATCCCTATGAACATGGAAGGATACCTATGAACATGGAAGGTACCTATGAACATGGAAGGATACCTATGAACATTGAAGGATACCTATGAACATGGAAGGATACATGAAAGTATGTAGCGTTGAGACCAGCCAGGACGAGCTGCAGACAATTCGGACCTCCACTCAGGGTCTTAAAAGTAATTGAGGAGAAAGTACTGCCTTTGCAATAATACCAGCAAATGGTAAGACTTTCAGGTCTTCTCGGATAACGACCTTAAATCGTATAGGCCCTCGGAATCCCTATCAATTGGGCTTCTAGCCTGTTGAGGTATTCCGTTCACCTAAAAGAGTGATAAATCTAATAAACTAAACGTAACCTTCGCTCTGCCATCTTAGTTCTGGTAGCTCAATGGTTAGAGAGTCTAACCGGAGATCATGAAGGTCGCGGGTTCGATTCCCGTCTGGGGCTCAGAAACATTTTCTGAGTTTGTGTTAAAAGCTTGAGTAGCAAACAATTTACTATAATATTAAAATAACCAAGCTACAAGTCACATTTAATATATTCAAATACATAAACTTCAAACTAGTTTCCAGGCTGCGCTTGGAAACACGTCTGGATGGTGGAGTTCTTTAAAGAATTTTCAAAATTGTCAGGAACACGAGAAGAACGAGGAACGTATGTGTGGCATGGTGTTCTGTTTGAGAAGAATTCGTCTCGCCGGGCGAGCCCTCTGCACCATACAGAGCTAGAAGAGGGGCCCAAAGTCGCTCCATAACTCTCTTGTAGTTATGCTTCTGCTTATTCCACACGTAAAACCACAAGTTTTTATTGATCTCGAAGTACGAAGTGTTCGCTAAGATCCTGGTGGCGTTTCTCGCTGGACTCAGCATAATATACCCTTCATCGGAGCCAACGTCGATGTATACCTTCTGTCGAGGTCGTACCCCCCGGTGTTTTCCCAACGTAGTCGTGGTGAATTCGAACTGAGCATCGTCGGGAAACGTCGCGTTCTCGGGAAACGGCCACCACAGTGACGGAGACATGCAAGCCGCTGAGCCAAACGTTTGCGGGCGCGTCCACATGGCATGGCACGCGACCAGTCCCCCGAAGGAGAACCCCATAATACCAACATTAGCCGAGCCAGGGATTGCCCGATAAGACTTTTTCGTTTCTTCAATTAGGGTGTTTTGGATGAAATCTAAATAGCGTTGTCCGCGCACTTCGAGGATTGGTACCCATCTGTAACACCTTCTGTAGTCGTCAACAAGTTGTTGGTATTCACACTTGTTGTTTGAAGTACAATTTATACAGTTATTACACCAGTTTGAGTGGTTACCATTTATGCACACAACGTCGGCTCCGTTCGATGGCGCCATGAGTCGAGTCCTCTCAACGAAATCATTGTCGACACCGATCAGAAGAACCTCTTTCAGACGTGCCTTGCCCACACTAAGATGATCCACCTGATTTGTGAGGTATTTCAGGCGCTGCCCATCGTTGACAAACAGCGTTTCGTATTTTTTGTATTTATTCTCCGAAAAACTCGCTGGCGTGTGCACGGTGATGCTCCGATTCTGTTGGAGTTCGGGGGAATATATACTTCGCTTTTTTGTTGTCCCTGTCTTGCTGTAGAACCACGGGTAGCCGACCCAGACGGCAGACGGTGTGTCGTCTGTCGATGGTGGCAAAGACAGGACAAAATTAGCACCAAGCATGTTCACTTCATCGTCTAGGTACACGCGAAACTCAAACCTTCCGAGAGGCTCTCTGTTGGTCTCCATAGACGACGCCCCAGCGTCGTGAACAGTGAACTCTAGTGTAACTTCCCATGTATCTTTCTCAGCTGTAGATTCTTTCATCTGCTTTCCTTTGGTCCATGTTAACCCGAAGTCGTTTCCACGCAACCACACTGTTGCAGTTGAGTCCGAGCGGCCCTTGGCTGCGAGAAAATGAGCATTTTCTAGCGAATAACGTATTTTGACCACGAACTTTCTCTTGCTTGGCGACACCACGAAACATTCTCCACTGAAGCAGATTCCAGACTGGCCTTGCATTTCACAAACTTCACCATCGTTCTTGGATTCAGTGCACCAAGCAGGTGCAAGAGTTTTACTTTGGCCTACTGGAAGGTACACCAGGATGCCGGTAATGAAGGTCATCGATAGAATTTTCATATTGATTGAAAATCCAATCACGCGATTTTAGATTCCTACCTCAAATGTATATTAACGTTATCTCGTCGGCTTACCGTCGCCTGTGAGTAATTACACTTTGTTATATTCACCGCCCTTCAAACGGCTCTACCAACAAAAGACCGCGAGATATACAATGTTTGCGAATGACTTTACAGGCTATGGCAGTGGGTTAGTCAGCTGCTGGTAATATCGCGAGCTTTTGTAACATATTGTTATTAGATATATTAGTCTTCAACCACAAGGGGCGTTAGGTCATAATTGACGAGCAGTCACGCATCTTCGAAAATAGTTCACAATGCTGGTATTCTAGGAAAACACGAAGTATACGAACCAGCTTATTATTCTATACTTTTTCTATGTATTCACCAGTCTTTGTTTAGGCTTATTTTCTCATAATGGCGAAGGAAAAGTAAACGAACCTAAGTATTAGTGAGATTACGATTGAAAATTGTCGCGCACCACTGAGGCGTTCACTCTGAATTGACTTTCCATAAATTAAAAAAAAGCTGACGATGATTCATCTTTGGTCAAATATATGTATATGAAAAATTTGCTCTCATGGAATCTCTGCAGTGGAGGACTGATGACTGCCCCAACCGGGAATCGAACCCGAGGTCTCCGAATCAACGCATCGGCGCTCTAACCACTGAGCTATTGAGACACGGTCAGAACTGTCAAATATAATATACATATTTATACATCGCCCCGACTCTCAAATCTCTACAGGAAGACATCTCATCTTCGACGAAGTAGAGCGAAGCCACTCGCCAGGACTTCCTGAAAAAATACAATGGATTTACATGAATGTTTAGGGTACGGTTATGGCCGGGGTGGGGGCCCAAGAGAAAATGGTTGGGTAACTGAACATTCTCAAGACCTAAGTGGTTGGGTAAATAAATCACTTCTCTGAAGGGTTGGATTGCAAAATTCCCATGACTATTTACATAAAAAATTAAGAGTTCATCATTTAAAATTGGAATCTCATATCAGTTCTTGGTCATCATTGGACATTAGCTTTTATTATTGTATTCCTCTGCTTGTTTTCCTTGGATTCGTGCTCAGTATAGAGAGATAATAATCTGAAAGTTACAGTAG
The DNA here is from genome assembly GCA_035772405.1 of Chrysogorgia sp. JL179-B06. NCBI lineage: Eukaryota > Metazoa > Cnidaria > Anthozoa > Scleralcyonacea > Chrysogorgiidae > Chrysogorgia > Chrysogorgia sp. JL179-B06. Next base: position 1,370,514 of record JAYKKM010000040.1, read on the forward strand.
GATCTGTCTGTATATCTATTTGGGTTTGTTATTAAAACTTGTATCGACGATATGCTGGGAATTGGGCTTTATCTAACTTTTTTCTTGGGTTGGGTAAAAGATTTTCTTTACCTATAAATGGTTGGGATGGTTAAACTTTCTGATCTTAATTTGGTTGGGTAAAATGTTTTCCAGCACCAAATCTATTTCTCTTCGCCCCCCACCCCCCCCCCACCCCCACCCCCCCCCCATAAATAATGACCAGTCCCTCAGATACATCTGGCTAACATATTAAAAAACAGATAAAAATGGAGATAGTAGATCTATCTAAAAAAGTAATCAAAAATGTTTTAGAAAATTGCCCTAAGAACGAAAGATACAGTAAAAACCCGCGAGTAAGAACCTGCGTTTTCCCAAGTTAGCCTAAACAGGTTCTTATATAAATGGTACTTAGCACAAATTGAGGCTATTTAGGTTCTTAAATAGGTTATTACTTTCTAAAGAAAAAAATACATTGTAGCTAATAGAATTTAGTGGTATTCAGCCTGTATTCCTTATAATATAACATCTGCATACCATGTAAGTATTTATAAAGAAATTCATGAAAAAAACAAGCTCTTCCATATGCTGATGTGTAGCCATGGAGATACAGTATAAACAATATATATACAGTTACAGTATTTATGTGTAATTACAACAATAACAATTCTATTTGATTTTCAACATTGGCATTTACATTGTATTAAATTGGAGTAATAAGGCACCTGTGTCTCCAAAAATGTTGATCTGTATCTTATTCACCCAAGTGTACACATCTTTTTATATAGATTTTAGAAAATAAGAACCTGTTTCAAATTTTAGGCTAAACAGGTTGTATAACTGGCAAATTTTAGCCTAACACGTTCTTAAAAACTAGGTTCTTACTCGCGGGTTTTTACTGTAGTTTGTGTCTTCGTGTGCGATGAATTGTAGCAGGCAGGCCGATACCCATTCTTAAATCGTATGGGTGGATTATAGCTGAAGGAATACATTTGTTACAGGGATGTGTTGCGTCACTTTGAATTCGTTGGAATTCTCAGATAGTAATATCATACCTCCTTTGGTTTAAGGTCTGTAGGGGCATACCCAGGATATTCAGACATCTGTTTTTGGGTAGTCTCTATACCATCCTCAAGGTATTTCGGCAGTCCACTCCATATATTGGTGCTGCGTACTCTAGTATGGGTCTAATTTTTGTTTGGTAGCCGATATAATGCCAAATTCCATTGGCTCTGCGGCATTCTCTCAAGGCGAATAGACGTCTATTAGCCAGACGTTTATTAGGGTTGTTTTAATTAAGAAATAATCATCAGACCTGCAGGACACATCGTCCGAAACGTCGTCCACGAATATACTATACCTAAGTACTCTTCCTTAAGTATTCTTCAACACATTGAAGTTCTCTTATTTCTCCTTTTCATATTATATCCAGTTCTTTTGAGAACTTAGCAGCATTCATATTTATTCTTAATTAACAAGTCAGCATGCTGATCACACTGTGTAGATCTAGACGATATTGCCGTCTGTGACGCACACCGACTCATTACTAGAAATTAACGTTAAAATAAATTGCCGCCGCCTTAGAAAATGGCGTCCCATTTTACGGGTGCTCCTTCGTGTACCGGACACAGAATATTATATCATTGAAATATTTAGTTTAAAAATAGGGTTAGTATTCCTTTATTTCAGGGTTAGGACTAGAGTTTTTATTTGGGTTATGGTTAGGGTTTTTGTTCTTGTAAAGCTTCTGAATCTTGAGAAAATAACCTTGATGTGTCTTCCCGAAACGCGAGATGTGAGTCTTTCCGAAACGCGAGATACTCAAACGACACCGAACTATCAAAACACATTTGGAAATTGAAGACGGAAAACAGAGACTTTAACATCAAATGGTCTATAATTAAGCGAGTAGCGGCATATAAAGCACAATCAAAACGATGCAATTTATGCCTAGAAGAAAAACTGTTATTGATGAAAGCAAAGAAGAAACACTTTTTAAATAAACGATCCGAACTCTTTTCGAAGTGCCGACATGTAACGAAACACCAACTCAATTAACTATAGTGACATTAACTACACCAATGTAATATACCTTAAGAATAGTAGAACCTAATCTGTCAGTTGCCTGAAGATCGCATGTAGCGTGAAACTCAGAGTAGCAACAGCATTCGACCTAAATTATATTATATATATATATATATATATATATATATATATATATATATATATATATATATATATATATATATATATATATATATATATATATATATATATATATATATATATATATATATATATATAGCAAAGTGAAAAGGTGGTAAACTTGAAATGAAGGGCTCCGCTCGAAACGTCAGTATCTCGTCACTAAATTATTGGCAGTTTACCACCTTTTCACTTTGCTATATATTCAAAACACTGTCTACTCCAAAACACTGTCTACTTTTTTACTATATATATATATGTTTAATTAGATCAGTCAAATCTACGATCCGCCAAATGACAATTTCTAGAGATAATTTGATAATTTCCTCAATACGTGTGCCTCTATTAATGACGGAAATTTTAAAATGCCCATTGTCCTGTTGTCATTACAAATTTGGTGATTATTAAAATGTTAGTATAAAACTTAGCCGAACTATCCAATATACATATTTTAACATGTAACATCTAGTTCTCCCATCGACTTTCGAACATTTCACCAAACGAAAATACCAAACAAAATCCAACAACAACTCAATGTCGCGTAGCCTATTTTATTAAATTTTTCGCTCCATTTTCTAAGGACCATAATTATGTAAATTAATACTCAAGCGGCGGCCATTTTGTCGTTATTTTCTGGTAATTGTTCTGATGATGGGCTTAATATTTCTCTAAAACCAACGAATTTCTAAGAATATTTCTCTGAAATCAACGAATTTCTAAGAATATTTCTCTGAAACCAACGAATTTCTAAGAATATTTCTCTGAAACCAACGAATTTCTAAGAATATTTCTCTGAAACCAACGAATTTCTAAGAATATTTCTCTGAAACCCGGCCTCTTAAGACGTATTAAATAGCTTGTACTTCAGCGGGAATTAATTTGGGGAGACAAAGATAACGCAACCCTCGTGATGGATTATGTTCAAGTATGTCAAACCACCTTACTCGTCTGCCACTGCGACTCTTCGAATGCTTGGCTGGAGAAATCTAAACCTTAGACGAAAATCTCATCAATGCACCTTTGTTTATAAAAGTCTTCTTTCTTGATTTCGATTTCCAGCTGTAACTGAACGCAGACGTATACATAACTGACAACACTCGTCGACGCAATGATTTTCATCTGCCTCGTGTTAAACGAAATTGGGGGAAAACAACGCTTCGCTTATCATGCATTGCAAGATTGGAACTCTCTCAATCAAGATATAAGAGAATCAACATCTTTGTCTCGTTTTAAAATGTTTCTGCTAATTTTTTTACATAATCTCAAAGATATAATGGTAATTTGTAATCGAAATTCGTTGAAAGAAAGGTTATACTTTACGTGTGAAGTTTGTATTTTGGAGCGCCGCCATTAAAGTGGCCGAGTGCGAGAAGAATGAGTCGAGGAGAGCTTATTACGTCATAGCCTCAACAACAACAATGACCCTTTTGTTGACAATAACAATGACCCTTTTGTAGTTGTTGAGGCTATGACGTCATAAGCTCTCCTCGACTCATTCTCTCGCACTCGGCCACTTTAATGGCAGCGCTCCAAAATACAAACTTCACACGTAAAGTATAACCTTTCTTTCAACGAAATTTGAAGTGAAACTCTGCACGATTACTAATTACCATTATATCTTTGAGATTATGTAAAAAATCAGCAGAAATTTTTTCATCGGAGAACCACTTTAACATATTTTATTATTAATTTTATTTATTCGTCGACGTTCTGTTTACAACGGTTGTCACGACAACGTCGTTATATCTACACACGACGTCACCGTGGCAACTGTTGGGAATAGCGCTAATAGGGATGACTCGGAACGAACTTTCTGTTTTTGTCTGGTCTTTATTTTTATACCGACAGACAGACAGACAGACATACAGACAGACAGACAGACAGACAGACAGACAGACAGACAGACAGACAGACAGACAGACAGACGGAGACAGACAGACAGACGGAGACAGACAGACAGACGGAGACAGACAGACAGACGGAGACAGACAGACAGACAGACGGAGACAGACAGACGGAGACATACAGACAGAGACAGACAGACAGACAGACAGAGACAGACAGACAGACAGACAGACGGAGACAGACAGACGGAGACAGACAGACGGAGACAGACAGACGGAGACAACACAACACAATGCAATAGCCCTTTAAGCGGTTGCTATTAACAGCTGAAAATGCGGACAAACAAATTAAATTTGACTCACAAATTATTGCAAATGAGCTATTTTCCTTTGTTATGGCCGCAATAATTATGGGTAAATGCGAACAAACATGGATACTAACGTCATCTCGACAAAGTACTATTGGTCTCTTCCATAGCGTAGCAAACGGTTGTTTGGCAAACCCTCGATATTCCGCGACCGTAAACTGCGGAATATAAGCCCCCCGAATATAAGCCCCCTCTAAAAATCAACGTTTATCACCCAGGGTATGATGATCGCTAAAGGCCCTTCTACACGATACGATTCATCCTATACGACTGTCATTCTGGTGTACATTGTTGTATACGATTGTCGTATGTACTATTGGCCTTTTCCTAGGGGAGTGGGGGGCTGGGTGTTCTTCGGATGTTCTTTGTGTCTGGTCTTCCGCTACCGTAAACTGCGGAATATAAGCCCTGGGCTCGCCTGCCCTTACATACACAGGCTACCTGCCCTGGGCTTATACAATTTCGTAAGGTTTTGAGTGGGCTTATTATAAACGGGGCGGGCTTATATTCGGAGGGCTTATAAACGGCATAAAAAAACCGTTTGGGAATGATCGAACTGCTAGTGAAATAAATTGAGACTAACATACGGCATTATCAATATACGTTTTTTATTTACTGGTCTTTAATTAATCAAGCACCTAACTTTCACAATAAATCAACAAAAACACATACATCAACACGTCAGATTCCTGCTGTCAACACCACTTGTATTGTCTCACTCACACTAAACATTGAAATAAATAAAATAATTGAAAACCGGCATAGCCACACCTCCAAAGCCCAAAAGTCCGAGTCCGTAAGATTATTACATTACTAGTAAGAGAGATGGGGTACAGGTCAAATAATCCCTATACTTCCCTGCAATCCCTATACTTCCCTGCAATCCCAGCCAAAACATTGCTCGCACAGCCTTGGAAGCTAAAGAAGCCACAGAATTGACGGTACAGAAAAAGATGGCGACTGGTACATTTAACCATAATTCCATGCGCGCAGTTAGAGTTTCAAAAAGATTAAGTTTGGTAAAAAGGAAGTTTTTACGTATTTAATTCATGTTTACAAGGTAAACAATGTTTAGCTGTTATTACAGGTGATTTAAGGTCGCAAAGCATTCTGGTAAAATGTACAGCCGCAGGAGGCTACCCTACTCGATTGGATACTTCAAGGTGACAATCGAAGGGACAATCGTGACGTCAGATGGTCTGATCATAATATTGGACACTGGATGAGCGCCAAAAATGTATATTTCACAACGAGTTCGGTTTGATTTGACTTTTTCTACTTGACCCTGACATGAAGTCTATTTTCTTGTTATTGAGAAGGTGATTATGAGAAATGAATAAAAGAAAAGATTATACAGGTCCATGAGCACGTCTTCGAGAGCCCTGCGTTCAGTTTACGAATAATATGGCAGAACGCCAGCTCTTCATTCAAGAAATTCTTGTAATTTCAAAGAATTATCCTCAGAATTATCGAGGCAGCAGCAGTTCCAAATGAAAGTCCGTTACACGAAAACGAAAGTTCGATTTTAAATTGTACTAGCTTTTAGAAATATCGCTCAAAATAATTTCGAAAATAACGCTCAGCAAATCCAGGGAGAACGACCTGTGATTCCACGTTAGCGACAGTTCGTGTTATTCCCGCTGTCTAGCTTTATACATAGCATACGGCAGAATACAAAATCAACTCCTGATTAATTATCCTAGTGTTAAAACTTAAAACGTGGCCTAAGGGTCTCTCCTGTCACGAGACGAAAGACTCTTTAAGATATGATATTGAATACGTAGTTAAAACGTCAACAGCCGTTAAAATGGGCGGTCTAACGGAACAATAGCTAATGACAAGCGGTGTACGTCCAATCGTAAACAGTTGTCAGAGCCAAAGAGTGTAACGAGCCAATCAGAATGCTGGTGTCTCGGCTAATTGGACTGCGGAAAAAGGGGTTGGAGAGGACCTAGTGCTAAAAAAATCGAACTAAACAAGTGTAAAATACACGTGTCATTTACGGGGTGATTTCGTTGGTTCATAGTTTGGTAGATTCATGTAGAGTAGAATGGAGGAAAACAGTCAATCGCCTCCCACAGTCTCCAAACAAGACACTAATGGTGATCCTGGGTAATAAAAAGGAAGCACCTTATTTCCTCTCCAGTCGCAAACGTGTGGCGGGTTTTGAGCCGAACTAACAATAATAACCGATGCAGCTTTTTTGTAAACATTCTAACGCCAAGGCATCAACGTGTGTTTTGTTTTTTTACTTCATTCTAGGAAAATATTCGTTGGCGGTCTTTGTAAAGTGACGAATGCAGGTAAATTCGCGTGCTTGAAATCTGCAAGCTTGGAACGGTGGTAATCGACACGCGAAATGTCTATTTCAAATATGTTGTTTACGTTGTCTTGCGAGTTCATGGCTACCTTCGAGTGTACGGATCACGAGATGAGGACTTCTTTCTTTTGTAATTTATATGCTTCGTGCTTTGTTATTTTAGATCGACTCAAGGAATATTTCAGCAAATTCGGAGAAATAAGAGAATGTCTTGTAATGAGAGATCCTGTGACCAAAAATTCTAGGTAAGCATTGAAATGGCTTCACTAATGTCAAAGGAAGTCCCAACGGATTTTAATATCGTGTGTTAAGATAATGGCTGCTTAATGCGTCATACGCTCGGCTTAACATCAACCATTCCCTCTGTTTCTTTTGGAAAGATGTTTCGGTTTCGTCACTTTTCAAGACCCAAGTTCTGTGGAAGAAGTCGTGAACGCAGGCCCGCATATCCTAGACGAACAGACGGTAGGAAACAGTTAGCATAGTTAAATGACTTAATCCCTTTCTCGAGTTTTATTTTCGTACTTACAAGTTGCATTTAGCGAAGTGTTAGCGATATTGGTTACCTAACTCGGAGTTGTTTTGTATTGAATACACCGCACATGAGACTCGCAAAGACGAGGGTATAAGCTTGCGGATTTAGCAAACCAAACTCGAGTTCACACTTCCTTTGTTCTGTCAGACGCGGGGCGATAACTTCCATGTTCGTGTCTTGGGACTTGACCTGAAGAAAACAACTCCGCGTCCCTTCACCCCCTCGCAGCATCAACTTCCTCGAAACACATTCTTAGTGTCAATTTCTTATTTTTAGATCGATCCAAAAGTGGCCATCCCCAAGCGACCACAACCAAAGGTTTGCTGTGTACTAAATAATATACAATTTCATATAGCGGTTACAACTTTCCCCGAACACAGCTTGATTTTTTGAATTCCAGCCAGCAAATTACTAATACACGCAAAAGAACACTTTGTTCGGTCGAAGAAATAGAATTAAAAGCACTGCTTTAAATAGCGTGTTCTTTTCTGCCCGAAAGTCTCGACTGTTTAATACGCGACAGACGGTCGACCACTGCGACGAAGCGTTTGGGGGTCAGTGTGTGTATTTTTCTATAACAATAGTTTTGCCATGAACGACAACAGTGGTTATAGTCCTTAGCAAATGTTCCAACTTCCGTTGTCTAAACTCTACCACAATACAGTACAATACGTTTCTCTTTCGCTGGGAATTAAATCGAATCGATACCCAGCCAGAGATAAACCGAGAACATACACACAAAAGCTGGAGAAGTCTGTAGGATTATTTCAAGCCACGCTGTTGTGCACGAGATGAGGGTTTGACACATTTCCCTATCTTAGATCAAAGCTCATGTTTCACTTTCAACTTTCGTATCTTAGTTGTTTGCCCGACATGTAGCGACGACATGTAGCGACTAAACTGGGTTCGTTCGGTCGAAGTGATGGCTATAATTCTTGGATTTTTAGAATGTTTGCGCGTTTTCTTTCGTGATTCTCGTGACTTGTTGCGTGCACATCATAAATTGTCCTTTTGGCAGTTTTGACAGCTAAGCTGTTCCGAGCGCCTTTTGTCTTCGTCTAACGTTATTTAACATATCCGAACAGGCGCTAAAGCCTCTAATACTTAGCAAGCATTCTTTGAAAGGTAGTTATTATGGGATAAAACAATTCCCAAGCCATTCTTTTTAGTGCAAAGAAGGAAATACAACTTAAAGAAGAGCTGTTCAGTACACGAAACCCAATTTCCGGCTTGTTTCAACTTCCCTCTTACTCGGTGGCTTTGTGGAAGTACTTCGTGGCACCTTGCCGAAAAATTTTGTTTTAAAAACATCACGATTATAAAAGATAAACAAGTGTCAACCTTACGTCTTAAAATAATATTATACAATGTACTCTTTCGACCCTTTAGCTATGTTGAATTCACGCCTCTTTTCTAATATTGGAATTACAATAACAGCTTCTGTAGTGCCCGTTTCCTATTAATCTTATTAATTGAAACAACACTCCTTAATGACTTCTCTAGTAAGCTGTTAACAACAACTTAGTCAATAGTTTAGTAGTTCTCATTCAATTATTTACCATCTTTACCCAGTTTACATTATTTAGTATTCAATAATAACATATATTATTACGAAAATATATATTTGAAATGGTAAAAATTATATATTTTTATTGCTTCATTGGTTTTCAATGGTGTACACAACATAAAAATAGTACAACTGATAACAAATTGTGGCATCACAATACATCTCATCTTTTCAGAGTGGTTAATTATACTTGCTGAAATTTGGAGCAACCATTAAAATAATAATAAACAGTTAAACCAAGCATGTTTATGATCAACAGATTAAGCTTTTGTCATAAAAATATTGAAATTTTAAATAGCCATTGGAGGTCGAGTAAACTGTGAGATTATACAGAAAAGAGGAAAAAGAAGTTGCATAGATAGTGCTACAGACAATAACAATTTAAAAGAAGTACACAACTCATTTAATTTTAATTTCCTGTGCATTTTTTTGTTTCAAAAACTGTTACCCAATTAGCTGTATTCATGAATTCAAAACACCTGTTGTCAGTTTAATTATTATTTTTTATTTTTTATATTATTTCTACCTTGTTTGTATATACATCATAGAACCACGGTCGATAATTTTATTTATTATTGCAAATAGATTTGCTGTAATAGTCAAACACACTAAACACATTACACTTTATAAGCTGTTTAACCAAGAATATTATATTTAAAAAACATCATCGAGACGCTGCTCATTTCCCAAACTTCTCTATTTTTCTTAAGTTTATAACAAAAACTAAGAAAATATTCGTCGGTGGGCTTTCCCCAGATACAACAGAAGAAGATTTAAAGGAATACTTTCAGACAAATTATGGAAAGGTAAGACAGAAATATATTTTATTATAATGTAGCTATATAATACAGTATTTTGTATTGTTAAAAATTAGTTTTAGTTTATTGCAATTTCAGGCCTTAAAATATATTTTGCAGAGCCATCTGACAAAATGTCTGATGACTTTGAGTTGATGTGTTGTTCATTCTTGACTACGAAATATGCTGTGTCAAACTTGGTTTTAGTTTTATTCAACGTGGATGAATCCATTTGATTGTCATGTATACCAGCCCGGAAACTACATCAGTGTTTGCTTTGTCGGAGGTTTTTGCTAATTTCTTTGTGCACTGTTCTATTTCTACTCCATTGGTTTTCAGATAATAATTATAATTAGCCATGGTATGAGGATGTTGTGGGTTGCCACTGTTATTCTTTGCATGATCTTTCACTGCTGAAACTCTGTAATTGGTCGGACAATTAGTTACAGTTTGGTCGGACACAATACACTATGGGTAGGACAAACTACTGACCTCAATTTCACTTGGGTCGGACAGAATGTCCGGCAGTTTCCTCCCTACGTAGGACAATTTCACGAATGTGTCGAACAATGTCCGTGACCGACCGATATTTTAAGGCCTGCAATTTGTTTCCCTCCAAAATTCTGTAAAAAAGTAACTGCATTATATTATACCTCAACTATAAATTGTCCAATCAAAGAGCTAGATTTGTACCACGTGACCAGTCAATTTAAACTCAAATTCCCCGCTTTAACCTCAAATTCCCCGCTGACGACGTCATCAGCGGTTAGACTAGTCATGTGATTTATAATTGAAAAATAAAATTGTTATGTCGTATCCTATTTGGAACTGCAAGGTATATTTTATTTTAAATTTATTTATTATCCTTTGCCACATTAAAAATATAATAACATAAAAGTTGTTTAATTGTGCTATATATTTTATTTACTTGCAAAACCATAGGTGTCACAGTGTTTGCTTATGTTTGACGCCACGACAAAAAGACACCGAGGTATATAATAATAGTGAATGACATTTAACAGCTGGTAACAGCCATTGTGAAGATCATGGGACTGGTACCGGTGTTTATCCATGAATAGAAAAAAGTAGAGTGCTGCGTAGAATGCAGTGTTTTGGATATATAGCAAAGTGAAAAGGTGGTAAACTGCCAAGATTTTTAGTGACGATTCGTTACTAAAAATCTTGGGAGTTTACCACCTTTTCACTTTGCCATGAATAGAAAAGACAGGTTTTACAGTAAATTTGTATTTCTACGTTAATCAAAAATGATATAAAACAGACAAAATAATACATTCTTTTTGGGGAAGTTAAATAATTAACCCACAGCAACTCAGTGAGAAGCCCAAGAAGCACAGCTGTTTCCCTAAGATTTTTTAAAAATATGCATGAGAATTAATGGCTTTCAAAAACTGTCTGTATTAATTATGTTTACTGTCAATATTTTGTAAAATTATTTGAACAAGTGCAGATTTGGCAGCTTATTTTTCTTGATTATATTATCATTGGCCACAGACAAATAAAGGGCAAACATAGAGATAATATTATAAAGAACAAATGGCATTTAGAAGCTTAATTAGTAATGCGCAACCATGGTAATTTGTGTCGTAATTAATAGGTATGTAAATGATGATAATGTCAACACAAACTCATCAAGCTGGTGCTGCTCACAGCAAACATGCAAATGTAGACAACAACAAATTATAAATTTTCAGACACATAATATAAATTTGTCGTGTGGCTAAAAGCTGCTCAGTGCTAATGTGGGAGCTAGGAAATATGTTACAGCAACTCATTGTAAGAATTAGTAAAATATATTAAAACTAAAAATATATATTAAAACTGTGTGATCTCTGTGTGCTATGCGTAGCAACCCAATTGTGTTTAGGGGAGCCAAAGGATTATTACCCGAAAAATAATGTATAAATGAACAAAATCAACGTGCTTGAAATTGCCTGAAAAAGTGCCCGATTTTCCTGAAAAAATCTAGTTGCCCTCTGACCACCTACACCTTATGATTATACAAAACGAAACTTAATAAACTTTGCTAAATTTTAACAAAATGAAGTTTTTAGGCACCGGTCATTATTTATAGGGTTTACTGGGTTGGGAATATTTTAAAACTAAATTCAAATATTTTCATGATCCGCTCTATCAGGGAATCAAATTTTTAAGCCCATCCAAACAAGCATAGTTGGTGAATTTAAAACCTGGTTGATCCTTGTGAGATCATGGGCACATCTGATATGAAATATGGAAATGCATGTTGTCGTTTTGAAAGTTGCATGGCTGTTGCATTTCCACACTGGTGACACAGTCTCGTCTCAGAACTTTTAAAATCATGTTTCACACATGAACAGAAATACTGTAAGAAGAAGATTTATTGTTTTGTGTTTTTTCTGTCTCACTAAGAACACAAACACTTTGTGTTTTTATGTGTGCTTGTGCTCATTTTATTGTGTGTTACACTTTTGTTTTTGATGAACAAAAAATTCTATAGCCTGTAGAAAGGAGGGCAAAATATTTCATGACCCGGGGTCAATTTTACCGGACCCAGTATATTCATAAATAATGACCAGCCCCCTTAGCTTTAAGAAAGTCATAATTATCTGGGGGGAACATTGTCCCCTGACCTCCCAGGAAGTTGTTGCATCCTCAGAAATTTGGATCATACCGACTGCTGTATATACAACTAATGTTTTTCTCAAAAGTAATAGAACTATATATATATATCTTCATATTTCCCCTTCTTATCTACGGTTTTAGGGTTTGGTTTTGTAACTTTGGAAACTGAAGATGTGGTTGACAAAATTTGCGAAGAGCGCTTTCACAAGATCAATGACAAAAGGGTACAAAACAATTTTGGAAGGAATTGGAGAGTTGAATGACATTCTGCATATTACAAACCTAATATTATATAATTGGTTAAATTTGTAGGTTGAAACAAAGAAGGCACAACCAAGAGAAGTTATGAATCCGCAAGGGCGCGGCCGTGGACGAGGCATGTTTGGACGAGGGTTTGGATGTGGGTAGAAATTATTGTAGGAAAAATTCTAATTTAGTATCGTTCCTAAGAAATTTTAAATTTACAAAAGTTTTAAACTAGTAGTTACTATCGCAAGGAAAGTGCTGCCTAAGCATGTTTTGTACTATTAAACGTACTAAATAATTATGTTATGTTCGCGTGGCGCAATAACGAATTTTGGCGACGTATATATTATCACTGTATAAATGTAGACAAAAATTTCGGCGTGAAGAAATCTAATGAAAAATATTTCCTGGAATTTTTTCCCAACGGGGAGAAAGATTTAGCAGTTTTTAATAGGCTGATGTCAAATTAGTCATCGAAGTCTACCTCTACGGGTAGATTTATACCACTATTTGTCATCGTACTACATGATGTATTCGTACATGAATTATTAACAGTAACAATTGTTGGTAAGTTATCTATAGACAACAATTCTACACCAAGGTCTAGGACTAATAGGCCATTATTCAGAGCTGTTAAGTACATCTTGTCTCCTTGTATTAAGACATTATTAAATGTTGTAAACGACCATGCGGACAATGGGATATTTCGGGCTGTAAGAACCGCCGATAAACCCATAAAAGCACATTGCTTGCCTAAACAGTTCATCGCCTTGATGGTTATTAGCAGAAAGAAATAAAGCCATACTTAGTATACCTGGTTTCTTCGGGAAGTGTTCAAGTCAGATCCAGAATAAAAAACCTGCAAATTTTTGAGAGTTGAGATTTTGTAGACAACGCACGCAATTCAATATTTTTCCCCACTCCCCCCGGTGCCCCCCCGGAATTACGACATCTTAAATATGGACAGACGCCAGATCGTAATGTCGACAACACATAGATCGGCGTGAAAGACTGGGTTGAGTGAAGCATGTTAAAATTAGGAGTGCTGCCTACGGCAGCAAATATTTATAATCTATCTGTGTCTTCATTAGTTGTTTACTTTTTTGTATTTTAGACTATCCACAGTTTCCTCCATTTGCATCTTTTCCTCCAGCACTTGGCTATCCTCTTCCAGGTAATGCTCCATGTCTCTATACTTAGGTTAACGCCCAGCCTGGTTCCCAGGCCTCTTTCTCAAAATCGCGCGTGCCGAATCATAAGAGCCCTGGTGGGAAATGTTTTCGGGGGAAAAATTGTCCCCAAAACTGACCCTAAATCAGACTAGTTCCTAGTCCTCTTTCTCTTGAACTTTCATTCTGGTGACGTACGTCACAGAGTAGGGATCGTGGGAGAGGACTAGCGGAAAATGCAGCTCCACACGATTTTGTGGCATCGCCACCAGAATGAAAGATTGAGAGAAAGAGGACTAGGAACTAGTTTGGTTAAGGCCCATAATCTACACAATGTCATTCTGGTAGATGTCTAAAATACCTACAGACAATTCTTGATGTCTTTGCCCCTACAAAATATTTTTACAAGCTTTTCTTAGCTTTTCTTATAATTGTATAATAAAACAATTATAATTGGATTTGGCTTATATGCATGATATCAAGAATTATGCAGATCTTGGTCAATTGTATCCGCCTCAGGCTTTGGCAGATAACATTGCCCTCGATCTGGATAATTCTTGACATCATGTTATTATTCTTGATATCATGTACCGTATTCAATGAATTACATGCATGAAGATGGTGAGAAGCAAATAATTTACTTAATGATTCTAGAAATGACCTATTTGTGATTTTAAAAGAAAATGAAACTTTTTGAATAAAACACTTTTCATGCAAATAATTGCTTGTAAACCAACATTGCTGCACTGCTTAAATATTGAGTAGGAGGTCTAACGATTCAAGCAAAGGCCCTTCGTCAGACAGTGTAATGTATTAGCCTTCTGATATGGCTACAATAAACATCAGAAGTGAATAAGTAATATTGCTCTCATTGGCATCAAAAAGTGACTCAAAAGACACTTCCTGAATTTCTTCCTTAGACAATATATTGCCTTGTTTCAGTGTGCATGTACACATCCATCAAAGTAGTCTGCAGACTGTGACAAATGTTTAAAATAGATTTTGATTGGACTAGGTTACCAAGTTGCTGCTGCTGCAGCAGCCAATGCTGCATACACAGCCGCTACTCAACAACAACATGGAAAGACACCACGTAATCCTGAACGGCGTCCTAATTTTACATACACCTATCCTTCAATATCAAGTAAGTTGAAGTTTTAGCATAATCAGGACTAGCCAATTGGAGGTGACCACTCCCTCCCCCACCCCCTCCCCCACCCCCTCCCTCCCCCCCCCCCCATTTAAAGCAAGAGCTGCTGACATAAATCTTGACATGTATTGTCCCATGTTCTGATTTCTAGTAACAAAATTTTACAATTGATGGCCTTCAGATTACTTTTAAAAACTTGCCTCAGAATGTGGGAAATGATGTTTCAGGGGAGCATGGCCCCGGGACCCCCTAGAATACTTGCGCTTAGAGAAGAGCATGTGAAAATTTTTCGTGATCCTGGCTATACCACTGCTGCCTAGCCTTGCTTAGACCTGCTTAGTCCTGCTTAGACCTGCTCAGTCCTGCTTAGACCTGCTTAGACCTGCTTAGTCCTGCTTAGTCCTGCTTAGACCTGTTTAGTCCTGCTTAGTCCTGCTTAGCTATGCTTAGACCTGCTTAGTCCTGCTTAGCCCTGCTTAGACCTGCTTAGTCCTGCTTAGACCTGCTTAGCTATGCTCAGTCCCACTTAGTCCTGCTTAGCTATGTTCAGACCTCTTGCTTAGTCCTCCTTAGCCTTGCTTAGTCCTGCTTAGTCCTGCTCAGCATAGCTTCGTTGCAGTCGAAGGCATTCCCACATGGTGGAGAAATTGCTTCATCCTAGCAGCATAATTATTTAATTAAAATTTTGCATTTATTCGAAAGATCAATGACAAACTTGTTAAAGGTTAAAGGTCCTGTAATCATGAATTATTAATTAATACTGTTCTGGATTATTACTCTCCATAATTATTAATTAATACTGTTCTAGATTATTACTCTTGATAATTATTAATTAATACTGTTCTGGATTATTACTCTCCATAATTATTAATTAATACTGTTCTAGATTATTACTCTCCATAATTATTAATTAATACTGTTCTAGATTATTACTCTTGATAATTATTAATTAATACTGTTCTAGATTATTACTCTCCATAATTATTAATTAATACTGTTCTAGATTATTACTCTCCATAATTATTAATTAATACTGTTCTAGATTATTACTCTTGATAATTATTAATTAATACTGTTCTGGATTATTACTCTCCATAATTATTAATTAATACTGTTCTAGATTATTACTCTCCATAATTATTAATTAATACTGTTCTAGATTATTACTCTCCATAATTATTAATTAATACTGTTCTAGATTATTACTCTCCATAATTATTAATTAATACTGTTCTAGATTATTACTCCTTAATTATTAATTAATACTGTTCTAGATTATTACTCTCCATATAATTATTAATTAATACTGTTCTAGATTATTACTCTCCTTAATTATTAATTAATACTGTTCTAGATTATTACTCCTTAATTATTAATTAATACTGTTCTAGATTATTACTCCTTAATTATTAATTAATACTGTTCTAGATTATTACTCTCCTTAATTATTAATTAATACTGTTCTAGATTATTACTCCTTAATTATTAATTAATACTGTTCTAGATTATTACTCTCCATAATTATTAATTAATACTGTTCTAGATTATTACTCTCCTTAATTATTAATTAATACTGTTCTAGATTATTACTCTCCTTAATTATTAATTAATACTGTTCTAGATTATTACTCTCCATAATTATTAATTAATACTGTTCTAGATTATTACTCTCCTTAATTATTAATTAATACTGTTCTAGATTATTACTCCTTAATTATTAATTAATACTGTTCTAGATTATTACTCTCCATAATTATTAATTAATACTGTTCTAGATTATTACTCTCCATAATTATTAATTAATACTGTTCTAGATTATTACTCTCCATAATTATTAATTAATACTGTTCTAGATTATTACTCTCCATAATTATTAATTAATACTGTTCTAGATTATTACTCTCCATATAATTATTAATTAATACTGTTCTAGATTATTACTCTCCTTAATTATTAATTAATACTGTTCTAGATTATTACTCCTTAATTATTAATTAATACTGTTCTAGATTATTACTCTCCATATAATTATTAATTAATACTGTTCTAGATTATTACTCTCCATATAATTATTAATTAATACTGTTCTAGATTATTACTCTCCTTAATTATTAATTAATACTGTTCTAGATTATTACTCCTTAATTATTAATTAATACTGTTCTAGATTATTACTCTCCTTAATTATTAATTAATACTGTTCTAGATTATTACTCCTTAATTATTAATTAATACTGTTCTAGATTATTACTCTCCTTAATTATTAATTAATACTGTTCTAGATTATTACTCTCCTTAATTATTAATTAATACTGTTCTAGATTATTACTCTCCATAATTATTAATTAATACTGTTCTAGATTATTACTCTCCTTAATTATTAATTAATACTGTTCTAGATTATTACTCTCCTTAATTATTAATTAATACTGTTCTAGATTATTACTCTCCATAATTATTAATTAATACTGTTCTAGATTATTACTCTCCTTAATTATTAATTAATACTGTTCTAGATTATTACTCCTTAATTATTAATTAATACTGTTCTAGATTATTACTCTCCATAATTATTAATTAATACTGTTCTAGATTATTACTCTCCTTAATTATTAATTAATACTGTTCTAGATTATTACTCCTTAATTATTAATTAATACTGTTCTAGATTATTACTCTCCATATAATTATTAATTAATACTGTTCTAGATTATTACTCTCCTTAATTATTAATTAATACTGTTCTAGATTATTACTCCTTAATTATTAATTAATACTGTTCTAGATTATTACTCTCCATAATTATTAATTAATACTGTTCTAGATTATTACTCTCCATAATTATTAATTAATACTGTTCTAGATTATTACTCTCCATAATTATTAATTAATACTGTTCTAGATTATTACTCTCCTTAATTATTAATTAATACTGTTCTAGATTATTACTCTCCATAATTATTAATTAATACTGTTCTAGATTATTACTCTCCTTAATTATTAATTAATACTGTTCTAGATTATTACTCTCCATAATTATTAATTAATACTGTTCTAGATTATTACTCTCCTTAATTATTAATTAATACTGTTCTAGATTATTACTCCTTAATTATTAATTAATACTGTTCTAGATTATTACTCTCCATATAATTATTAATTAATACTGTTCTAGATTATTACTCTCCTTAATTATTAATTAATACTGTTCTAGATTATTACTCTCCATATAATTATTAATTAATACTGTTCTAGATTATTACTCTCCTTTCATTAACACATCTGGTGATCGACGGCCTCAATATTATGCTGAGTATGCAAATCTTTCAAGTCCAGGTCTCCCCAGGACTCCTAATCCTGGTCGAGCTGATGGTCAACCTTCAGTTGATTACCCAGAATACCCAGGTATTTAGAACCCTCAAATTGACCTCTATTTAAAGCGCATATGAAGAGAAAATTAAGTTTGTTTTATTTGAAAGAGCACATAAAATGACAAAGTAACATCTTTTGTAGTTTTTTGTTTCCTTGCTTTGTTTTTGAGGTATTTCAAGTTAATTGATATGCAAATTAAAAATTTGATGACACACATGCATAATGACTTATAGGAGAAGGTTATATATCTTTGCTTGGTTGTCTGGCTTTAAAAAGTTTTTAAAAAGTCTCGACGTTTGTTAAATGACTCAACAAACCAATCTAAGGAAAATTCTGCTTTGTCGGAGCACGCACGCGTAACCTACAATGACATTGCGTGGGAAAATTCCAAAATTATTACCACTAATCCGCGGTACCATCAGAGATGTTGTCTGGAGGCTTGGCATATCAATAGCGCCCACGCCCCATTGAATCGCGATGACGGTGGTTTATTACCAGAAGCTTATTTGCATCTTGTTAATAGATAACATCATCATCGGTTCTATGAGGGTATAAATAGGGATCCTAACTTTACAACGATCACCCCTGATGAAGACACTGGATTGGAGTGTCGAAACGTTGGGTCATGGACAGTAACTTTTAAAGTTACGTTCAAAAAACTTTTTAAAGCCAGAGTAGCGTCAAACTATGTCTGATTTATCACCTGGTTGCGTTGAGTAATTATTTATCAAGTTGTTTAATTTGCATATCAAACAAATTAAAATATCTCAAAAATGAAGCAAGGAAACGAAAAACTGCCAAAGATGTAACTTTGTCATACTAAGTGTTCTTTCCATTAAGACAAAATTAATATTCACTTCATGTGCACCTTAAAATTGAAGAATATTAACTATGCCTAATGTTGAACATATTTTAAATAATTTATTTCGTTTTGATCCAGCTACAATAGGTGTACAGGTCAATGGGTATTCTCCTCAAAGTTTCGGTGCTCCGCCTTCTCCACTATCTCGGTTTCCTCAGACGACCAGCCCTGGTCCCATGGCTCATGACTTAACTAGTTACATCACTTCAACAAATGATAATGCTCTGGGATATTCTGCCTCTAGTCCTCAAGCCACATCGTTCGGTCATCCAATGGCGGTAAGAAGTCTATACTTCAAGTAAATGTTTACAGTTTTTTCCTCTTTGTATAATATCGTTCATAATAATCTGTTCATAATTTTTTCAATTACGTTGTCAATTACAAGTTTTTCTTGATGTTGCATTTGCTGTTATTAATGACTTAAAACTCTTTTATAGATATCCCTAAGACAATAAAATATTTTATTGAATGGTAAGTACTGTAACTATCTTGGGGCTAAGGTTAAACTTTGGGTTCTGGGTCCCTGAGATTAATATTTTAATACCAGGTAAGGACCCCCTACCCAGTTTGGCCCGGCCCTGCCAAAAATGGAGTGGAAGATTATAATAAAAAAATTACAGCTTAACAGCGACATTACTGACATATTTCATCGTCACACTTAGTCAGAACTAATTTACGGGGCCACCGATAATCGATTCTCCCGGACCACCCCTGGCCTCCTGCGAATCTGCGATTTATGCTGAAGAATCATTAATGTCCTGGGTGGAAGATTGACCTTGAGTTGATAAGAAAGAGCTGATTTATCACCGTTTTGCCAACGTTAATTCGAGGAGGAAGGAATATATAGGTGTCTAGGTATTCACGATTATTTAACATTGTACTGTATAGTGATATAAGCGACGTAGCAGTTGATAAGTTGTCTGCCGAAATGCATCATGCTCTTTTATTTTAAGCCTATTTATTTCTCAAATCTTTAAACAGTTCTCCTAAAAACTCATTCTCATTCCCTGAATTGTGGTCCACAACAACTTCAGAAATGAAGAAGAATATCGTTCTCGTTTAGTCAATATATCATCTTGTTCTAAAGATATTCATGTTTTCCGAATATGCAAATATACCTTATGACATTTTTACTCACACTAATTCAATAAAATTCTCAATTCTGAATAATACAACGTAATATATCTTTAAATCTTTTAGAATGCCAGCAATATGGAAAACTTGCTCCTTCAAAGCACTGTTCCAAAGATATCTTTGCGAGATTTTGGTAACAATTTTGCTTTTTTAACAATTGGTAAACACATGGTTGATATTCATCATTTTATTTAGTTTTGATGTACTTCAACACCAACATCAAAACTAGCCAATGCTTTGCCGAAAATTGTTTAGATCAACCATGTGCTTACAGTATCCTAAGAAATATTAGTGTTTTAATGTAATTTACGTAATTTTACTACTATATTGTTGTATTTAAACGTGGATGGGTATATGACCTGAAAAGGTTGAAGTAATTCATTTAAGGTTTTTGTTTATGTTTGTTCCAACATCGAGAGTGTATAATGTAATGAATTGTAAAATAATATTTCAGTATTCGATAGGACTAGATGCACCTGATGATCAGGACCTACTTCGCTTTTATCTGGCATAAAATGCCTTTATTCATATATCTTACTTAGATACTTTAGTGTCCACTACAGCTAGATTTGGTTAGCCCATCCGCTCAGTCAAATTTCGAAAATCCAGGAAACCATACAGCTTTACTGTACACTAAATGGTCTACGAAGGTATCTATTATCCAACTCTGTCAAACAATCTATGAAAAGCGAGTTTAAAATTACTAGGATATTTACACTTGTATAACGTGTTGTACGGCCATGGCTAAGGGAGTGATCATTAAGTATGTGTAACGGGGGGGGGGGGCGCGGAGGCTATTTGGGAGGGGGCATGAAGCAAAATATTTTTTCCAAGCAGGAAAAACTCAGCTGCTCTAAGTGTATTAATGTACAGACTACAGTATTAAAAAGTAATTCATTTGGATCACAACAGAAACAGTACATGTACAGTATGTATCTTTTCTATACCCCTTTTGACATTAAAATATCAAGGAGGGGTATGAAATGTTTAAAAATTATTTGAGGGGTATCAAGTAATTTCTTGAATGGGTACAAAACATTTTTCTAAATTTTGTAAATAGCCTCCCCCCACCCATTACACATACTTAATGACCTCTCCCCGAAGTTGGATAATATTCAATATTTTACAGACTATCAGTAATGTATTGTATTTATGTTGACAGTTTCAAAAACTGTGTATAACCATGAAAATAGTTTTTTTTGTGCATAACCATGAAATCGTGAAACTTAATCGCAAGAACTAAAATATTTCGTTTCTTAAACTGACCTTAATTCATTATTTTATAGTTATTTAAAGCGATACTCCAGCCAAAATACAAATGTAGTTCATACGAAAGATCTTACTGACTTTAGTTTATTTCCAAAGTTTCAGCATTCCTATCAATTTAGTTAAGAAGATATGGCTTGTTGAAGTTGGAGAGTTTGTCCAATTTCGACGCCATATTTGTTTCTCAAATATAACGTCACTGAGTGATTCTATCTCGTATCATGCCTAAGAAGCTCCTCTACTTTCCTGCATGAAGAACTAGATAGTTTATTTCGACTAATTTTCGTCCAAAGAGTACTCACAACAGCTATCACTATGTGATCGCCATCAAAACAGCTCCACTGTCGATAAAGAATCACTCAATGACGGCATATTTGCAAAACCAATATGGCGTCAAAATCCTCAAATTTTCAACTTCAACTAGCCATATCTTTTTAACTAAATCGATAGGAATGCTGAAACTTTGGAAATAAACTAAAGTCACGTAAGATCTTTTATATGAACTACATTTGTATTTTGGCTGCAGTATCCCTTTAAACATTTGTAAGTCTTTCCTAGATGTTTCCTAATTTCTCCAAGAAAAACTGAGCGCAGTGTTAGAATACAGTCCAAAGACTTGTACAATTTCCAAGATTTCATGGCAATATAATTCGCAGGTGATAGAGTATAGTAATAAATAATCTAGCTAACTAGATGGCGACACCGAGCGAAATCTAGAAAGGTTTGGGAAAGGAATGGAAGACATTATCTTATTTCGACATGGTTCATAATTTCCGCAGGTCATGCCACTATAATTTTCTTGATTCGTTCCTTCCACTAAGGAACCTCTAGCTCTTAGCAAGACACAACTTTGCGTGACCATAACTTGGTTCACTTTTACAATAAGGGAATTTAAGATCTACAACGCGACAACCTCGACAACGCAGCCTTCAAAGAAATCTTCATACGAAACAAAGAGATTGAATACTTTGTAGTTCCAAGAGTATTCTCAACACCGTTCTCGTTCTGTTTACAACGCAACTCTGAGCATTTTCACGTCTTCAGGACGACGTGAACTCGCTGAGAGGTGAGAGCTGTTCCTTAATGTTGACTTCAGCTCAAACACTACAATCGTTTTAGCAGAACTGGAGCGTTTTGAAGGTCATAAAATAGCTTCAAACCTCATATACGATAGCCAATTTACGATGGCTTCTTTCAAATGCTTAAATTCACACTGCTTGTTAACGTTTTGATGGCCGCGTTCTCGAGGTTCCCTATAAACTGTGTGAGCGACCGTGTGCGAAAATTATATTTTGAATATTTATAACCCCCTTCTGCTTTTCGTTTTATCACTTTTGTGTTTCGTTCCGCTCGTCTGGCCACCAGTAATCATTTTAAAAATCCAAGGTTTTGTTTTGGTAAGAGCTGGTGCATTTACTTCGTCAAGTGGCATTGAAACATCCGTAAAAAAACATCAAAGATGTGAAATATACAAAAAAGATTATGTCGACATTATCATTCAAAAGTTTGCTCTTGCCGAATTTTTGTAACACTATTTAAAAAATAATTTATGTTTAACAGTGAGACTCTTGCACGAACAGTAATGTAGAGGTTTTATTTACTATGTAAATTTAATCCATATCGTCCGGGACTTGTTGGTAGAGTTATTTTTACTTTCGCTAGAATTAGACATTTATAAATGTAACCATGATTGTTTTACGCTCAATCTCAAACCTATCCTCAAGTTTCGACTTTTAGGCAGGAATTTTTGTCTTCCAATTAGATTTCGAGATTTACACACGTGATTTGTAGGGAACCAATGAGATTCGTTTGCGGTTGAGCTTGAAACCTTTTAAAGACTAGCTAGTAACAACCGGAGAGAAGAAAAGATTGTAATTTGCATTTCCAACACAGAATGTGAATGTTCCATAGGCCAAGCTCGAACAAGACTTATCGGTTGGGCTACAAAATTAAAATAGCTGATAATAAACGACATTGGCAACAAAAATTTAGTTTGTCTAATATGAAAGAACTCGTAAAATGATAGAGTAACACCTTTTAGAGTAACAACTTTCCCGTGTTTTACTTCGTTTTTGAAATATTTCAGTTTGTTTGATATGTAAATGAGATGGTATCTGACATCAGGTGCTGGTAGAGAATTTTCACTCATTAAAAAGTAATATAGGAGATATAATATCTCAGTGATTGCTAAGTTTACAACGTTCATTATTACGAGGAGTAATATTATACGCACATTTTCAAGTAAATTTGTGGAACAAACTTGAAGATGGAAATAACATTGTGTGAAAATTCTCTACCCTGCATTTGACGTCAGAGACCATCTCATAAAACAAACTGAAATATTGCAAAAACGAAGTAAAATACCGAAAAGTTGTGTTCCACTGATCTCTACATAAAGACTGGATCGAGCAACTATTGTTCAGAAAATGAAGCCGGAAGTAGCTCGTGGCGGCCATCTTGTTGGGACCCGTTATATAATTTTAGTTTTACTATAGGCGACAGAGACTATCAGTTTCTGATCTTTTAAGATACTAAAATGAATCAGTTGTCCATTACAGTAACTGTGAAGTCGGAATTAGTGCATGGCGGCTATATTGGAGCGACCACCATATTGGAGCGACCACGGTGGTCACTGCAATATGGCCGCCACGCGTTAATCCCGGCTTCATTATTACTGTTATGGAGCCGTAGTTTGTGTTCTATATTATGGGAAAACCTTCGACAACTGATTCATTTTAGCATCTTAAAAGATCAGAGACAGATAGTCTCTGTCGCCTATAGTAAAACTATATAACGTGGTCCATTCAAGATGGCCACTGCGAAATATTCCCAGCTTCATTTTTTCGTGGCATCCAAGCAATAGTTGCTCGATCCAGTGTTTATTTAGAGATCAGTGGATGACTCACATGAAAACTCTCGCGTTACCATGGTAATAAAAGACACCCAAAATGAATTTAAAAACTAGAATTGCGCAATAGTTAAAGATGCCGTCCAGTCCGTTCTGCCTGTGGTTCTGCGCATGTCCACGTTTCTGTTTACATCGTTTGTTTACATTGCATTATATAAACATTGGATATGAAGTATTGTGGATTTGTTTTTCCACGCTTGAGCTTTTCCGCCTAAAAGCATGTTATAAGAAGCTGTTCTGTTCCTAAATGTGGATAATATATTTAGCTACCACTCGCGCCTTCGCCACCTTTGACGAATACTCGCTTTCGAACTGTCGCAAATCTATTCCGTTAAAGTTTGTTGACATATGGAGTCCCCAACGTTTGAAATATCACACATGCGCAGAATGGACTGGACGGCATCTTTAAAGTGATCCACAGTGCAAATGGCTAATTGAAAATGACGATGAATTTTCACCATTTTTGGTGAACAAACGATCTAGAGATCGAATTAGTGGCACCGAGACCGATTTGTTCTGGCTTCGAGCTTGGTATTGTAATTTTAGAAATATTACGTACACCAACCTCGTCACCAGGGCCTTATCTCCGCTTCCCGCCGCAGCGGGGAGTGGAGATAAGGCCCTGGGAACGAGGCTGACGTGTCATAGGGGACAGGGAGGGGGGAGAGAGGAGGGGGGCAGAAATGTGATTAAGAAAAGAATATATTGGAGAAGCTATGGAAATATTTTAAACCAGAAAAGTTTATAAATGCAGTATCGGGGTAATTTCGGCATTTTTTGGTGTATCGGGATTCAGAAGTTTCACTGGAACACAAACTCAAAAAAAGTCCAGTGATAACCTTGGCATAAAGAAATACAAACCCTAATTTTTAAGCTGAACATTTCAATGATGCGACGACATTCTGTGTTCCCGGTACACGAAAGAAAACCGTAATTTTGCATTCATGAAATGTACTTTGTAATCTCGTGCACAGAGTTGAGATGTTTTTGAAAAATGATTACGTAGTTCTCCCATCGTCCAATCAAAACGAAGCCCACAACGGGCGTTCTAGAAAGCTGGTTTGTTGATTCACAATTTCTATGTCGTACAGCAGAGTAGGAACTGAACTGTGAGGCAAGATTGTTGCCTTGTTGAGGCAATATTTAACTCTATGCTCCAGGGATGATCAGTATCTATCTTCTCCTAATAATATCAATGGTTAACCAAGCGAAGAAGTAATGAGAATAAAGGAACTGATCAGCAAAGAAAACTATGTTTTTAAAACAACTTCTCCCAACTAGTACTATAAGGAATGTTTGGAGACCAATAAGGAGAATTTATATGTTGATCTTGGGGCTTAAAAGGTTAAGCATAGTTCTGAACATTTCAGAGAGACATTCACCTTAAACGTTCAGTAATGGTAGTGTTTTTAATGCTATTTAATTTGTTTTTAATAGCTCTAAGCGACAAATTTATCGAGGACAACCAGCGTGTCTTTATCGTGGTTTCTTTTGTTTTATTCTTCATTAATTATCAATGTCTTTTTGAACTGCCACCATCTTTTAATAAAGCACATTGTTTTAGTAAAACGCGATATAGTTACCGGTGGCCAGTGACTCGGCAAGCCAGCCTTTCTTTCTAGCTCTAACTAGTCTATCTCATAATTTTGTAATCTAGTCCATCGAATTTGTAAGAAAAACATCTTAACAATTTACACAATAAAATGTACTATTTAAATATTGAAACTAAACTTTGTTTTTAAAACTTGATTCGTGTACGTGTATTAATGTGATTGCTTCTCTTAATCATTTCATTGGCAACAAAAATTAAGTTTCTCTAATACGAAAGAACTCGTAAAATGATAGAGTAACACCTTTTACAACTTTTCTGTATTTTACTTGCGTAGAGAATTTTCACACATTAGAATATTAGTTCCATCTTCAAGTTTGTTCCACAAATTTACTTGAAAATGTGCGTATAATAACTCCTCGTGATAATGAACGTTGTAAACTTAACAATCACTGAGATATAAGACATTTTTTAATGAGTGATATCAAACAAACTGAAATATTTCAAAAACGAAGTAAAATCCCGAAAAGTTGTAAAAGGTGTTACTCTATCATTTTACGAGTTCTTTCATATTAGAGAAACGGATTTTACATATTTGTGATCTTTGGAATCTCTCAAAGCATGGACATGCAAAAACATTGCACAGTAGTGAAATACAAAGAAATATTGGGAATTGAGCGAATTTTGTCTAAACAGGTGTGTTTAAAGGTCAACTAAACCTTTTGAGGTTCTATTTTCCTCTGAAAGAGATATCATCTAACTTTGTAAAAGTGAAGAAAAAAATGAATTTCACGATATAGCGCAGGATTTATTGAGGAGTATTTCTTCGGATCTCTTGTTGCACGACCGCGTTTTGAGAAGAATGGCAGTATTACCGGTATGACGTCATACTGGTAATAGGTTTATTGAACAAAATAATATTCCAGTGCTTGATATTTGGTTTCTCACTTATCACTAACCCAAGAGTAAACAGTATTCCAAACTTCACTAAAATAAAACCAAAATATACTGTATTTTCTCGCCGTATGACATCACATACCGGTAGTACCAGGCTTTCTTCCAACGCGGTCGTTGTAAAGGGCTGAAAACTCGATCTTTAATTAACAGATCATAAAAGCAGAACCGAGTAACCAATTTCAATTATTTCTTCGGTTTTGAATTGAACTTTTCGAATTCTAACGAAAAATAGAATAACCTCAAAAGGTTCAGTTGACCTTTAAAGTTCAGAACCAAACTTGAATTAGTGTGCAATGACTTTGCGTGTCCCTGCTTTGACGTCATTTCCTGTGAATAGTAAATTAACTTTAGCAGGGAAAAAGGCATCATGAAGATGAAATTTTCGAACGACAAGATATATTACATTTCTTCTTGGCCCAAACCCCGGATAGGTACTTTAATTTGCGCAAAACACGGGGGGCAACATACCCTGGGTGCCAGAGGTTCTTCTAGTCGCTCGTTGGGGGATAACGGGGGCACGCGAGGATGCGAGGCGGCAAAAGTGGGCGGGCCGAATTCGCGCTCGCCTCCCAGTTTCGCCCCGCCCACTTTTGCCGCCTCGCATCCTCGCGTGCCACCGTTATCCCCCAACGAGCGAAGAAAAACCTCTGGCACCAGGGCCTCAAATAATTTCCGGCTATGATGTCATATTTATTTAAAGAAGACAGATGTAGAGTTTTCATCTCATATTACCAGGGAGTGTGTTAAAAAAACAGGCTAAGCAGACTTTTTTAACGCATTTAGAGGTCTTTGGATATAGTATTTCAATTTAGTATTTATCTATTATAGTAATTTTAGGAGAAAATTAACAAGAAAGCATTTTAAATATATCTTTATGAATTATTAATGATTTGAGATAAAAAGATATATAACTTGCCCTATAATCGGAAACTCGCAATTACTTCCCGTTTCCGCGTACAAAGAAGCTGCAAGACGACTGAGGCTGTTCTCAAGTTTGGTCGTTGAAGTTTGACAGGATTCTTGCAAACGGTTAGTATATTTCGAAGCCCTTGTCTTCGCTCTTTTATTACTTGGCTAAAATTGTCTTGAAGTATTGCGAAAGCATTGGAAATATCTCTTTGATATGTCATAATGAAGGTGAATGAAATTTGGAAACGATACCAAGTTGCTGACCTAGTTTTGTGTATATTTTTCTGAAGTACCGATGTAGAACTGCTAGCTGTGGAGTTAGTGTGAACGAAGTAAAGTCTGAAAGGAAATAAATCCTGTCGACATTTCTCGCGCTTTCCTGAACTGAGTGAGCAACTAGGCTACTAGCTAGTATGCAAGCTATTGAGTTTTGTACAAATCTACGCCATAGTTGTATGTACATACTACCTGCTAGAATACAGGTACTTTATCTGTGTCACTTCGAAAGCACGCAAAAACGCGTGGCGAAAAGCTTAGTTTACGTGAGAGCAAAATGTGTTGAACTGTCAAATATTTCACAGCATGGAGGAAGCAGGAAGCATTTATTTGTGGCTTTTACGCGTCTTTCGTTGGACAAAAAACACCAAAGAGTTGAATTATTTTGAGTATTAACTTCTCAACAACTTAAAATTTAGAGACATATTGCTACAAATTGAATAATTAGAATTTTCGATTGATTGCACCATGACTACATCAAAACAAACTTTCCGCGATTGCGTCATAATAGCAGCGTCCATTGGCCTATAAAATGCTTGCGTCAAAGGCTTTATATCGTTTTAAAGAATCAGGTATATTAAAAACCCACATATATAAACAACCTACATTTTTCTAAGTCAACTTGAGAAGTTTCTTTTATATTTGATGTCCTGTGGGGGGAATGGGGTGGGGCCAATGGAAGTGCTGGGGGAGGGGGGAGGGCAGGAAGCTCCCAGATCATCTCAAAATATCAGTTCATCTTGCTTTCAACTACCCATCTGGTCAAATTGTTACAATATTTTTCATTCAACTGGGATTTCATTGAATATATTTTCTTGTCTTGTAGTGATATTAGAGTTTCATCATGAGTCAAAGTCGAAGCCGTCAAAAGGAAGAGGATGGAAGTATATTCCGTATCCCACCTTACTACTACTTGCACGTGTTTGATCAAACAACCAATGTTACAAAAGTTGAGATTGGACCAAAAACCTTCATTCGACAGGACAATGAAAAGGTAATTCATCAAAATGTCATCAAATTTAAGTTCGTCCTAGCATTGTACCCCTATCAATTGGGCTTCTAGCCTAGTGATAAATCTAATAAACTCATAAGTGAGAGGGAGGATGTAATGAAGGGGAAGGTATAAAAAATTAGCGAAAAAAAGCATTGTGATCTTTTTTGTGAACGGCCCTTAATGTACAGCTGTAATCTTTTCTGATACAATCAATTTTATTGTGCTCTTTTTGTCATTAGGTTGTGTTTGGTCCTGAAAAGATGATTACTATTCCTCCTTGTCATTACTGTATTATCGAGAATCCTGCAGTCATGGGTGAAGATGAAAAGCCTGTTGCCGATGAACATGGCCAGATTAAGCTTCGCCATTCTGATCAGGTACATTTAGTTTAGTAATGTAGCGTGCAGCTTAGGAACACAGCGTAATGTAGCGCAACCACACTTAATCAGTGATGCAGAGTAAGCATGACTACATTACCTAGTTTGATGACTCTACCTAGTTTGATGTTACCTAGTTTGATGACTTTTGATGACTATAGATAGAGAAATGTAGTTACTTCATTATAACCAATTGTAAATAAAGCAGTTATATATGTGTCTACAACTTGGAGTGTGTCTAACATAATCTCAAGGGAGTCTTGAACACAGGGACCTTGGTATACTTGGTTCGTCACGAGAAAGATCAGCCAAGCAACATTATAATTATAATATACTATTCAGTATAAAAGAAGTGTGTTAAAGTTGTTTAGCATAAATGATATGGTTTAATGGTGTGGTAATAATGATTATTATATCAATTGTTTGATAATTGGCTACTTTAGGATGTAAGGCTTCCCCAAGATCCATTTCCCCTTTACCCTGGTGAGGTTATCAAAGAAGCTGTCACACCTTTAAATATTGTCATGGCAAACTCGGCATTGAGACTGCGAGCAGTGCTGGATATTGAGAATAAAGATGAAAAACGAGTTGCAGGAGATGAATGGTTATTCGAAGGACCTGGTACGGTTTTTCTGATAGATATTACTAAAGCCACTTCTTCTATCGAGTTCATAAGGAGAGACAATCAATCTGTTCGTGGAGTTATAACACTATGTGTTTTTATTTGATTTTATTGACAGGAACGTACATTCCTAGAAAGGAGGTTAATGTTCAGGAAGTTATACAAGCAACCATCATTCAGCCAGGACAGGCAATTAGACTACGTGCAAGGAAAGAGACAAGAGTTAGTAGATATGCTGAACAGTTATATTTTTACTGGTTTAAACCGAAGCAATCCAAAATTGTCAAACCATGCTGCTAGGGGTGTTGCCAAAGGGGGACTACTGGGGGGGACAAGTTCCACCACTTTTCGTGAAGACCAATTTTGAAATTCTTTTGAAATTCGTCGAGAAACATAGGGGGGGTCTATTATTAATGTTAGCAAAATGGAAACTTTGATTTATTTTGAGAAAAACTATTGGTGGGTAATAGGTTCCTATCTACGACATGTGCAGTACCTGATCTGATTTTCGAAGAAAATCGAAAATATTTTTTCTTCCGTGTTAAACATCATCATTTTTGTTCTGTGACACTCAGGTCACTCGCGTTACAATGGCTTGATTTTTTGTAAAATAAGTCTAAAAGTGCTCCTGTAAATGAAGGAAATAGCATTCTAGAAAGTATCAGATTTCAAAAATTTCTGGCGGAGCATACCCCCCGACATCCTACATTTTGCCCCCCCCCCAGTTTGCGCCCCCCCCCCAGTTTGCCAAACCTGCCGGCACTACTGCATAGGTGGAGCACTTCTGCTGGAAACCAAGCTATTCTGCCTGGTTCAAAATTCCTGGGCCGCCCAATGTGGTCCTCATTTGGCTTCAGTTAGGCTTCCCCCCCCCCAGGTTTTTCCTGGCCCCTCTTGACAGAAAATCCTGGCTATGCCTCTGGCCTGGTTTCCAAGCCATTTCACCGAGTTGTAGCAATGTCTGCGATGACGTCATCATTTTTTCTCCCCCCCCGCCGCCATGTCTCCAGGTGTGGCGATGCCACTGCATACAGCTAGATATCATCATTTCCGATACAATATGCTGCTGCTAGAGAAATTTGATCTAAAATATGTACTTGAATGCTATACTAGGGAGCAGTCTAATATCACACAGAAAGCAGAAAATAAAGCCAGATTCCAACAATTAACCTTGCATCAATGCAAAGATCAATTCAACCCAAATCCCTTTCTGTAGAATCTATATATTATGTAAATCATATTTAGGGTTTTAGCCAAATTAAATAAATGATTTTTCATAAAACTACGGTTAATTACACTATTTATATTATGCAATGATGTAAATATTCTCTTCACAAAGGATCGTGATGACACATTACGAGTTACTGGTGAAGAGTGGCTGGTTAAAAAAATTGGAGCATATTTACCTGGAGCCTATGAAGAAGTTGTTGACACAGTTGGAGCTTATGTACTGAACGACAAGGTTTGTACTCTTGTGGTATGTGGCTAAAGTTAGCAAGACTGTTGTCAAAGTGGTTTTAGTTATTGGTGCCTGCATAATTCACCACCAAGCCAATGCTCAACCTCGTACCAGGCTTTTCACACGCTCGGCGGACTTGCCAATGCTTTGGCACTGTACCTACCTACCTATACCTACCTACCTACCTACCCAGCTACCTACCTACCTACTGTACCTACCTCCAACTGAGCCATGGTTATGGTATCATGCGATTAATTGTAGATCGATCTGATATCAGTAGTAATTAATACTAATAGCAAAATAATCATTTCTCCAGAAAGCTCTACATATGCGTGCTTTACGAACCTTTAAAGACGAAACAGACGTAACCCGCAAAAATGGTGAAGAAT
Organism: Chrysogorgia sp. JL179-B06; assembly: GCA_035772405.1. NCBI lineage: Eukaryota > Metazoa > Cnidaria > Anthozoa > Scleralcyonacea > Chrysogorgiidae > Chrysogorgia > Chrysogorgia sp. JL179-B06. The sequence continues at coordinate 1,402,429 of JAYKKM010000040.1, forward strand.
GGCTGATTACGTTAAAAGAAACTGAAGCTCATATTCCTAATGTTTATGAAGAGGTGAGATATTTAAGTTGTTAGTGTAGTGTTTCACTGGTCCAATGTACTGAAGAAAACTTTGACAACATAACATATTATGTTTTCCCAGGTTGTTGGTATTGTCAACATTACTACTCTAACCAACCGGCAGTACTGTGTTATTCTTGATCCTGTTGGTGAAGATGGAAAACCTCAACTAGGACAGAAAAAGCTTATCAAAGTATGTACATCATAGGGTATAATTATATTGAAGTTAATATTTGGCATACACTCAGTGAATCAGACGAAGGAAAAGCCAAGCATGGAAATAATTATTTTTGCTGTACCTGTCAGAATGACCAGCACAAATGAATTTGTAACAGACACACAAAAGATTGTACCTGTCACGGTACAACTTAGCCTAACGTCTAAAACTAAGTGTAACATCTCAAAACTTAGTGTAACGTCTCTAAACCTAGCGTAATGTCTCACTAAACTTAGCGTAACGTCTCGCAACTTAGCGTAATGTTTCCAAACTTAGCGTAACGCCTCACAACTTAGCGTAATGTCTCCAAACTTAGCGTAATGTCTCCAAACTTAGCGTAACGTCTCCAAACTTAGCGTAATGTCTCCAAACTTAGCGTAATGTCTCCAAACTTAGCGTAATATCTCCAAACTTAGCGTAACGTCTCCAAACTTAGCGTAATGTCTCCTAACTTAGCGTAATGTCTTCAAACTTAGCGTAACGTCTCGCAACTTAGCGTAACGCCTCACAACTTAGCGTAACGCCTCACAACTTAGCGTAATGTTTCCAAACTTAGCGTAATGTTTCCAAACTTAGCGTAATGTTTCCAAACTTAGCGTAACATCTCTAAACCTAGCGTAACGTCTCACAACTTAGCGTAACGTCTCATAACTTAGCGTAACGTCTCACAACTTAGCGCAATATCTGCAAACTTACGTAATGTCTCCAAACTTAGCGTAATGTCTCCAAACTTAGCGCAATGTCTCCAAACTTAGCGCAATGTCTCCAAACTTAGCGCAATGTCTCCAAACCGTAGCGTAACGTCTCATAACGTATCGCAAAAGCAGTGGTGAATATATTATGCATGTGCGCAATTATGGATTTTCTGATGGTTTTGGGAGAAAAACTTATTTGAGCACAATTAAAAAAGAACTACATGTAGTTATCTTCATTGAAAATCCCAAACTGCAATGAAGCATACTAGAACATTAATCATGTTGTTTTTCGTTAATGCTGCAAAAGTCAAAGAATGCTAATTCATTCAGAATGGATACCAACAGGTGCAAACACAAAGCAGTTAAGGAGGCAATGAAAACAGCGAAGAAAACAGCGAAGAAAATGAAAACAAAGAAGAAAATGAATTAGAAGCCATCAATAAAACTATAGTTATTAGCCTCGTTTGCTCGGTTTGTATGGGGAGTTTTGCCTTCATACAGACCTAATGCATTGGTAATTAATAAGGAGATAATATTTTTTAAATTATGTGAAATTGTAGGGAGAAAAATCTTTCTTTTTGCATCCTGGGGAGAAATTAGAGAATGGCATTCAAGATATCTACATTTTTGGGGAAGATGAAGGTCTCATTTTGAAGGCAAACGAAATATTTAAAGATTCTTCTGAAGATAAGAAGGTATTAAGCTAATGATCTATGTCCATCTAAATTTCATATCCATTCAGTATTCCTTAATCAGCCAATTAATCCATGCAATCCATTTATTCAACCCATCTGGGCCATCCACATCTTCCAATCCATGACTGTGGTTCCATTCCAATCTATCCTTTAATCCATGCCATCCATTCATTCAATCCAATCTAACCAATCTGTCTGATCGTCATCATATTCATTTATTTTTAAATAAAGGCAATTTTCCCTGCTTATAATAGGGTTTGTCCATTGCCATGTCTTCTGCTTTCATCGTCTGTCTGTCTGTCTGTCTGTCTCTGTCTGTCTGTCTGTCTGTCTGTCTGTCTGTCTCTGTCTATCTGTCTCTGTCTGTCTGTCTGTCTGTCTGTCTCTGTCTGTCTGTCTGTCTGTCTGTCGTCATCGTTGTTCTGTTCCGCATACCTGACCTTGGCCACCTCAATCTTGCTTTCCTCAGTACCTTGACTATCCTCTGAATACCCATTCTGTTGCTCAACATCTTGCTAGTTCTGTGCTTCTTGAGGAAAACATATGGCTCTACCTTACCATCTATTCTTGATTCTTCCATCATAATCCATCCAATCCACTTTGTCCATCCACCCTTATTCTTAACATTTCCCTTATAAAAGCCATATACTTTACATGTTAGGATGAACAAGTACATCAGCCAGGTGATCGATGGATGATCAGAGGACCTTGTGAATATGTCCCTCCTGTCGAGGTAGAAGTTGTTGCTCATAGAAAGGCCATGCCATTAGATGAGAACGAAGGTATTTATGTCCGAGACATCAAATCAGGCAAGGTACGTGCTGTATGCGGACAGACGTACATGTTAAACCAGGATGAAGAGCTGTGGGAGAAGATTTTACCTCCTACTGTTGAAGAACTTCTGTGTGCTGGACGTGATCCTGTGGCTGACAGAGCAATTCGAGGATCATCTGGTGGTAAGTGACAATTTATTGTGTATTCTAAACATGTTAATAGCTAATACAAATGATGCAATCTCATTGGCTAAGCAATCTGGAATATATTGACCTGCGAATCATACTAAGATCAAGTTTACTTATTGTTAAGTTCGTGTTGGATATTTGTATTTTGCAACTTAATGCGACATTTTCCCTTGACATCATTATATTTCCCAGCCAATTTGTGTGATTATATTATTTTAATTTCTAGTAAAACTTGAACGAGACAAGACCAAAGTCATTTCATACCGTGTTCCCCATAATGCTTCAGTGCAGATTTACGACTACAAAGAGAAACAAGCAAGGTACCAGTAAATCCAGCATTACACTTTAATGCTCCCCTGATCCTTGCACCCTGACTCAGTGGCGTAACAGAGGTAGATAGGTCCCTTATACATGTCTTGGGTGAGGGGGCCCCATGAAGGCTCGACTATAATACTATATTATCACTATACAGTACAATGTTAAACAATGATGTTGGAAATGGTAAATCAACCCTTTCTTATCAACTGAAGGTCAGTCTCCCATGACCCAGATCCGGGAGAATCAATTATCGCGCGGGCCTCCGTAAATTAGTTCTGACTAAATATGATGATGAACTATATGTGAGTAATGTTGCTGTTATTAAAGATATAATTTTTCATTATAATCTTCCACTCCATTTTGGGTCAGGGGCCCTTAGTTCTCGACCTAACCCAACCTAATGAGCATTACGCCATTATAGTCACCAATATTGCAGTAGTTGAACAACATTTTTTATCTCTGACTTGCTCCTGTAATGTAACAGCATCCAACGAGGAAAAAGTCATAAAATGTTCTCCTTATACTTACATAATTTAAATTAGGGTTAATTATACCCCACTAGATTATAATATTTTAAATCGTGTGTGCTTAAAACTAAAAATAGTGTTTTGGAACTCTATTGTGCTTCTCTATTATGCTTCTCTTCATAATTTGGTTTTGCCAATGCATAATGTAGGGTTGTATTTGGACCGGAATTGGTTATGTTGGGTCCTGATGAACAATTCACACAGTTGAGTCTTTCTGGAGGTAAACCAAAAAAACCAAATGTCATCAAAGCATTATGTCTACTTCTTGGTCCAGACTTTTGTACTGACATCGTAACAGTTGAAACAGCTGATCATGCAAGACTTTCTTTACAGCTTGCTTATAACTGGTAAGTCTTTTCTGTGTGTTTGTAAATTTGAAATTGCTAGGGTTGAAACTTGCGTACACTTGTACACTTTTCCCATAATATGATAATTCAGTGTCGTCCTGAACAATATTGTGGACGTGTGTTAATGCATTGCAACTGTAGCAAATGTGGGAAACCACAGCAATGTAATATATACCTGTATTCACTGCATAACAAACGACCACACAATGTGAAAACTCTTTGCATGTAAAGTAAAGGTGACCCAGGAAGTATTGGAAACAGGCCTTTATATTTTTGTTGAAAAAAATATATATATATCAATTAGGGTTGGGGCATTGTGAGACAGGTTGCAAATGCAGGAAATGTACCATGAAGAAACAAACTGGTACGTCAGTGTTGGACAATCCAGCTTTTCTTTGTAGGCATTTTGACATAAAAGATAAAAGTACCAAGGAATCCACAAAATTATTTTCTGTTCCTGATTTTGTTGGCGACGCATGCAAAGCCATTGCTTCGAGAATTCGTGGAGCAGTAGCAGGAGTACAATTTGATGACTTTCACAAGGTAAATATGCACTCAGTTTAAGCTAGTACAATGCATTAAGGGATTTGATTGCTTGCATCTGCTATGTATGGTACCTCTCTTGTGCATCTCTCCAAACCCAGGAACACCTTGAATGCTCTCGGGATTTAGGTTGGTAGCAGTGGTACACGCTGCAAATTTACAGGCTTCTACTTTCTCTGTGACTTGCAATGCTGCAAATGCTGAATTATTTTGTTTTCATAGAATTCCGCTAAAATCATTCGAACATCCGTTTTTGGAATCGACGAGAAACTTAAGATCCGCAACAGTTTTTCATTTCCAGCCAATAATCTAAACATCACAAGTGTTGATATTCAGTCTGTTGAGCCAGTTGATCAACGTACAAGGGATTCCTTGATGAAATCCGTCCAACTTGCCATTGAAATAACAACAAATTCACAAGAAGCCACTGCCAGGTACGCTGAAATGTTTTCCAGCAAACTAGACTGATGTGTCTTCGCTGGAATTATCTCCTAGTATCACTGCTACTGCATTATTACCGCTACTGTATCACCGCTACTGTATCACCGCTGCTGTAGCTACTGTATCACCGCTACTGTATCACCGCTGCACCGCTACTGTATCACCGCTGCTGTAGTTACTGTATCACCGCTGCTGTATCACCGCTGCTGTATCACCGCTGCTGTATCGCCGCTGCTGTATCGCCGCCGCTGTATCGCCGCCGCTGTAT